>FR990046.1:28090154-28589836 GCA_905404095.1 Glaucopsyche alexis
CTTTTTAATATTAACGCAATTTTAATCTAAGAGACAAATAAATAATTAATTAAATGAGTGCATGTCATAAAAAATTTAAACATATTCTTTTAAACATTGTTTACTATTTGTTTAAATACAAAAAAACAGTTCCCTGGTTGGTCACCATTTCGACAAACATTTCTCAGTCAATTTTTTTAAATACATGTAATTATTTGACATCTATTCAGTATTAATTTTGAATACGTTGATAGTTCGTAGGTATATCTAATTCATTTCCAACCCATAATATATATTTTAAATCGTATTAAAATAACCTATAAATTTGTCCTCAAATTTTTCGCACAGTCCCCTGTTTTGAGTATAAAACGATGTTATTCTGATTTATCTCTACACATTGCTCGATAATTTAAGTGAAATGGAACGTTATCGATGTGAAGTTGGCGCGCTGGACGTGTGAGGACGCCATCGCCATTTTGATCAATGTGACGCGAAATCTTGAGCGCACACCTGCGTAAAAACGTGTACTATCAACATTCCTCTGGTGAGTCCTATTTCTAACTGATTGTTTGTTATAGAGTATCCTATCTTTTGATTTAATTTCTTCTATGAGCACTGAACTGTAGGTATTTTAAAGAATTTAAATACTTTAGTAATATTAAAGATATCTTAAAATTTCGTTACTTTTAACAGTCCCCTGACAACAGTCCCCTGCTTCCAACGAACACAGGGGACTGTACGCACTACCAGAGGACTGACATATACATATGTTTACAGATACGAAATGGCGCCACGAAGCAAAAAACTTACGAGAGAAGAGATATTAAAGAAACAAATAGAAAAAAGAATATCGACGTTATGAACGTATCAAAATTGATCCAGTAAAATGGCAAGAATTAAAGGAAAATGAATATTTCAACTCTAACATCTCTACACAGTAGTGCTTTATCTGAAAAACTCTACCAAATCTCACTGTACAGTCTTTAAAAACAACTCTCATTCTCCAGCAGCTATTTGGACACACCTTCAAAATATATTTGTTGTTTTAAGTTCATTTCATGAGCGATGGGCCGGTTACACAATGTCGAAGTAAAGCTGTTTTATATTATGGCTCCAAAATTATACAAAAAACTTTCAAATTTACAACAGTTTACATGGAACTATTCTGACAGTGGGCATGGGAAAGTAGCTCCTTTCCTCCTTTTGGAGATGTCCAAGGCTTGGACACTTGAAGCAGGGCCGAGTTGTACAACTGCTTATACTTTTAGTAATGGCGATTTTGTTATGGTAAAATTTCTCGTACACAAAAAAGAATATCGCTATGCATCTATAATAGAAAAAAATGATGAAGAAGATGGTGAAGTAACTGTAGCATTCTTGAAAATATATGTCAAGAAGGCTTAATTGTATATGCGCGATGAAAATGATATAGCTGATGTTACATTTAATCAAATTTTCATAAAACGTCCCTCTCCTCTAGGTGAGGAGATGGACGTTTTATGACAATTTATATAAGAAACGAGGAGTTTTTTTTGTTTTTCAAGAAATGTGTTTTTGTTCTTTTCGTTTATAGTCAAACTTTTTATATTAACTGAAAAATTGCTTGAATTAAGACTGATAATATCTTAAAGACATTCTTTAGTTTATTCAACTATTGATTATTGAAATTAATTTTAAATTATAATAGGTTAATTTTAAATAATCTAAGAATTCATACGATACTCATAGTTCTCGTAAAAATAGATTATAAGGCAAATAATAAAAAAGAAATAAGTCATAATGTTACACTCATGATGATTGTAAGTTATGTTGTCAAATTAGTATAAAAAGTTGATTTTTGCAATAAAAAATATGTTTTTATTCCTATAAAAACCAGTCCCCTACCATAGGCCACAGTCCCCTGTCACGATTATTTCTTAAATGTCCATTATATTCAATAATGCTGCATATTTTTACTAGCCTTATGGACCAAAGTGTTAAGTTTGATTTAAGCTTCATTTTAAATCACTTCATTTGATCATTACATCAAAAAAATCAATGAGACACTTTATGGCCCAAAATGACCCAGTTAGTAGAGAAATGCCCATCTATATCTATACTACAAATAAATACTTACTACAAATAAATAAAATTGAAGTGTCTGTTTGTAACTTCAAACTAACTAACGCGGGAATCGAACCCACGACTCCGATTCGAGAGCCAATCTCTAAACAACTGAGCCACGGAGAATTAAATCGAGATAATTCTTTAACATGCTAGCAAGTAGCTTGGCAAGCAAGCAAATCCTATTGTTCTCCGGTTCCCCCCTGTGGATTTCTACCTGACTGCTTGTGTAAAATGTGAGGACGGTGTAAGTGTAATTCATAAGGTATTAGAATCTAAGGCAAGATTAAACCTAATGTACGGATATATCAACATTTGCCACTTTTCGCATTGATGCCTATGTCACAGAATAAATATTAGTCTAACAACCTATGTGTTTGATTATCTTTACTATCCTTATCCTTATTCCTTACTAATATTATAAATGTGAATGTTTGTTTGGTTGTTACTTGTTATTGTTACGCTTTCACGTAAAAGCTACGTTACATAACCGATCATTATGAAATTTGGCACAGATACAGAGTAGATCACGGGGAAGGACATAGGTTACTTTCAATGCCGAAAAAGTTGTCCCTGTGGGATACCGTAAATACGCGAGCGAAGCCGCGGGCAACATCTAGTTACTAGAATCATCGAGTCATCGAATCTATTATGTAGGTACTAGATTCTAGTAAATAATAGATTCAATGACCTACTAGTGGGGAAGGAGTAAGGACTACGGTATCAAAAAAGTTTTACCGCAGATCTATACGCATTCTTCCTTATCTGGGCATTTCTCTACTAACTGGGCAACTCGGTGTCTCGTACGATTTTAATAACGAGGCTTTTTAATATTAACGCAATTTTAATCTAAGAGACAAATAAATAATTAATTAAATGAGTGCATGTCATAAAAAATTTAAACATATTCTTTTAAACATTGTTTACTATTTGTTTAAATACAAAAAAACAGTTCCCTGGTTGGTCACCATTTCGACAAACATTTCTCAGTCAATTTTTTTAAATACATGTAATTATTTGACATCTATTCAGTATTAATTTTGAATACGTTGATAGTTCGTAGGTATATCTAATTCATTTCCAACCCATAATATATATTTTAAATCGTATTAAAATAACCTATAAATTTGTCCTCAAATTTTTCGCACAGTCCCCTGTTTTGAGTATAAAACGATGTTATTCTGATTTATCTCTACACATTGCTCGATAATTTAAGTGAAATGGAACGTTATCGATGTGAAGTTGGCGCGCTGGACGTGTGAGGACGCCATCGCCATTTTGATCAATGTGACGCGAAATCTTGAGCGCACACCTGCGTAAAAACGTGTACTATCAACATTCCTCTGGTGAGTCCTATTTCTAACTGATTGTTTGTTATAGAGTATCCTATCTTTTGATTTAATTTCTTCTATGAGCACTGAACTGTAGGTATTTTAAAGAATTTAAATACTTTAGTAATATTAAAGATATCTTAAAATTTCGTTACTTTTAACAGTCCCCTGACAACAGTCCCCTGCTTCCAACGAACACAGGGGACTGTACGCACTACCAGAGGACTGACATATACATATGTTTACAGATACGAAATGGCGCCACGAAGCAAAAAACTTACGAGAGAAGAGATATTAAAGAAACAAATAGAAAAAAGAATATCGACGTTATGAACGTATCAAAATTGATCCAGTAAAATGGCAAGAATTAAAGGAAAATGAATATTTCAACTCTAACATCTCTACACAGTAGTGCTTTATCTGAAAAACTCTACCAAATCTCACTGTACAGTCTTTAAAAACAACTCTCATTCTCCAGCAGCTATTTGGACACACCTTCAAAATATATTTGTTGTTTTAAGTTCATTTCATGAGCGATGGGCCGGTTACACAATGTCGAAGTAAAGCTGTTTTATATTATGGCTCCAAAATTATACAAAAAACTTTCAAATTTACAACAGTTTACATGGAACTATTCTGACAGTGGGCATGGGAAAGTAGCTCCTTTCCTCCTTTTGGAGATGTCCAAGGCTTGGACACTTGAAGCAGGGCCGAGTTGTACAACTGCTTATACTTTTAGTAATGGCGATTTTGTTATGGTAAAATTTCTCGTACACAAAAAAGAATATCGCTATGCATCTATAATAGAAAAAAATGATGAAGAAGATGGTGAAGTAACTGTAGCATTCTTGAAAATATATGTCAAGAAGGCTTAATTGTATATGCGCGATGAAAATGATATAGCTGATGTTACATTTAATCAAATTTTCATAAAACGTCCCTCTCCTCTAGGTGAGGAGATGGACGTTTTATGACAATTTATATAAGAAACGAGGAGTTTTTTTTGTTTTTCAAGAAATGTGTTTTTGTTCTTTTCGTTTATAGTCAAACTTTTTATATTAACTGAAAAATTGCTTGAATTAAGACTGATAATATCTTAAAGACATTCTTTAGTTTATTCAACTATTGATTATTGAAATTAATTTTAAATTATAATAGGTTAATTTTAAATAATCTAAGAATTCATACGATACTCATAGTTCTCGTAAAAATAGATTATAAGGCAAATAATAAAAAAGAAATAAGTCATAATGTTACACTCATGATGATTGTAAGTTATGTTGTCAAATTAGTATAAAAAGTTGATTTTTGCAATAAAAAATATGTTTTTATTCCTATAAAAACCAGTCCCCTACCATAGGCCACAGTCCCCTGTCACGATTATTTCTTAAATGTCCATTATATTCAATAATGCTGCATATTTTTACTAGCCTTATGGACCAAAGTGTTAAGTTTGATTTAAGCTTCATTTTAAATCACTTCATTTGATCATTACATCAAAAAAATCAATGAGACACTTTATGGCCCAAAATGACCCAGTTAGTAGAGAAATGCCCATCTATATCTATACTACAAATAAATACTTACTACAAATAAATAAAATTGAAGTGTCTGTTTGTAACTTCAAACTAACTAACGCGGGAATCGAACCCACGACTCCGATTCGAGAGCCAATCTCTAAACAACTGAGCCACGGAGAATTAAATCGAGATAATTCTTTAACATGCTAGCAAGTAGCTTGGCAAGCAAGCAAATCCTATTGTTCTCCGGTTCCCCCCTGTGGATTTCTACCTGACTGCTTGTGTAAAATGTGAGGACGGTGTAAGTGTAATTCATAAGGTATTAGAATCTAAGGCAAGATTAAACCTAATGTACGGATATATCAACATTTGCCACTTTTCGCATTGATGCCTATGTCACAGAATAAATATTAGTCTAACAACCTATGTGTTTGATTATCTTTACTATCCTTATCCTTATTCCTTACTAATATTATAAATGTGAATGTTTGTTTGGTTGTTACTTGTTATTGTTACGCTTTCACGTAAAAGCTACGTTACATAACCGATCATTATGAAATTTGGCACAGATACAGAGTAGATCACGGGGAAGGACATAGGTTACTTTCAATGCCGAAAAAGTTGTCCCTGTGGGATACCGTAAATACGCGAGCGAAGCCGCGGGCAACATCTAGTTACTAGAATCATCGAGTCATCGAATCTATTATGTAGGTACTAGATTCTAGTAAATAATAGATTCAATGACCTACTAGTGGGGAAGGAGTAAGGACTACGGTATCAAAAAAGTTTTACCGCAGATCTATACGCATTCTTCCTTATCTGGGCATTTCTCTACTAACTGGGCAACTCGGTGTCTCGTACGATTTTAATAACGAGGCTTTTTAATATTAACGCAATTTTAATCTAAGAGACAAATAAATAATTAATTAAATGAGTGCATGTCATAAAAAATTTAAACATATTCTTTTAAACATTGTTTACTATTTGTTTAAATACAAAAAAACAGTTCCCTGGTTGGTCACCATTTCGACAAACATTTCTCAGTCAATTTTTTTAAATACATGTAATTATTTGACATCTATTCAGTATTAATTTTGAATACGTTGATAGTTCGTAGGTATATCTAATTCATTTCCAACCCATAATATATATTTTAAATCGTATTAAAATAACCTATAAATTTGTCCTCAAATTTTTCGCACAGTCCCCTGTTTTGAGTATAAAACGATGTTATTCTGATTTATCTCTACACATTGCTCGATAATTTAAGTGAAATGGAACGTTATCGATGTGAAGTTGGCGCGCTGGACGTGTGAGGACGCCATCGCCATTTTGATCAATGTGACGCGAAATCTTGAGCGCACACCTGCGTAAAAACGTGTACTATCAACATTCCTCTGGTGAGTCCTATTTCTAACTGATTGTTTGTTATAGAGTATCCTATCTTTTGATTTAATTTCTTCTATGAGCACTGAACTGTAGGTATTTTAAAGAATTTAAATACTTTAGTAATATTAAAGATATCTTAAAATTTCGTTACTTTTAACAGTCCCCTGACAACAGTCCCCTGCTTCCAACGAACACAGGGGACTGTACGCACTACCAGAGGACTGACATATACATATGTTTACAGATACGAAATGGCGCCACGAAGCAAAAAACTTACGAGAGAAGAGATATTAAAGAAACAAATAGAAAAAAGAATATCGACGTTATGAACGTATCAAAATTGATCCAGTAAAATGGCAAGAATTAAAGGAAAATGAATATTTCAACTCTAACATCTCTACACAGTAGTGCTTTATCTGAAAAACTCTACCAAATCTCACTGTACAGTCTTTAAAAACAACTCTCATTCTCCAGCAGCTATTTGGACACACCTTCAAAATATATTTGTTGTTTTAAGTTCATTTCATGAGCGATGGGCCGGTTACACAATGTCGAAGTAAAGCTGTTTTATATTATGGCTCCAAAATTATACAAAAAACTTTCAAATTTACAACAGTTTACATGGAACTATTCTGACAGTGGGCATGGGAAAGTAGCTCCTTTCCTCCTTTTGGAGATGTCCAAGGCTTGGACACTTGAAGCAGGGCCGAGTTGTACAACTGCTTATACTTTTAGTAATGGCGATTTTGTTATGGTAAAATTTCTCGTACACAAAAAAGAATATCGCTATGCATCTATAATAGAAAAAAATGATGAAGAAGATGGTGAAGTAACTGTAGCATTCTTGAAAATATATGTCAAGAAGGCTTAATTGTATATGCGCGATGAAAATGATATAGCTGATGTTACATTTAATCAAATTTTCATAAAACGTCCCTCTCCTCTAGGTGAGGAGATGGACGTTTTATGACAATTTATATAAGAAACGAGGAGTTTTTTTTGTTTTTCAAGAAATGTGTTTTTGTTCTTTTCGTTTATAGTCAAACTTTTTATATTAACTGAAAAATTGCTTGAATTAAGACTGATAATATCTTAAAGACATTCTTTAGTTTATTCAACTATTGATTATTGAAATTAATTTTAAATTATAATAGGTTAATTTTAAATAATCTAAGAATTCATACGATACTCATAGTTCTCGTAAAAATAGATTATAAGGCAAATAATAAAAAAGAAATAAGTCATAATGTTACACTCATGATGATTGTAAGTTATGTTGTCAAATTAGTATAAAAAGTTGATTTTTGCAATAAAAAATATGTTTTTATTCCTATAAAAACCAGTCCCCTACCATAGGCCACAGTCCCCTGTCACGATTATTTCTTAAATGTCCATTATATTCAATAATGCTGCATATTTTTACTAGCCTTATGGACCAAAGTGTTAAGTTTGATTTAAGCTTCATTTTAAATCACTTCATTTGATCATTACATCAAAAAAATCAATGAGACACTTTATGGCCCAAAATGACCCAGTTAGTAGAGAAATGCCCATCTATATCTATACTACAAATAAATACTTACTACAAATAAATAAAATTGAAGTGTCTGTTTGTAACTTCAAACTAACTAACGCGGGAATCGAACCCACGACTCCGATTCGAGAGCCAATCTCTAAACAACTGAGCCACGGAGAATTAAATCGAGATAATTCTTTAACATGCTAGCAAGTAGCTTGGCAAGCAAGCAAATCCTATTGTTCTCCGGTTCCCCCCTGTGGATTTCTACCTGACTGCTTGTGTAAAATGTGAGGACGGTGTAAGTGTAATTCATAAGGTATTAGAATCTAAGGCAAGATTAAACCTAATGTACGGATATATCAACATTTGCCACTTTTCGCATTGATGCCTATGTCACAGAATAAATATTAGTCTAACAACCTATGTGTTTGATTATCTTTACTATCCTTATCCTTATTCCTTACTAATATTATAAATGTGAATGTTTGTTTGGTTGTTACTTGTTATTGTTACGCTTTCACGTAAAAGCTACGTTACATAACCGATCATTATGAAATTTGGCACAGATACAGAGTAGATCACGGGGAAGGACATAGGTTACTTTCAATGCCGAAAAAGTTGTCCCTGTGGGATACCGTAAATACGCGAGCGAAGCCGCGGGCAACATCTAGTTACTAGAATCATCGAGTCATCGAATCTATTATGTAGGTACTAGATTCTAGTAAATAATAGATTCAATGACCTACTAGTGGGGAAGGAGTAAGGACTACGGTATCAAAAAAGTTTTACCGCAGATCTATACGCATTCTTCCTTATCTGGGCATTTCTCTACTAACTGGGCAACTCGGTGTCTCGTACGATTTTAATAACGAGGCTTTTTAATATTAACGCAATTTTAATCTAAGAGACAAATAAATAATTAATTAAATGAGTGCATGTCATAAAAAATTTAAACATATTCTTTTAAACATTGTTTACTATTTGTTTAAATACAAAAAAACAGTTCCCTGGTTGGTCACCATTTCGACAAACATTTCTCAGTCAATTTTTTTAAATACATGTAATTATTTGACATCTATTCAGTATTAATTTTGAATACGTTGATAGTTCGTAGGTATATCTAATTCATTTCCAACCCATAATATATATTTTAAATCGTATTAAAATAACCTATAAATTTGTCCTCAAATTTTTCGCACAGTCCCCTGTTTTGAGTATAAAACGATGTTATTCTGATTTATCTCTACACATTGCTCGATAATTTAAGTGAAATGGAACGTTATCGATGTGAAGTTGGCGCGCTGGACGTGTGAGGACGCCATCGCCATTTTGATCAATGTGACGCGAAATCTTGAGCGCACACCTGCGTAAAAACGTGTACTATCAACATTCCTCTGGTGAGTCCTATTTCTAACTGATTGTTTGTTATAGAGTATCCTATCTTTTGATTTAATTTCTTCTATGAGCACTGAACTGTAGGTATTTTAAAGAATTTAAATACTTTAGTAATATTAAAGATATCTTAAAATTTCGTTACTTTTAACAGTCCCCTGACAACAGTCCCCTGCTTCCAACGAACACAGGGGACTGTACGCACTACCAGAGGACTGACATATACATATGTTTACAGATACGAAATGGCGCCACGAAGCAAAAAACTTACGAGAGAAGAGATATTAAAGAAACAAATAGAAAAAAGAATATCGACGTTATGAACGTATCAAAATTGATCCAGTAAAATGGCAAGAATTAAAGGAAAATGAATATTTCAACTCTAACATCTCTACACAGTAGTGCTTTATCTGAAAAACTCTACCAAATCTCACTGTACAGTCTTTAAAAACAACTCTCATTCTCCAGCAGCTATTTGGACACACCTTCAAAATATATTTGTTGTTTTAAGTTCATTTCATGAGCGATGGGCCGGTTACACAATGTCGAAGTAAAGCTGTTTTATATTATGGCTCCAAAATTATACAAAAAACTTTCAAATTTACAACAGTTTACATGGAACTATTCTGACAGTGGGCATGGGAAAGTAGCTCCTTTCCTCCTTTTGGAGATGTCCAAGGCTTGGACACTTGAAGCAGGGCCGAGTTGTACAACTGCTTATACTTTTAGTAATGGCGATTTTGTTATGGTAAAATTTCTCGTACACAAAAAAGAATATCGCTATGCATCTATAATAGAAAAAAATGATGAAGAAGATGGTGAAGTAACTGTAGCATTCTTGAAAATATATGTCAAGAAGGCTTAATTGTATATGCGCGATGAAAATGATATAGCTGATGTTACATTTAATCAAATTTTCATAAAACGTCCCTCTCCTCTAGGTGAGGAGATGGACGTTTTATGACAATTTATATAAGAAACGAGGAGTTTTTTTTGTTTTTCAAGAAATGTGTTTTTGTTCTTTTCGTTTATAGTCAAACTTTTTATATTAACTGAAAAATTGCTTGAATTAAGACTGATAATATCTTAAAGACATTCTTTAGTTTATTCAACTATTGATTATTGAAATTAATTTTAAATTATAAT
Organism: Glaucopsyche alexis; assembly: GCA_905404095.1. NCBI lineage: Eukaryota > Metazoa > Arthropoda > Insecta > Lepidoptera > Lycaenidae > Glaucopsyche > Glaucopsyche alexis. Next base: position 28,100,534 of record FR990046.1, read on the forward strand.
AGGTTAATTTTAAATAATCTAAGAATTCATACGATACTCATAGTTCTCGTAAAAATAGATTATAAGGCAAATAATAAAAAAGAAATAAGTCATAATGTTACACTCATGATGATTGTAAGTTATGTTGTCAAATTAGTATAAAAAGTTGATTTTTGCAATAAAAAATATGTTTTTATTCCTATAAAAACCAGTCCCCTACCATAGGCCACAGTCCCCTGTCACGATTATTTCTTAAATGTCCATTATATTCAATAATGCTGCATATTTTTACTAGCCTTATGGACCAAAGTGTTAAGTTTGATTTAAGCTTCATTTTAAATCACTTCATTTGATCATTACATCAAAAAAATCAATGAGACACTTTATGGCCCAAAATGACCCAGTTAGTAGAGAAATGCCCATCTATATCTATACTACAAATAAATACTTACTACAAATAAATAAAATTGAAGTGTCTGTTTGTAACTTCAAACTAACAGCTTTTCATTTAATGCATCTTAAAGTATATTCGGTACTTACAATAAAATACCAATTTTTAAAATTTTTGTCTGTCCGTCTGTCTGTCTGTCGGTCTGTCTGTCTGTTTGTTCCGGCTAATCTCTGAAACGGCTGGACCGATTTTCACGGGACTTTCACTAGCAGATAGCTGATGTTATAAGGTCTAACATAGGCTACTTTTATTTTAGGGTTCCGATAAAAAAATAGGGTTCCGCTTCCATTACTTCTGCGCAAACGAAGTTGCGGGCATCAGCTAGTATATTATAAATGTGAAAGTTTGTGAGGATGTATGGATGGATGGATGTTTGTTTCTCTTTCACGCCAAAACTACTGAACGGATTTTGATGAAATTCGGTATGGTAGTAGTTTCAGCCCTGGATTAAAACATAGGATACTTTTATCCCGAAAAAGTACAGTGTTCCTGAGGGAAACTATATTTACGCGGGCGGAGCCGCGGGCAACAGCTAGTAACTATTAAGTAACGGGATATAATTAATCGAGCGAACAAAAAATAAGTTGGCGGCTGCACGTGAGCATACTGTATTACTGAATTTGGCAGCGAATTAATATGTTGGCGACTAAATTACTAAACTGGCGAAAACACTCGGGTGACAAAAAATTCTAAAGTCGGCAGATAAAAAGAGGCGAAATTTAATCCAAAATTAGCTCCGACATTTATAAGTTGGTGACTTAATTTCCGAGTTGGTGACCATTATGCCATATAAGCAGCTATAAAACCAGATTTGGTTGATAAATTAATGGCTGCTAAAAATTCAATTTACAGGCTACGGAAAATCCTATTTTTAACCCCCGACGCAAAAAGAGGGGTGTTATAAGTTTGACGTGTCTGTCTGTCTGTCTGTCTGTGTGTCTGTCTGTCTGTCTGTGGCATCATAGCTCCCGAACGGATGAAGCGATTTCAATTTAGTTTCTTTTGTATTAAAGGTAATTTACATACGAGTGTTCTTAGACATGTTTGATAAAAATCGGTTGAGCCGTTTAAAAGTTGTGGGGGGTGAAAGCGGGGAAGAATAACCGAATGTGCAAATATACTCGACTGGGGTCTCAAATGAAAGCGCACTGAAAGAGAATATTGATGACTTAAACGAGTGTTCGTAGCTTCGTTTGATGAGAAAATTGGTGGTGGGAAGATCAGCCGTTTGAAGATGATCAGCTCTTTTCTAGTTGATGAGGGGATCTGACTAACTTTCCAATGTCCGATCGATTCAAAATTTGGTACTGTGTTACTTCAACGATATTCAAAGAACATGGTAAGGTAACCATGACCTGATCAGCCGTTTGAAGATGATCAGCTCTTTTCTAGTTGATGAGGGGATCTGACTAACTTTCTTATGTCCGATCGATTCGAAATTTGGTACCGTGTTACTTCAACGATATTTAAAGAACATGGTAAGGTAACCATGACCTGATTAGCCGTTTGAAGATCATCTTTTCTTTATTAGTTGATGAGGGGATCTGACTATCGTCCACATGTCCTATCGATTCGAAATTTGGTACCATGTTACTTCAATGATGTTGAAAGTATGTATATGGTAAGGTAACCATTATTTATACCTACTTTAAAAAGGATAAAATAAAAGAAAAATAAAAATTTTAAAAACCCCCCGACACAAAAAATAAACTCAAAAAAATAATAAATTATATTTTAAACCTATTATAATTATATTATCACATATTATGTAAGTTGAAATAATTTTATTTTCCAATCGTCGTCTCGTCGGGGGACCGCTATGTGAAAAAAACAGGTGTAGTCGCAGAATGAACAAAAGAATTTACTCCGAAAAAATTTGCTCATACCTAAATTTTAATGTAATTCGTAATAATTAATTAGCTGTTGTTGTAAAAATACTTCATGAACTTTAGCGGTAACAACGACGACGACGAGGCGACGATTGGAAAATAAAATTATTTCAACTTACATAATATGTGATAATATAATTATAATAGGTTTAAAATATTATTTATTATTTTTTAGAGTTTATTTTTTGTGTCGGAGGGTTTTTAAAATTTTTAATTTTACTTTTTGGATACTGTTGGAGTATGTTTTTCTTTGTCATGGGTGTCATTTTCTAGGTTTCTGGGGGTGCAGAATAATATGAAAATAAAATCGGTTTCGTAATTCCACAATGGCGTAAATTTTTGTTATTAAAATTAACAAGGTTGTCCTTTTCCCGGTTTCTGGGGGTTCTGATTACAAAATTGTCTTCCAATTTCATTTTCCAAAATGGAGAATATTCAATCTTCGGAAAATGAATATGAATACTAAATTAAAAGATCTTTGGGATGCTAATTAGGATTGATGATTATTATTACAGTATGTTATGTAGTTCAAAGTACCAGCTATGTAGGTATAGAAATTTTTAAAAATTCAGGGTTCATGAATTTTTCTGCCATTCATGAAGAAAATATGCGATTTCTAGATTAATAAGGGGGAGCAAATTTTCATTACTTTTGCAGTAGGATGCACCGTTTCTGAGATAGAAGCGACTATAGAAAAAAATATGACAATACTGTACTGAGATACGAGGGGTGTATCAATGTATAGAAATGTTGGAAAATTCAAGATTTTCGTTTTTTTTTCTCCCATCATGAAGAAAATATGATGTTGCGGGGTTCCAAAGGGGGGCGAAATTTTCATTATTTTTTCAATAAGATGCACCGTTTCCGAGATAGAATCAATTTTATAAAAAAAGAAGTAAATGCTGTACATTGAGATACGACGGATGTATAAATCTATAGAAATGTTGGAAAATTCAGGATTTTCGAAATTTTTTTTCTCCCATCATGAAGAAAATATGATGTTGCGGGGTTCCAAAGGGGGGCGAAATTTTCATTATTTTTCCAATAGGATGCACCGTTTCCGAGATAGAATCAATTTTATAAAAAAAGAAGTAAATGCTGTACATTGAGATACGACGGATGCTTATAGCTATAGAAATGTTGGAAAATTCAGGATTTTCGAAATTTTTTTCTCCCATCATGAAGAAAATATGATGTTGCGGGATTCCAAAGGGGGGCGAAATTTTCATTATTTTTTCAATAGGATGCACCGTTTCCGAGATAGAATCAGTTTTATAAAAAAAAGAAGTAAATGCTGTACATTGAGATACGACGGATGTTTATAGCTATAGAAATGTTGGAAAATTCAGGATTTTCGATTTTTTTTTCTCCCATCATGAAGAAAATATGATGTTGCGGGGTTCCAAAGGGGCCGAAATTTTCATTATTTTTTCAATAGGATGCACCGTTTCCGAGATAGAATCAATTTTATAAAAAAAGAAGTAAATGCTGTACATTGAGATACGACGGATGTAAAAATCTATAGAAATGTTGGAAAATTCAGGATTTTCGAATTTTTTTTTCTCCCATCATGAAGAAAATATGATGTTGCGGGGTTCCAAAGGGGGGCGAAATTTTCATTATTTTTTCAATAGGATGCACCGTTTCCGAGATAGAATCAATTTTATAAAAAAAGAAGTAAATGCTGTACATTGAGATACGACGGATGTTTATAGCTATAGAAATGTTGGAAAATTCAGGATTTTCGATTTTTTTTTCTCCCATCGTGAAGAAAATATGGTGTTGCCGGATTCTAAAGGGGGGCGAAATTTTCATTATTTTTTCAATAGGATGCACCGTTTCCGAGATAGAATCAACTTTATAAAAACATAGTAAATGCTCTACATTGAGATACATTCCTAGATGTATAAAGCTATAGAAATGTTGGAAAATTCAGGATTTTCAAATTTCTTTTTCTCCCATCATGAAGAAAATATGAGGTTGTTGAGTTACTAAGGAAATTTAAAATGGATGACTTTTTTGTAATCAACACCCCCAGAAACCAATAAAAGGACACCCATATTATTTTTATGAAATTAAGTATGTCCGCCATATTGGAATTTCAAAACGAATGTCATTTTCGTATCCAGCACTCCCAAAACCTGGAAAACGACACCCATATCAATTTTACGAAAAATAAATATCCGCCATTTTTAAATTTCAAAATTAATCTACACAATAATCTACACCTCCCTAAAACCGAGAAAAATAAAAAATTGGGAATTTTGTACGCTCCTTTATGTTTTTTTTGTGTGCGCTCCTTTCGCTGCTTGTATGGTTTTTGAGTTACCTACATCAGGGAAAATATATGTGCCTATTCTTAAATTAAATGTGTACTCACAAATTGTCGCCAAGATGGTTATTTAGTCGCTAAAACATAATCTGTCTGCCAGTTTGGAAAATTCAGTGGTATTATTTAGTCACCAGATTAGTAATTTTTTTGTTCCTTACATTCTTTCGCCAACTTGGTAATTTAGTATTCAATATTGGGTATTTTCACATCCAAAATTTAATTGTTTTGTCGCAAGTTTAAATACATGCCTTAAGTAACTTCAATCAAACCTGCCCGGCTCAGGCTCTCGGCCGGTTAGGGAAGATTCAAATCAAGGTAAAAGGCAAAAGCAGCACCAGCTCAAAATACACAGCACAGTAAATTCATTGATAACGTAACATAATATATGGCTGGCCGACAGCCAAAAACGCTGTACGTAATTTTTGTTTCACAATAAGAACTTTATACCTACTATTTACAGAATTTCCGATATATTTAAGTACCAGTTTGACGTATGTAGTGTTATTACCGTGTAAAAGCTTTAACACACGTACGGTTTTGGTCCGGAGCAGACTTTGTACACGGATTTGGTTGCCAATTACTGATTTTCCCTCTAAAATTAGGGAGGATTGTTAGGGTTATTTTTAGAGGTTGTTTTTCAGTTTAAGTTTGGGGAGAAATATTTGTTATTGGAGTTGGAATATTGAACGAATTATTGGTATGCACCGTAGAACCCTGTGCTAGTATAGTAAAGCTGAAAATCAAACACACGAGAGTCGTGCTGTTATAATAGTCTGCTCCAGACCAAATCGTCACTTGTGTAATCATTTTAAGAACCACGAGCTGGGTCCCGATAGTTATCCCAAGTCCCAACATCCAATCAACATCAAATCAATTCGTTGCGGGCCCCAAGACAGACTTAGCATGTCCCTCAGGCACTCCTGAGATCATATCAAAGGGTTTTTGTGGTTGGTTACCACTGTCGAACCTGGCTACACAGGAGTTGCAGTGGTGGGAATGTGTAGTAGCCTGATGGGCCATTTTCCCGTTAAAAAAAACTAAAAAGTCCCAACATCACAGAACCGGGAACGCACTTGCAACTTCTCTTATGTTGCAAATTCCATTACAATTTTTTAACTCAAGACAGTGTGCTCTAAGCCCATAAGCCCTTAATATTTGTTTGCTGATTGAAAAATATAAGATGAAAGATTTGATTTTTTTAATGAAAATCGGTCCAGTAGTTTCGGAGCCTATTCAATAATAGGCTCCGAAACTACTGGACCGATTTTCATTAAATTTCGCACGGATATAGAGTAAGTAAGCTACGGGGAAGGACATAGGCTACTTTCAATTTAATACAAATAATATAATAACTTTAAAAGAAAATGTATGTCTTCCATGGAATATACTTTTGCGCGCACGAAGTCGCGGGCAACGACTAGTTACAACATAACAATATGATGACATAACCACTTGGGAGGTAAGCTTACATGTAAGTGGCCATAACTCCTTCCTGGACATAAAATATACAACACGAATTTACTGCAATCGTGGCTTTTGAATATTTGCAAGATTTGGACTTTGTACTTTATTGGAAAACTTAAGCTGTGTTCGAGTCTGCATTCCTCGTTTGCCCAAGCCCCAAGGTCACGCGGTCAGCCCAGCCTATGTGATGTGCATGAAAACACTCCTTTCACAACACTCAAGGTTGGATTCTTTAAAGATTCATGAGAGGTTTCCCACACGTCTTTTGTTTTTATCGATACCACGAGCACCGACATAGAATAGCGGTATTTTATAAATTTTTAAAAGGCAATTCTCTGTGTGCTCATTTTTAGGGTTCCGTAATACTTAAGGAACCCTTATAGTTTCGCTCTGTCCGTCTGTCTGTCTGTCCGCGCCTCTAGCTCCTGTAATTATGAATATAAATTGATGAAATTTGGTGCAGTTATAGATTGTATATAGATCACGGTTTCGGGATCATAAAAAAATAATAATTTTATATTTTAGGGGTGGCTCTCCATACATGTGAAGTGGGGATGAAAAATATTTTTTCACTCTACCCCATCGTGTGGGGTATCGTAGAATAGGTCTCTTAAAATAAAGGCAAGGTTTCATACGTTACTTTTTTATAAAGTTGACCATTTTCGAGTAATCGCCCTCCAAAGTAGTTCGTAAGTTGGTCCCCCCCTTAGCATTTTTAAACTATAGGATATAGAAACTTGCAAATTTCCATGCTGATAGATCATGCTAAAAACTCTTTAGGAAAATTATTGTGAACCAAATCGGACAGTAACTTTTGGAGTTATTAAAAAAAAACCTTTTTCGCGTTTATAGTTACGGAACCCTCATTAGACATGTCCTGACATGCTCTTGGTTAGGTTATTTTAAAGCATAAAATGTTCATAGAAAACAAAATTTTCATTTCTATAATAGTAACGTATAAATAAGTACACTACAAAATATTATGTGCCAGTTCCATGCTTATGCAGAAATTAAAAATTAAAGTAGGTGTTCTTGCATTAAAATTTAAAATCTTGAAAAGGTTGGTAAAATGCGACACAGATGCGACTGACGTGCGACCTGCGACTAATTTGTCGTGGTTGACTTTATGATGATATTACCGAATTATTCGAATAATAACTGGTCCTCATGGCAAGGACTACGGCGACTACGGACTACTAAAAGGATGGGTAATGATTTTGGCAGTCTAAGTATGTATGTTTGTTCCACCGTATCGTCTAAACTACTGCTCCGATTTTATGAGTTGTCAACAGATTCGTAATATTCGGGTAACGTAGGGTACCTATATCATTTAAGTAGTCGTCTTACGGTATTTTATAAAAAAAATATGTTATTTAATTAAATCTAGGCTAGGTATGTACTCGTTTTACATGAAAACTATCGTTAATTACTTTGGTTTTCCAATTACCAGATACCTATTTATTAACTTCTATTGATCGGAGTTACAATACATTTGTTATAATATCTAGTCTACCTATCGTGTGGTTTAGAATATCAGTTTCTGAGTGTATTTCAGTGAGAGGTGCGGTCGTGCAACCTTGTAGCCTGTAGGCCTAAACAGAGAACGGGTGATGTCCGCTGGTCGGTCTACCGGTGTCGATTGCATTCATTTTAGCCTCTGTCTGACCAAAGAGCATTCCGATACGAAAATAACCCAATGGTTTATGTCTCGACTGACTTCATGATAACCTTATCGCCTTATATAACTTGCACATTCGTACTGTTGCCGACTTTTTGATACTGAGCTGGTGTAGTGACGCGTCCCCACTCCCCAGCTTTATAAGCATCTACAATGAAACATTTATTGATAGGTACCAATACACATTCACGCTTTCAATTTTATAATTGGACCTAAAATCCTAGAACACCAACCTAACATAGAATGTATAAGTTTAGGTTTTATTTAGAAATATAAATCGAATGACGTACCTTATAGCCTAAACCGTCGTAGATTCTTCCAACGGGGCCAGTCACTGTATCACACGCGTATTCACAATCGGCACTTCGAAAACACAATAATTTACAGAACAAATTGCTCAACAACACTTTCTGCAATATTTTTTATGTAGCACGAGACATTTCACGTTACCTGACACGTTTAGAGTTTTCGAAAAGTCCATTGAACCGTTTCCGATGAAATTTACGTCCAGCGAAATTATATGTACGAAGTGGCGACGGTGTATAGACTTCGTATACATTTCGCGGCTCTGCCGCCAGGCGGCGTTCTGCTATGAGAGGCGGAGTCGAGGTACGCGGCCGCGCGAGCGAGACGGAGATAGTGCGACGCCACGGAGCACGGGCCACGTCGCAACTGAGTTCTGACAATTCTAATATTTTATATTGTCGTGTTTATGGGATTCTATATGAAAAGGGCAATTGTTCAGCTGATTCCTGAGACACGAGAGGATAGCAGTGGGTTATGCGGTGTGGTGACCTTTCGGGCACCGCGTCACCGCGGGTGGCGATAGCGCGAGGTCGTCGGTCGCGAGTGCGGCGTTGCCAGCGCGCTGCGGTGTGGTATTCGGGCCCACGTTTTCACGCGTTACGAAAGTGTCGGCAAATCTATGGGCCCTTTGATACAGCCTAATCTAGCTCAAGACGTGCCACAGGCTCTGTAACCTATATTATATATACATACCTAGTTATGTACACCTGTCCCCTACAGATTTTGTTAGTTTGTTTACAGATACTACTTTGATACTACATAATATCTAGAACACCGTAGTGCCCCCGCCAAGACGAGCTAAGCGAAGCGCGCTACCAGATCACCTTTTCTCGAAGCGTTTCGTCGATTTTTTGAACCTTCATAACTTGGGTTTGGATCATACCAGATAAACGAAATTTTCAGCATCTGTTGCCAGTAGTAGACTAATTAAACATGTACAGTTTTGATTGCATAGCTCGTAGACTTTAGATTTTATTGATGTCTAAAAACTCCTGATTTCGTCACTGACTCACTAATGAGTTGATGACCAACAAAATTATATAATAGGTACTTGCAGATGTCGTAGAATCTGAAATTTGGTAATAAATGTAAGCTAGTATTAGCACATAAACAACATAAAGATTGTCTTAAACTAGGGGATGAAAATTATAAGAGACTTATCTACGAACATTTTTACTCTAGAGGTCTGAAAATTGTTGTAGAGATCCGTGTTATAAATAGTAACAATAAAATAAAAAAATATTGTCATAACAACTTTCAAAAAGAAGTGAAATCCCACCAAAAACAGTTTCATGTAAAGGGATGCCAAGACGATAAGTATCATATGATTCGTACTGTCAAAAAGCCATCAGGTTTCATGTAAAACCAAGCTTCTGACTCTACCAAACGTCTAACTCTACAAGCCTAACTTCACAAACTCTAGACCTTATTCAAGTTATGTGGCTTGGTCGTTTCGTTCCTACAATATTAGTATAACATAACAGAAAAACAGTTAGGTACTTACACTACAAAAGTTTTCTTACAATTTTACATTCCTATGATAAGTTTATGCTGCCGTTTTGTCCACAGTCCGTACCTAATTTACTTACCTATTAAGACATAAGTTCCGACATGTACCAAGTAGAGTCCGACCGAAACTGGTTTTCCGGCCGAAACCGAAACTGAAACCGAATATTCGGCCGTGGCCAGTTTCGGCCGAAACCGAAACTCACGTGGTCAAGTAGAAAAATCCTTAAAATACTGAAATTTGGTGCATTTTATCCATTATTCTGCACTAATTAGGACATGAAATGGAAACACGGTATATTAATTTTGTTGTAATAATTTATTTAATATAATATTAAAAATATATTAATTATATTATTACGTTTTTAAATTCAGTTGCGTTATCAAAGCGTTGCCGCAAGAAACTAAGTTAGGCGAGCGTGCACGAAAACTTCCGAAATCAGTTTCGGTTTCGTCAAAAGTTTCGGCCACTTTTGGCCGAAACCGAAACTGCCGCCGAAACTTGATTTTTGGCCGAAACTCGGCAGAAACCGAAACCGAAACCGAACTTTCGGTCGGACACTAGTACCAAGTAAACCATTAAATTGGCAATTAAAATTTGGCGACCTCTGTGGCTCAGTGGTTAGCGCGCGGCACTAAAGCCCGAGGTCGCGGGTTCGAATTCCGCCTTAGGGACAAAAAGTTTTTCTGTGGTTCTGCTCCTGGGTCTCGGATGTATATTAAATATCTGTATAGTATAACAGACAACAGTATAATTAATATATGTATTTCCGTTGTCTGGTACCTGTGGGTTGTGAATTGTGATACAAGTTCCTCGGATACTTAGTACACCACCATCTTAACGTGGTGTGCAAGCGTCCAAATTAAACAATCTAAGACGTATAGAATATAGATAAATGATTACAAAATATTACAATGTTACACTACACGGTCAATATCATGTTGTTATAAAACCTTGAGGCTTGAACATTGCAATCGGCAGAACACGGCCGAGTATCGAACCCGCGACCTTCTGCATGTCATTAAGTAGTTAAGATCTCTCACTACTAGTAGTAGCTAATAAACTGTTAAAATTCTTTACTTGCACTCGCAACATTATACGTTACTGGCGAATTGTTTAGGACTTACGTTCTTACAACTAGAAGACTTGCATAAATAATTGACTTAGACCAAATAAAAAAGTGAAGACAGATATGTATTTGTCAAACAAAAATCTGAAGCCAGTTTAATACTACGCACCAGTGGCGGAGGTTGGTTCTCCTTAATAGGGAAGCCTTTGCCTGAGTTTTAATAGGTAGGGATTTTAATGAGGGTCTTCAAAAGGTAAGTCGTAAGTGAAGCCGATAGGAACGCGGGATTTATAGGAACCCCATGCCTGACGCCACAAAAACCACACGCCGCGACAAATTAAAGCGCAGTTTAGGTACATGGCGTGTCTGTGTAAAACTGCTTATTTACACAGACACGTCTCTGCTTATTTACATAGCACAGTAATTCCTTACTGTACCACATCGTCTAGAATCTAAATTCTAAAAATTAAAAGAGAATATACGAGGCAAACGACACAATCACAGTTAAAACTCCAAATATACCTCCTGTCCAGCCTCAAATATAAACGAACCCTAAAAACAAACTCCTGACATTGATGTGAAAATCGCGTAGAGATAAAAAATAAATGACAGAATTTGCAGTTGTAAGGAGGACGTTTCACATCAGCCGTGACGGGCGTGGAGTAGCGTGGGGTGAGATAGGGTGGGGTGGGGACCGTTAATTATGGGGCAGGCTGAAGGTCGCCCCCCTCCCCCGGGGCTAAGCCGCGCTAAGCTCATGTACGCGGATGTTATCTTTTTATATCTTTTATTGCGAAGTTTATGGGAACACTGGCCTGCTTAGTGGCAGAACTTAAAATAACTCTCTGTAGAGATCTAACTAGTTATTTATTTCTTTATTTATTCAAGCTTAAATCTATCATAACCTTATCCTAATGCGATAGACAAGTATGAGTTACGACTATGAGTTATGGTTAGCATGTAGCTGAATAAAGATTGTTCAGATGGAAACATCAAACGGAACTATAATGATACAAGTACGTACAGAGAAACAGCTTCCATAGAACGATCCAAATCGATCCGAATTTGAACATTTTTACGTCCCCTTCAACGGCCCACATTTTTTCCACACAATCGTGGATACACCGTACGCTTGTTGTAGTGCATCAAATACCTGAAAACTAGCTAAATACCTGTGTGTACCTGTTTATCTGATCCTCTTTCTTTAATCTATATTCTAAGCTGTAAATTCTGACTATACTTAATATTTTCATCAATAGCATACGTTGCACAACACTTCTCAAGTATGTAATGTGTTAATACGGCCGCCAAGGCTGCCAGCCCGCCGCCGCGTGCCAAGGCATTAGGCAGCAGAAACAAAGCTCCTTCGTCCTGGTTGGCTCAGTTGGCTGCCAACGCTGGAAATTGAATAAAATGATAGTTTGGCTTGTTCGCAAACGTTTATGAAAAGCAAATTCGAGTCTGCGCAGAAATTTCTAGATTTAGAGTAGCGTAAATTATGTTACAGAATCGAGGCGAATGTGTGGTTTTAATTCTAATAAAAGTAAAATTAAAAATTTTAAAAACCCCCTGACACAAAAAATAAACTCTAAAAAATAATAAATAATATTTTAAACCTATTATAATTATATTATCACAAATAATATTATGTAAGTTGAAATATTTTTATTTTCCAATCGTCGCCTCGTCGGGGGACCGCTAAAGTTTATAAATATTTTTACAACAACAGCTAATTAATTATTACGAATTACATTTAAGTAGGTATGAGCAAATTTTTTTCAGAGTAAATTCTTTTGTTCATTCTGCGACTACAAGTGTTTTTTTCACATAGCGGTCCCCCGACGAGACGACGATTGAAAAATAAAATTATTTCAACTTACATAATATTATATGTGATAATATAATTATAATAGGTTTAAAATATTATTTATTATTTTTTAGAGTTTATTTTTTGTGTCAGGGGGTTTTTAAAATTTTTAATTTTACTTTTATTTTATCCTTTTTAAAGTAGGTATAAATAATGATTACCTTACCATATACATACTTTCAACATCATTGAAGTAACATGGTACCAAATTTCGAATCGATAGGACATGTGGACGATAGTCAGATCCCCTCATCAACTAATAAAGAAAAGATGATCTTCAAACGGCTAATCAGGTCATGGTTACCTTACCATGTTCTTTAAATATCGTTGAAGTAACACGGTACCAAATTTCGAATCGATCGGACATAAGAAAGTTAGTCAGATCCCCTCATCAACTAGAAAAGAGCTGATCATCTTCAAACGGCTGATCAGGTCATGGTTACATTAGCATGTTCTTTAAATATCGTTGAAGTAACACGGTACCAAATTTCGAATCGATCGGACATAAGAAAGTTAGTCAGATCCCCTCATCAACTAGAAAAGAGCTGATCATCTTCAAACGGCTGATCAGGTCATGGTTACATTAGCATGTTCTTTGAATATCGTTGAAGTAACACAGTACTAAATTTTGAATCGATCGGACATTGGAAAGTTAGTCAGATCCTCTCATCAACTAGAAAGAACTGATCATCTTCAAACGGCTGATCTTCCCACCACCAATTTTCTCATCAAACGAAGCTACGAACACTGTCGATTAAGTCATCAATATTCTCTTTCAGTGCGCTTTCATTTGAGACCTTACTCGAGTATATTTGCACATTCGGATTTTCTTCCCCGCTTTCACCCCCCACAACTTTTAAACGGCTCAACCGATTTTCATCAAACATGTCTAAGAACACTCGCATGTAAGTCACCTTTAATACAAAAGAAACTAAATTGAAATCGCTTCATCCGTTCGGGAGCTATGATGCCACAGACAGACAGACAGACACACCCACAGACAGACACACCCACAGACAGACACACCCACAGACAGACAGACAGACCGACAGACAGACAGACAGACAGACAGACAGACAGACAGACAGACACGTCAAACTTATAACACCCCTCTTTTTGCGTCGGGGGTTAAAAAGGTAAAAATCGAACTAACGCCGAGACAACCTCAGAAATAAAAAGGAATGAAATGGATTTGCTTTTTCTTTTATGGGTTTTTGCTGTTTTTGCGACAGATAGCTTACACAGCTTCGATTTTAGTACTTACTAGTTTCTCTCACTTAGTCTTTCCATGTTTAATTCTTCTTCCGGTGATGCCGGTCGAAACTCTAATCTACGCGTTACCGTGTAAGTCCCTTCGCGAGTATTATGTGTTCTGTGGTAATTACACAGTTTCGCGCACACACACATATATAACGAAATTACGTACAACGTATGTACCTAGTGTGTAACTGTGTACCACTACCAACTAGCCAGAAGTTACAATACGTAAGAAACCACCTCAGTTTTTGTTTGACAAAGCCTTAGATCATACCTATACCTATATTTTGATCTAAGGCACAGAATAAATAATAGTACCTAGAGGTATCTAAGGACAAAGCTCTGTCTTCACTTTCTTATTTGATCTGAGGTATAAGTTGGAAACACTATTGGATTAAAGATATTCTACGTAGAATCATCATTCATCGTCTTTCAGTTACAAATTACAATTCTGCAACACATTGATCAATTATTATTATTCTAGGAACTCCGAACCTCAAACCGTGAGCTCCGAACATGATTTTGAATGACTGTGCGAACGTTTTAGTTTTAGAACGAAGTCGCGGGCAAATACAGGTCATTCACTGTTCTCTTTCTTTTCTTTTATAGATGTACTTTTCAAGCAAGTAGGTATCCTACGGCCTCCTACCTACCTTGCTTTAACCCAAATACATACAAGTCTGATATTTTTAGTTCCGGTATCTTTAACTGAGAATTCTGAGCTAAAAGTTGTGTTTATCCTAGGGCAGTGTTTTTCAACCTTTTTCATGATGCGACCCCCCTTGTATGAAAATATATTTCGCGACCCCCCGACCCGTCGCTTTTTTATCATGTATGTATGTGTATGATACAGTGTTAAGGCCCCCACAGACGAGAGGCCGATCGTTTCAGCTGGAACTGACGTCAGTTCGGCCTGAACGGATTCGAGCACACACACGGAAAAAATCGCATCCAATCCAATTTACGTCAGTTCGGCCTGATCTGATTCGTGCCCACACACGGAACAGCCGCATCAGTCCATTCTGGTTTGCCGCGCGCTACGGTCGTGTTTATCTATTTTGTATTTAAACACCGCGAAAACTCATACAACGCTTGTACAAGATACACGCCCGCACGGCAGCGGGTCGGGCAAGAACTGAAGCGATTTGTCCACACACGGTCAGGACAGGCCGCGCGTTCAGGCCGATCGGTCAGGCCAGAATTAATGTTGCCAACTTAGTTATTTTACAAAATTTTACTAAATTGAGTATTTTATTCCCTCCTTGGTAGACATTTAGTTATTAGTAGTGTTTAAGTAGGAAAGAGCCAGACAGTAATGATATGCAAAATAGCTACTAAATACGTAATATTTCCTAGTATATTTTAATTTAATGGTAAAATTTATAATCAAATTCAATTAATGAAAAAAATTTAATATAATAAAACCTAAAATGCAGTGGTTTTTGGGGGGCTTCAGGAATTCCTAAGTTAAGTAGCCTCTTAGGAATTCCTGAAGCCCCCCAAAAACCACTGCATTTTAGGTTTTATTATATTAAATTTTTTTCATTAATTGAATTTGATTATAAATTTTACCATTAAATTAAAATATACTAGGAAATATTACGTATTTAGTAGCTATTTTGCATATCATTAACTTTAGTAGTTTTTTTGTATAAATCGATACGAGTTTCGTAGTTTCACAAAAAAAGAGCTGGCAACACTGGAACGAATCGCTTCAGTCCGTACGGCCGCCTGATGCGATCTCGAAATTGCACACACACGATACGATTTTGCATCCGTTCAGGCCGAACTGAAGGTAGACCGGACCATGTATGGGGCCCCTTATAAATATTTATTCCATACGACGTTTTTATGCGTTTCCATAACTATTATTCGGATATAAGTACATAATATAGTACGTCAAACACATTATTTTACAATTACCTACATACATCGATGATATCGATGATCGATTTATGAGTATATCCTTTTGTTAAAATTCTCTTACTTAATAAATAATAATAAAAAAAATCTTCATTGTTTTTTTACGAAAGTTCTATCGACCTCCGGCGACTCCCCCTACAGAAGCTTCGCGACCCCCCAGGGGGTCGCGACCCACAGGTTGAAAAACACTGTCCTAGGGCATTGGCAAATCCCATGTAAATAATTACCACAAGCACTAGAACTAGAGAGCGAGCGCTCCATTCGAATCGGCGATCGGCGAGCCGCGAGATTCGCGTACGACCGATGCCGCGATGTACAGTTTGGGGCTTGGGCTGCCGTAAGAGCGGCAACGTCGCACGAGTAGAATCTTGCAAGTTGTAGAACTTGTAGATTCTATGAGCTACTTAGTACAAGCAAATCTAATGCAGTGTTGCCAACTTAGCTATTTTATGGCTACATCTAGCAATTTTTCAGTATTCGGCAGCCACAATTTGTGAAAAGTTGTAGCTAAACTTTTTAGCTACTTTTTCTAGCCACTTTTCAGTGACAGCATTATTATATATCTTCCTTTAAATTGAGCCTGTATAATTCTTTTTCTTAATATTCCAGGCCATTTATGGTATTTAAAATATCAATAGTTTGTACTTTTGAACAAAAGAAGGATAAAAAAGCGTGCTTTGCAGCCGTTTTTTTGAACAGGACTCTTGAGTATGTAGTTAATACTATAGATTACTAAAAATTTACTAGTTAGTTATTTATTAATTTTGTATTAAATTAAATATTGTTAGTACCTACTTATTAAAAATTTGTAAGACCGAATTTTTAAATTATCATAAGCTTTTTTATATGAATTACGCGAATGTGATAATTATATTATGGCTTCATAGCTACCTACCAACTTTTAAGTAGCAATTAGCATTTAGCTACTTCTAGCACCTTTTTTGAGGGAAAAAAATTGGCAATCTAGCAACTTTTGCCACATGTCTAGCAATTTTCTAGTAGTAGCAGTTGGCAACACTGATCTAATGTCTAATGTATGTAGGCTTTGATTAATTATTCTTTTTAACATTATATATCTATGTAGGTATATAGGTAACTACGTAGTAGGTTCCCTACTACGTAGTTACCTAGGGATGCGTCTAGAAATCTGGATTGTCCCGACATTTCATAAGATGTCCAGAATCCCGACACGACAGTCAGCTTCTTTCTTTTTTTAAACCGGATTATTTTTAAACAAACAATTAAACCGACTTCCAAAGTAAAACCAGCGAAGTGCGAGTCGGACTCGCGGACCGAGGGTTCCTTACAAACCTGTAGTGATTTTGTAACAGCTTAAAGGTATTATAGATCTGAGTATTTTATATAAATTTTTAATTTAATACCTCTACGCGTTCATGAGGAAAGGGGTATTAAGTTTAAAATTATTAAAAATATTTTTATTATGCCTATGACGTAACTAAAAATTTACGGCTTTCGTAATTTTTCCTTTATCTGTGCTATAAGACGTTGCTTCGAGCCAAATTTCAAGATTCTGAGTTCACGGAAAGTACCCTGTAGGTTTTGACTTTTGAGTTTGCGAGTGTCGAAAATTTGCGGAATTTTGCGGCCTCAGACCGAATAAAAAGTATATGTCACCGTAAAATTGTAATAACCGTTAGATTGTAATTAAACTAGTGAAATTGTAAAATGTTGACTTCCGAAGCGAATATGCTGCCTATAATTCAACACATTATTTTTCGTTAGATTATAAATAATATAGTATTTAGTATTTCGACATATTTTACAATCTCATTAGTTATTTTACAATCTAACGGTTTTTACAATTTTACGGTGACATATATAGACGTAACCGTCCTAAATAATCGATCGGGACGAAATAAGTGAGGCCAAGTCTCGGCTTTGTGTGCGTAACTCGGTGTAAGATATAATCGTAGATTTGTGCATGTGTGCTAGAGAAAAATGTTGCAAGCATTGTGCTGCGACTCCCAAGTGCGAGAGATATACTTTGGTGAAAAGTTATATTATATAGTATTGTGTTTTTTGTATTGGTTGAGTGTTGACTGAAATGAAAGACCATTAACTTACATAAGAGCGTCATTTATTTAAAAATTAACGTCAATAATTAATTTCACAAAACACAAAACTTAGGAACGTAAATTTAAGTAACAGGGAATATGCATTTAAAACAAAAATAACTTAAAACATAACAATATGATACTAGACTGAAAAATAAAGTAAATGGCGAGAAAAATTTCAATATCTGTTGATATTGAAAATTTTGAGCATTATTCATGAGCAAGATATGAGCGGTCAACGTTTTGAATCTATCTCTATCCAAGGGCGGATCCAGCTTTGGCGCCAGGAGGGGGTCACATCATTCAAGAAAATAAAACGAATTATAATATACATTAGAATACTGGGCGCCCACTTTTTAGGGTTCCGTAATACTTAAGGAACCCTTATAGTTTCGCTCTGTCCGTCTGTCTGTCTGTCTGTCTGTCTGTCTGTCCGCGCCTCTAGCTCCTGTAATTATAAATATAAATTGATGATATTTGGTGCAGTTATAGATTGTGTATAGATCACGGTTTCGGGATCATAAAAAAATAATTATTTTATATTTTAGGGGTGGCTCTCCATACATGTGAAGTGGGGATGAAAAATATTTTTTCACTCTACCCCATCGTGTGGGGTATCGTAGAATAGGTCTTTTAAAATAAAGGCAAGGTTTCATACGTTACTTTTTTATAAAGTTGACCATTTTCGAGTAATCGGCCTCCAAAGTAGTTCGTAAGTTGGTCCCCCCCCTAGCATTTTTAAACTATAGGAGATAGAAACTTGCAAATTTCCATGCTGATAGATCATACTAAAAACTCTTTAGGAAAATTATTGTGAACCAAATCGGACAGTAACTTTTGTAGTAATTAAAAAAAATCATTTTACGCGTTTATAGTTACGGAACCCTCCTTAGACATGTCCTGACATGCTCTTGGTTAGGTTATTTTTATTTTTTATGTTTATGCTTTAAAGCACAGTCTTTCAGGGTTTCCCCTTAAACACTGAATAACGGTGGACTTCGGAAAAATATCATAAAATGAACCGGCTAAAACAGAACATTGGCTACTTAATAATGTAATATGTTCTGTATGTTAAACGCGAGCGAGCGAAGCGAGCGAGCAAAATTTTTTTCCTATTTAATAGGTTAAATCTGCTCAAATTTTATACCCTCAAAGACTGCTACCCTGAAAAACTCTGTAATTCGAAAAATACAAATATAAAAGCCTAAAACTGAACGTCGGTACTAAATTTTATAGTAATATGTCTGTATAAGCCAAACATGAGTGAGCGAGCATATTTTTTTTCCCATTCTATAGGTTAAAATCTATTCAATCGTTAAACTAAAACACTGAATAACGGTGAACTTCGGAAAAATATCATAAAATAAACCGGCTAAAACAGAACATGGCTACTAAATAATATAATATGTTCTTTATGTTAAACGCGAGCGAGCGAAGCGAGCAAGCAAATTTTTTTTCTATTTAATAGGTTAAATCTGCTCAAATTTTACACCCTAAAAGAATGAAAATAGTATTATTTTGTAATTTAAATTAAAGTAAAATTAGTGTAATTTCTGATGTTGTAAATAAGATGACAAGTAACATATTATGTTAGGTTTGTCAAATAATAACTATTTCATACTTTTTCGTAGTACATAATTACAAAATTTTAGGATAAGTAACGTGCCCAAACTATTGTGTCGCATGCTATACGTTCGAGGATTCGATGGCACGCGTGCCATAGGTTCGTGATCCCTGTTTTAGGCTAGTGATTTTTTTTCTAAAGTACAATATTCTTTCAGGGCTTAGATTTTAACAGGTTAAAGCGTAAAAAACATTCGCTCGCTTTCTCACTTTCAACGCATTTAACACAAATACATATATAACAAGTTAGTATTAAAGTTCTGTTTTAAGCTGTTGATTTTTTTTTAAATAAACTTTAAAAAATCATCGTTCAGATAGGGATAATGGGGCGGCAAAATATGTTAATTGGCCTGTGGCGCTAAATTTCTAAATACGCCTCTGTATATGGGTTATCCACATGGACAAGTCCGGCCCATTTCGGCCCATTCTTGCATCGAATTAAAATAAAAACGTTAAATAGTAATCAATTATCTAAACATAAATTTAACTATCATTACAGTCTAAATTCGAAACAATATGGCGCCGACTCGATCCTATTCTTATTTGAATCGCACTATATGACGCAAAATTCCGCAAAAGACAATGGGTATTTTTTTATGAACGTGGAGAAATGCCAGTCCGGTTAGGCGATCTTCAACCATTGAAGATCTTAGACACGATTTAAATTTTCGATGCGTTCGTTCCCAAACGTTTGCCATCATAAGATACAAAGTTATTATATTATATTAAATTAATTAAATATTGAAGGTAGTTACATAAACTCTGTATGGTGACAAAATATATCAATAAAATCATTATGTTCAATTAGTGGTCCACCTAAGTCCTGGAACAGCTCAGGGGGGGGTCATGACCCCCATGACCCCCATGACCCCCCCCCTGGATCCGCCGTTGTCTCTATCTAGCAAAACGAAATTACATATGAAAGTCGTGGTATTTGATGTCACGTTACACAACCGATCTCTCTGTCTAATAGACTACTTTAAACGTTCATATCATTGTTATTTTTAACGATATCCAAAAATTGATTTTACCATACGTATTACCAAACAAAATAGATCTATATAAAAAAATACGTGCTTATTCCCTATTACTTAACTTATGAGTAAGGTTTCTTGTTTAGCAATGTGGTGGAATCTTATATTTATATATTTATTAATTACAGATCTCATTAAACTTGTTTGGTGCTCTACGCGATACACGTTATGTTCATCTCTTAAGTTAATAAATCGTTTGAGAATTTGTGACATTCTTTCTTTAACAATTTTCCTTACCACCAACTCACATGTAGGTACAACATATATTATATGTATCTAAAGAAGAAAAACTCAAACCACCTTTGTCTCTCAATGTTACTAATTTATGGAAATCATATCTTTCTGAAGAGAGAAGCCGGGAATACACGGTTCACATTTGATATTTTTTGATAGGTAATGAACAAGCCCACCGGCTATATAGTCGGATTACAATATTATATTTCCTAAATAAAAAAAGGAAAATAAAAGCTTGAGATGCTAATGCAACAGAATCTGAAGTTGTACCAATCCCCATGTCTACTAGCCCATGATATTTTGTTCCGTCCCATATCTTTTGCTGTCTTAGCCATTTCATCAAATACAAGGGCACATATAGGACGGTATTATGAGGCTTCAGCCTTTTGTCTCACAGCTGTAAAAGCTTCTTCTGTAAAGCCAGGTTCACCATTAATATTAGGATTTCGATAAAGTTGTAGAATGTGGTATACATGTTCGGAAGGTATGTCGCACGTATTCATAGGTGGTAAATTTGAAAGTTGAAAGTTGAAGAAATAAAAAGTTGAGGGTAAGACAAAACTTTTTTATTGCTGAAGAATATTTGATTTCTTCTTCCCCAAATTCTTTTTTTTGTTAATGTTATGACATATTTCTGCTGCAACAATGTTTTCACCGAGCATATTGAATACGTCAGTGTCAATATAATTTTTTTTCTTTTAAAGCTTTTATAATAGTTTTTAGCGACGCGTTTTTCTTTTTAAGGCGTCTAACTTTCTGCTTAAGTGTTTTGATTTTACGTGCATTAGTTTTACAACATAATGCATACTTTCTGGCTTGTTGTCTAAGTTTGTTTTCTTTTGGAGTGTCAAATATTGACTCTAGTTCGGAATCATGGGTATTTGAAATATCTTCAATATTATAATCTGGTGTATCGCCAAAAACCCCAGTCGTGTCAACTTCCTCCTCAATGTTACAGTGCTACGGAAAAAAAGTTATTTTGGTTGTATAATTTTATATTATGTAGGTACTTAAATTTTATGTAAATTCACACATACTGATAATAATTCAGGTAGTAGGCACAAACCTCTGTTTTAAGTTCCAGTGTAGAAGATTTAGGATTAGTAGAAATTCCAGACGCTTCCATTTCCTGAGACCACTCGGAATTTACAAGATGAATCTAAAATATACGATGGCAGTTTTTTAAAATTAGCTAAAGATTTTATTTACGACGATAAAATAATAATAATAAATAACCAACCTTTTTTGGTATAGCGTTTTTCTTGATTCGACGGTAACTACCCTTGGTGTTGTATACATCAATTTCTTCAAAATGTACAGAACAAACCACACTAAATTTTGAAGGGAGCCACTTGACATCATTTCTGTTGTCCCGTACAACTTTCATCCAGTTTTCTTTCCAGGTTTCATCAGCTGGAAACCTAAAAAATATCATAACAAACGTAACTTATTTTAATATATTTTATAAATACATACGTATCACGCATAATACACTTGAAGGGAGACTACAACAGAAATGATGTCAAGTGGCACATGAGTATATATGTCACCGTAAAATTGTAAAAACCGTTAGATTGTAATATTACTAGAGATATTATAATATGTCGACAGATTGTCAAATAAAAATTTCTCCTTACAATTGTACGCATTATTTTTCGTTATATTTATTAATATGAAAATTAAACAAATATGGCGGCGCGAATTTAAAAATTTTAAAAACCCCCCGACATAAAAAATAAACTCTAAAAAATAATATTTTACATACATACATACATATAATCACGCCTTTTTCCCGTAAAGGGGTAGGCAGAGACCACTTTTTGCCACTTTCTACGATCCTTACATACTTGTTTCACTTCGTTCACTTTCATTCTTACCATCCATTCCTCCTCTTACATTCAACGTGGCGAAGCGGCTCTCCATGGTCCGCTTTCCACCTCCGCGAGAAACGAGACGTGATGAGTGAACCACATCGCCGCCATTTTGGATAGGTAATTAAATTATAATATTTTAAACCTATTATAATTATATTATCACATATAATAAATATTATGTAAGTTGAAATATTTTTGTTTTCCAATCGTCGCCTCGTCGGGGGACCGCTAATGTTTATAAAGTATTTTTACAACAACAGCTAATTAATTATTACGAATTACATTTAGGTATGAGCGAATTTTTTTCGGAGTAAATTCTTTTGTTCATTCTGCGACTACACCTGTTTTTCTCACATAGCGGTCCCCCGACGAGACGACGATTGGAAAATAAAAATATTTCAACTAACATAATATTATATTATGTGATAATATAATTATAATATGTATAAATATTATTTTTTATTTTTAGAGTTTATTTTTTGTGTCGGGGGGTTTTTAAATTTTTTAATTTTACTTTTAATTTATCCTTTTTAAAGTAGGTATAAATAATGGTTACCTTACCATATACATACTTTCAACATCATTGAAGTAACATGGTTCCAAATTTCGAATCGATAGGACACGTGGACGATAGTCAGATCCCCTCATCAACTAATAAATAAAAGATGATCTCAAACGGCTAACAGGTAATGATTACCTAACCATGTTCTTTAAATATCGTTAAAGTAACACGGTACCAAATTTCAAATCGATCAGACATAAGAAAGTTAGTCAGATCCCCTCATCAACTAGAAAAGAGCTGATCATCTTCAAACGGGTGATCAGGTCATGGTTACCTTACCATGTTCTTTAAATATCGTTGAAACAACACGGTACCAAATTTCGAATCGATCAGACATAAGAAAGTTAGTCAGATCCCCTCATCAACTAGAAAAGAGCTGATCATCTTTAAACGGCTGATCAGGTCATCGTTACTTCAAACGGCTGATCAGGTCATGGTTACCTTACCATGTTCTTTGAATATCGTTGAAGTAACACGGTACCAAATTTCTTATCGATCGAACATTGGAAAGTTAGTCAGATCCCCTCATCAACTAGAAAAGAGCTGATCATCTTCAAACGGCTGATCTTCCCACCACCAATTTTCTCATCAAACGAAGCTACGAACACTCTCGATTAAGTCATCAATATTCTCTTTCAGTGCGCTTTCATTTGAGACCCCACTCGAGTATATTTGCACATTCGGTTATTCTTCCCCGCTTTCACCCCCCACAACTTTTAAACGGCTCAACTGATTTTCATCAAACATGTCTAAGAACACTCGCATGTAACTTGTAAGTCACCTTTAATACAAAAGAAACTAAATTGAAATCGCTTCATCCGTTCGGGAGCTATGATGCCACAGACAGACAGACAGACACACACACAGACAGACAGACAGACACGTCAAACTTATAACACCCCTCTTTTTGCGTCGGGGGTTAATAACGTGTAAAATTGTAAGAAGACATTTTTATTTGACAATCAGTCGACATTTTAATATCTCTAGTAATATAACAATCTAATAGTTTTTACAATTTTACGGTGACATAATATATACCTACCTACTCCAAAACTAAATATTATGCAATAGTAAAATCCTTAGGTAAAATCACTACTTCCCTTACTTTTGGGAAAATATAATGTAACTTGCAACACTGACACAATGGCGTCTAGAATTCGTGTTCCGAGAAATGATGACAAACATTTTACGATTTTGTTTAAATTACACACCAAATCCAAATCGGATACTTACTTGTGAAAAGTAATCCCAGATGACTTCTTCTGAAAACATGAATTGTTTTTGCAGCAGTTTATGACGCAGGACGGCATAATTTCGCAATTATTATTTCACTAAAACTACGTCTCGCGCTCTCGATCACTCGCGGCAGACTACCGCGCGGCCGTCTTCATATTATCACATTCGTCTTCATATTACGGTGCCTCACTTTTGAGTGCAATATTATGTCTATATCACCGTAAAATAGTGAAAACCGTTAGATTGTAATTTGTAATATTGATAGAGATATTATAAAACAGTTATAAAATGTCGACAGATTGTCAAATAATAATTTCTTCTTACAATTTTACACGTTATTTTTCGTTATATTGGAATATTTACCGTGCCGATTGGTTAAACGGCAAGTACCCCGCGCCGCCATATTTGTTTGCTTTTTCATAATAATAATTATAACGAAAAATAATGCGTACAATTGTAAGAAGAAATTTTTATTTGACAATCTGTCGACATTTTATAATATCTCTAGTAATATTACAATCTAACGGTTTTTACAATTTTACGGTGACATCTATATACTTTTTATTCGGTCTGAGTTTGCGGCAGTAAAGGCTGTATCTTTTGATTGCGTTGCGTTGCCTTAGAAGTTTGATTTTCTCACAGCTCCAAGGAACCGTAGACCTTAGTATTTGATATAAATTCCAGTTTGATACCTCCACGTGTTCCTGAGAAAAAGGGTCTTGACATAAATTCGGACGGACAACAAAGTGATCCTATAAGGGTTTCGTTTTTTCCTTTCGAGGTACGAAACCCTAAAAATACACAAAAAGTATGAAATAAAATAAATCTTATTTTCTAAATAATTCTCCTTTTAATTTCGGCTACAGTTTTAACTACTTCTCTACACAATCTTCATTAGGTATTTTATAAGTCGGTACAAGCCCAAACAATATCCTATATAGAGTTTGTTAGACTAATATTTATTCTGTGATAGTGTATCATAATAAATCATATTATATAGAGCTCAGTGGCGAAGGCTGGTCTTCCTATAAAGGGAAGCTGTAGCCTGTATAATAGATAGGGATTTGGATGAAGGTCTTCAAAAGGTAAGCGGTAAGGGAAGCCGATAGGAATGGAGTTATAGGAACTCCTCGCCACTGATAAAGCTCACGTTTAAGTTGCCTGGTACCGACTTCAAAATTATGAAGATTGTGTAGAGAAATAGTCAAAATTTTAGCCGAATTTAAAAGGAGAATTATTCAGAAAATAAGATTTATTTCATACTTTTTGTGTATTTTTACTTTGGAAGTCGGTTTAATTTTTTGTTTCAAAGTAATTTCTCCCTTTTTAGTCATAGGTAAGTTTGTTATATAGAGGCTAGAGCTCATGTTTTTATTAACACATATTAAGAACTTTTAAAATAAACAATCGAATGTATGATTGAATACCAAACATATATGGTGGTAGGTACAAAACTACAAACGTACATACATAAGTACTATACCTACATAGACTGCCAAAACGTAACTTCTAAATTTCTTCAACTGAAACTGGGTACTTACACTTCTTCTTCCCTTAATATTGTAACCCGTAGTCACAACATATTAGGGCCTTTTTAATCTCTAGGCTTTGAAATCTGTTGCATTTATTTATCAGACAAGACAGCAAGCTAGGAGTAAAAAAATTACTAATTTGTCTACTAAAAGAAAAATAACCTAACCTACCCAAGAGCATGTCAGGACATGTCTAAGGAGGGTTCCGTAACTATAAACGCGTAATATGGTTTTTTTTTAATTACTCCAAAAGTTACTGTCCGATTTGGTTCACAATAATTTTCCTAAAGAGTTTTTAGCATGATCTATCAGCATGAAAATTTGCAAGTTTCTATCTTCCATAGTTTAAAAATGATAGGGGGGGGGGGACCAACTTACAAACTACTTTGGAGGCCGATTACTCAAAAATGGTCAACTTTATAAAAAAGTAACGTATGAAACCTTGCCTTTATTTTAAAAGACCTATTCTACGATACCCCACACGATGGGGTAGAGTGAAAAAATATTATTCATCCCCACTTCCTAAAATATAAAATTATTATTTTATATTTTAGGAAGTGGGAATTATTATTTTATATTTTAGGGAGAGCCACCCCTAAAATATAAAATTATTATTTTTTTATGATCCCGAAACCGTGATCTATACACAATCTATAACTGCACCAAATTTCATCAATTTATATTCATAATTACAGGAGCTAGAGACAGACAGACAGACAGACGGATAGACCGAAACTATAAGGGTTCCTTAAGTATTACGGAACCCTAAAAAGGGAATATTGTGTAAAATATGACAATAATTAAACTATTAAGAGCTCAAATTACTATTGCTGTAATTCATCAGCATCAATAAGCAATAAAAATAGTGGTGGATTGTCGACTGCAGTTGCGGAGGAATGTTTTGCTCTATTAAAATTTCTAGATGACTGAAAAATATAAACTCAATTTCACCTTAACTTTATTTGGTAACAGTTACATACTAATGCTGTAGCAATAATATTATTCTTAAACATATTGTTTCTGTCTTTTGAATGTTCGCCTTCCTACCCCACTGAAGTGTTAAACTTCACACCAGTTTTGTCAATTATTATTGCTAAAACTACAACTTTCATTATCATCAACAAGTTCAACAACTATAATATCACGTAGAAAATCTTTAAAGAAACATTATTTACTATATGACACGGAATCCGATAGGCCGGAGAAAATACAGAGTATTGAAAATAGAACTCCGTTCTATTACAACAGCAGGCTTAGCATGGCGATCCATAGAAAAACATTTAATGAAGAAATATTCTATCCAAAACAGTTCGTTGCAAAATAGTTCTTAATCCATGATAACAAGGTCGTCAATAGAACAACATTTCTAAACCGCCATATTTTTAAAATGGTTGCCGGGAAATCTTCTGACAAAAACGAACAAATATTCAAGTATATGACTCAACGTAAATAAACTTTTTGTCTAGGACCGCCACGATGTGGAGTGGTTGACATTATTGTGGGACTTTTTGACATTAAATTAAGAAAACGTTTCTACTTTAGCTGTCAAAAGAGGCCATTTTGTGAGCGCATGCTCGGGAAGAAAAAAATGTTATTTCTCATAACGACGATACATCGACCTTGCTACCTTATAATAAGACCTATTTTGCTCCGAACGGTATTAATGTTTTTTCAATCTGTCATATTTTCTTTTCTTCGGTGTTTCTTCTATGCGCATGCTAAGCCTGCTGAGCTGAAAATAAAAAAAGCTGAAAATTATGTGTAGAGTCAAACGTCAATGTCATTATGACAGCTCGAAACTCGGTGACTCGAAACTTCGATTTTCAACCTTAGGTTAGCGCAGAGTGCTATTTTATGCTCTGTATTTTCCCTGGCCCGTCGGATCTCGGATCATATTATAGTCTCAGCCTTACGTTGTTTGTCCACCGCCACCGTCAACGGGACGTCAACGAGAACGAGATTATTTAGGTTCGAGATTAGATTGACGGGACGGGCGTGCGGTGGACAGACGGCTATAGTTATTAGTTAGTATGTATCGCTACTTCGGCGCCGTCATGTTTTTCTCGTTGACGTCCCGTTGACGTTCGCGGTGAACAACGACTTTAAACAATAAACATTAAACACCCATCATATTTCACTGAAATTTGACTTGTTTTGTTTTCCCTGACTCTCGTTGTAGAACAGCTCGTTGATCTTGAGCATCAGCCAGTCTCTGCGGTCCTCTGGCACTTTACGAAGCTTCGACGTCACTAGCTTTCCGAAGAGGGAGCATTCGTCGTCTTCGTCGGTCTGCTCGTCACTTTTGGACTTTTTCAATTCCCTGCCGACTTTTTCTATTGACAGCTCGAGGGGGTTCCTTCTTTTCAGGGCCGATGTGGAGACGATGCTCACGTAATTTTCCTTCTTGATGTTAGGTTCGCTATCCGCGTTGGAGTCGTTCGAATCGTCTTGATAGTAGCTCGAATCTGCCGTGTTGTTGTGATCCTGGAATTAGGAAATAGTGTTAGTCTAGACTTAGACAAACTTTTTCTACTAATTGAGCGATGGTCATGAATCTATTTGTTAAAACTATATCGCGTACGTCTAGTCCACAAATTTGAGCGGAGAATCGAAATATAGCGAAAATGTTGGCATAACAAGGTCACCAAATTTTAGTGCTCGAAAAGTAAATATAATTTAAAAGAATCTAATATTTTTGTACAAGTCAAAGTTTTTTTAGTTATTATTAGGTGAACAAAGTAATTATTATTTATTAAATTACAACACTAGTTATTACAAGTAAAAATAGAAACAAATCAATTAAATACCCTAGATTTCGTATTCGAAGAGGCAGAGGATGGGTAGATCGAACCCAGAAAATCGTCCATGGCGGAATAGGCGAACCAGAACGGCTTGAACGAATACTCCGATTGTATCACTTTTTTCTTGCACGATCTGTACCTAGTGAACAAGGATTCTTTTTTCCTTTTGAGCTGGTCCACTGTACATCGACCACCCATGTCTTTTTTTATGGCACGCCACGCGTTGGCCAGATTCTGCTTGCATCTACGCAAGGGATTCGTTGGATCCCATAGGCAAGGGTGTCCTTTGTACAATGCGATAAATTTAAGGGAATCATCGTTAGACCAATTCAGTGGAGTTTGAGTGCAGTCAGCGGTGACACTCTGTTCATCTTCTGTGTCGTTCTGTGCATTTACAACACTATCGTCTAGCTCTGTCGGCAGCTCTAGTGGATTCTTCGACTGATGTTCCGATGGGGTGACGATGAGTACGTAATTTTCATCCTTCTTTACTTCTTCAGATTCACTGTTCGCGTTTGAATCATACTCTTCTTGATAGTAGCTCGATTCTGCTGTATAGGGTTGTTTATCCTGAAATTAAAAATATCAATGACTTGCACAGAAGCGACTAGATACGCCCTAATAATAAATACTTTTAAATTCGAAAATCGCAAGTAGTCGCCGTACTTATTTAATTCAGTATAATATTTGTAATAAATAAGTAAATATTAGGTTGGGGAAAAAGTTTCTTCGCATTTTATATAAAAATTCAAAAGGTTTTTTTATAAAGTTTATTTACAAGTGACTAAAGTATATAGGTGCCATTTTGTTCGATAACTTTTTGCCATCTTGTTGGTAGGTACATGATCCCATTGCTATAAAATTTTTGGGGCTTCTGATGAAAAAACTGCGACAAGTGGTTTTGGCAGTCCTCTTGTGATGTCAACCTGACACTGCCTAAGGAATTCTGCAGCGACCGAAACAGGTGGAAATCTGAATGTACAAGGTCAGGACTATACGGCGGATGCATTAACACCTCCCAGCCAAACTCCCGTAATTTTTTCTGAGTGGCTAAAAATGTGTGAGGTCTAGCGTTATCATGGTGAAAAACCACACCCCTTCTGTTGATTAATTCCGGCCGCTTTCTCTCAACTTCTTGCTTTAATCTCATCAGTTGTTCGCAGTACAGTTCAGAATTGATGGTCCTGCCTGGCGGTAACAGCTCATAATGAATAATGCCCTTCCAATCCCACCACACACACAGCATCACCTTGTTGCGAGTTAACCCGGGTTTCGCCACAGTCTGTGAAGCCTGACCGGCCTTTGACCACGATCTTTTTCGCACGTTCTTGTTGTACGTGATCCACTTTTCATCACCAGTTATCAGCTTCTTCAAAAATGGCTCGGTTTCATTACGTCGTAATAAAGAATCACAAATGAGTACACGGTTCATTAGGTTTCTTTCAGTGAGCTCATGAGGCACCCAAATATCGAGCTTTTTTTTGTACCCAGCTTTTTTCAAATGCGCCAAAACCGTTTTGTGGTCAATCCCCAGTTCTTCAGCTACATCGTAACTACTTATATGCCGATCTTGCTCCACTTTTTCAAAAATGGCAACAGTTTTGTCCGTAACAGGGCGACCAGAGCGACGTGCATCTTTGATATCAAAATTTCCGGATTGAAAACGCTTAAACCAAATTTGCGCTACTCTCACAGATACTGCATTAGGTCCATAAACATCACAAATTTTTTTCGCGGCTTGTGTTGCATTTTTACCTTTTTTGTAATAAAATTTTAAAATGTATCTAAATTCTTCATAAGAATCACTCATTTTAACAATAAGAAAAACAAATGAAAATCTCAAATTTACCTACTTAATTTGAATTTGGAATTGTCTTCTGTAAAATTAAAACTTTTTAATGATACCAAAATCAGCCAGATACAATTGGTATAGCCCGAGATATTTTATGACAAGTTCATACATACTATAATGCGAAAAGACTTTTTCCCCAACCTATTAGATACACGTCCAGGGAGCGATTGCCACTCATAGGTTAATACATTTTTACTTATTTCTCGGGTAGCGTAACCGACCTATTCAAACCTAAATCATCATGTTTCGGTAGCTTTTAAGTAAAACAAGAGTCACAAACTATTGCAAAATATTTATTTTCGAGCACCAAAAATTGTTGACCTGTCAGCTGTCACCGTGTCAGACATTGATTGCAAGATGTTACAATACTAAATACGATCACAAACTTTGGTGAGATATTTTGGATTGAGTTAATTGTTCAAACAACGGGATAACTGGCTACATCTAGGCTGCAAAACATGCAAATGTGTGCGTACCTTATTAGCAAAAAAAAAAAAATGCGTAGCTAGTAAAGAATATTCTTAATTAAGTAAAGTTATATGTTTTGGCAAGTGAATGAAGACTGAAGCGAATACCTCAGTTCTCGTAGAAACCTCCTGAGGCTTCTGAGTGTCCCGACACACGTATATAGAACCTAGGAAACCGTCTATAACCGAAAAGGCGAACCAAGAGGGATTCGACGCCGTTTCTATCAGTTTCTTTTTACACCTTCTGTACATTGCTAACAAAGAATCCATTTTCTTTTTCAGCTCCTCTACTGTACATCGGTCACCCAGCTCTTTCTTTATTGCATGCCACGCTTCTGTAATACATTGCTCGTCTGTAGGCTCATGGTTTGTGGGGTCCCATAAGCACGGATACTTTTGGAATACTTCAATAAATTTATAAACGTTTTCGTTCGACCAATCAATTTCAGTTTCAGAGCAGTGCGCAGCGAGTCGCTGTTCATTTTCTGTTTCATTATGTGCATAAGTTTCGTAGTTATTTAAGTCGGAATTTACTATTTCTGTCACCAGTTCGAGTGGGTCCTCACTCCTTAACGGCAATGAGCTATACAAATTTTGATTCCTTTGTACATCTTCATTATTATAGCATACGTTGGCTGTATAATGGTCTTCATCCTAAAATTAAGAATGTTTATTATATACTTACCTGTTCACAGGTATTTGCATTGAAGTTATGTGTAAATTTAGCAAAAGACACTTTAAATTGTGGCCGAATAATAATAGTTACAATATTCGAAAAATAATAATTAATTACTTATTTAATTAAAATAACTTTCTCGAGTGCAAGGCGCCTACCTCAGTTCTCATAAAAGCCACGGGACACTTGTCGATCGAATCCAGAAAACTGTCCATTACAGAGAAGGCAAACCAGGTCGGCTCGTAAACACAGTTTTTGGACTCCATTTCTACCGCGTTCTTTTTGCACCTTCTGTACGTACACAACAACATATCTTTTCTCCTTCTCAATTCATTTATTGTAAATTGATCTCCAAGTTTCTTTTTTATTGTAATCCATGCTTGGGTCCGACGTCGCCTATTTGCATAATCTGGATCCATGGGGTCCCATAGACAGGGAAAACTTTGAAATAGTTCAATAAATTGAAGAATAATTTCTTTCTTCCAATCAATTTGAGATTCAGTGCGGCGCGGGCGGGTGATGACAAGCTGTTTATCTTCTGTGTCATTCTGTGCATCGTTTTCAAAATTATTTTTGTCCTCATCATCCTCCGAGCTTGAGTCTGTAGTGCTGACTTTATTCTGAAATTAAGAATGTTAATTATATACTTTGAAGGGTTCTTTTTGCGGAAAATATTTCGTGTTAAAAGTGTTTGTCCAAATTAGGTTAAACTTGCAGACGCAGTGTAAGTTGAATTTGTTGGTAATACAAACGATTACAATATTAAAATAATATGTAATTGTACCCAGAGCAATAGCTGTAATAGTTTCAAGTATTTTGAAAAATTGTCAAATATTTGTTAATTTATCTTGGTTTTTATCCCAAAATTAAGAACAATTTCCGCTTACGTATTTTTCCGTTAGTAGCTTTAGAAAAGTAATTTAGAAAATACAAAAATAAATTATGTCAATCTATTGAAGCGCATACCTCAGTTCTCATAGAAGCCTCCGGACACTTGGAGACCGAACCCAGAAATCCGTCCATAACCGAAAAAGCAAACCATGATGGCCGGTAGACACAGTCGGTCGACTTCCATTTTGCCGTATTCTTCTTGCACCTTCTGTACGTACACATTAAAATTTCCTTTTTCTTTTTTAACTCTTCTACTGTATACAGATCGCCCAGCTGTTTTTTTATTGCAAGCCATGCTTTGTTTCGATAACGTTTATTTTTTCGCCTACGGTTCGTGGGGTTCCATAAGCACGGATACCTTCGGAATAATTTAAGAAATCTGAGAGCATTTTCACTCGGCCAATCAATTTGAGTTTCAGTGCATTGTGCAGTGAGTCGATGTTCATCGTCTGAGTCTTTATGAACTTGATTTTCATTGTTGAGTAAGTCTCTGTTTGTCTGTTCTGCTCGCAGTTCTAGAAGGCTCTCGCTCTTTAGTTGCTTTAGTTTACTTTTTAAATCTTCATCGTCAGAACTTGAGTACGCTGTATTGTTTTTATTCTGAAATTAGGAATTTCAATTACATACTTACGTTTAGGTGGTGTGGTTAAGTTAGGATTTTCGTGTGTCCAAGGTGGTCAAAACCATCTTTTATTAGCATTAACTATACGAAATTGTTACGGCGAACGAGTGAAGTGCATACCTCAATTCTTAATATAAAAGCCCGAGGACACTTGTAGATTGGAGCTAGAAAACTGTCTATTAGCGAAAAGGCGAACCAGTCCGGCTGGCAGTCAGTTGAAGTCGATTTCAACTCTTTCCTTTTAAACCTCCTGTATGTTCCTATCAAGATTTCTTTTTTCTTCTTCAACTCTTCTATCGTACATGGAGCTCCCAGCTCTTTCTTTATTGCATTCCACGCTCTGGTGCGACAACGCACTAAAGCATTGTCAGGATGCGAGGGGTCCCACAGACACGAGTTCCTTCGATATAGTTTAAGAAATTTGATGATATTTTCGTTCGACCAATTCATTTTAGTATGAGAGCAGTGTTCTGTGGAATGTTTCTCATCAGTATTGTTCTGAGTATCATTTGGTTCCTTTTTTGTATCTCTAGCTGCGCTGTAACGGTTTGGCTCTTCTTGATAAGAGCAGTCTGAGTTTTCCGTATCGTAGCCACTGTTCTAAAATTAAGAATAATTGATATACTTAATGAGGTACATTGCTTCACATATGGGGCACATTCGGACTATACGTTATGTGGCAAATGCCAATACACAGTCGCGGACATTTGCATTGTACCTTTTTAGTTTCCCGGCGACTGTACATACATATTTTTCAAATCGCAATTATGCCTACATACCAGTTACCATCTTACCAATTAAAATATTTACACAACGGTTGAGCTAATAGTAATTAGTAAATACGTTTAGTCCATGTTGCTTTATTTGTCAGATACGTTGAAAAATTTACTTGACAGACAAAGACAGCATCATTGAATAGATAATAAGCTATTCAATGATGCCTTTGTCTAAGCTAGCCTATAAGTACGGACTAAGGATACACAAAAATATTGGGCCATGCTGCGGCGTTATTAATTACTGCTATTGATTATTTATTTCGGTGCCCAAAAGTAAATATTTAAGTTTGTGATCGTATTGTAAAAAACTATTTTAGTCTAGAAAAACAGAAGTATGGTCTATGTATTTCTTGTAGGTTCTTAATGAGTTATAATTTATAACCCCAATTTAATAGATTATAAATTGTATAAATTTAGCTTGGAATGAATTGTTGTTATATGTACGGTCGCCAACAGACTTGGTGTCCCAAATTATTTACAACTAGCTGTTGCCCGCGGCTCCGCCCGTGTAAACAAGTATCCCACGGGAACACTGTACTTTTTCGGGATAAATACAGTTCTCATTCGATGGCGTTACCTTTTTTCCCTACACTGTACACCATCTGCTTTTCACTGAACATCTACACCAGCACTCTGACGTTGGCAACTATTACAGAGGAGGCTATGCCAAAAGAAGAAGAACGTTACCTTAACGCCGCTGTCAAATGTTCCTGCTAGGCCCAACCTCGGCCCACCGATTGCAATTGGTCAAATCTCAAAGATTTGACATGTCATTTTAGTGCCGTTATTTCCCGAAACGTGGCGACTGGCGAGGTTTCTTATTATATCAGGTCAATGGTCATGCTATAAATTCATGTTAATATTACATGAATCGCACTTGGCTAAATAAACAAATATTTTTCATAAAAGCTTAACATAATAATATATATTAAAATTATGAGTACTGTAGGTACTTACATAGTTATAGCAAGATAATAAGTACGTCGGTTTGACGTTTAAATGAGAATACCATTTTGCTGTTATAATTAACATATCGAAACTGTATTGTTGTGACTTGTGAGTAGGGTTACCAGATGAAAAGTCCTGAGATTTTCTACAGCTTGAGAATTTTCTCTCAAAAACGTATTATTATCTTGCGCACGCGTTTTACGCGACTTTTTTGATTTTAACTGCAATTGTTACCAAAAGAAGATTATTTTTAGTTTGTTTCACTTTGATAAATAAGTATTGATTTTAACTGCAATTGTTACTAAAAGAAAATTATTTTTAGTAGTTTAATAAGAGAGATCTTTAAAATGTAACCTGTGTTTTATTGAAAATCCTGAGCTATCACTAGATTTGCTAAATCCGGCCGGAATCCTGAGAAGAGTCGAAAAATCCTGAAATCTCAGGACAAATCCTGAGATATGGTAACCCTACTTGTGAGATTTAATTAGCAGAATCGACCTCCTGATTAAATAACAATCTGAGCCCTACAACACATCAGTCATCGGGGGGCCAAGCAGGAACAATTGACTGCTAACGTAACGTTATCGAATGTCAAATTGATAATTGTATGGGCGCTGTCAAATTTTTCATACAAATCTCTTTCAAGAACGTTCCGTTTACGCAGCTATCAATTGTTCCTGCTAGGCACCCTGATCAAATCCAATTTATTCTAAACGTAAACAAAAAGATGACATTACAATTTACAATGCCACCAAAGCCATGTGTCATTGTATAATTCTTTAATGCACAGACTTATGGTACATAATAAGTGTCATTTAGGGTGGGACTGGGACTATACTACGGTCCGGAATCCGGGACCACAAAATAATAATAACTATGGACGCTTCATACCACGTCAATCTAGTCCCGTTCTCGAAGAACTTGGGTTACGGGTACCAGACAACGGATACGGAGTCCGGATTCCCGTAGGGGTAGGCAGAGACCACTTCTTTCCACTTGCTACGATCCTTACATACTTGTTTTGCTTCATCCACTTTCATTATTCCCTTCATACATGCTCTTCGGTTTAGGGTACTCTTGACCTGGCCTTTTTTCAAGACGTCCCCGATTTGGTCTTGAAACGTCCGCCTAGGTCTACGCCTTCCAACACTTTCATTCACACTCGCATTATACACTTTTTTCGTCAATCGTTCTTCATTCATTCTCTCAACATGGCCATACCATCTCAGCATACCTTTCTCAATTTTTGTCACTACATCTTCTTTCAGACCATAACGTTTCCTTATCTCACTATTTCTTATCCTGTCACCCAGTTTAACTCCTATTATACTTCTTAATGCTCTCATCTCAACTGCATTTATTCTGCTTTCATGTTTCTTCTGCCATACCCAACTTTCACTTCCGTACATGAGTATCGGAACAAACAGCCCCGCATGCACAGCCAAACGAGCCTTGTTAGACACCTTCCGACTGTTCATAAAGGAGTGCAAAGCTTCATTCACCATGTTTACTGCATTCACTCTTCTTTCAATATCACTCTCACACTTTCCATCTCTTGTAAACTTTGAACCCAGATACACAAAATCATTCACCTGTTCAATTTGTTCATCTCCAATCACGATATTGCAGTCTGTCACTGCCTCATCTGTTTCAAACACCATCACTTTCGTCTTCTTTACATTCATCTTCATTCCCTTTCTAGTAAAAGCTCTGCTCATCGCAGTTACCATCTCCTGCGACTCCTCGGCCGAAGACGCAAGTAATACTTGGTCATCAGCATAGAGGAAACATTTGACGAGTAACACATTCATTCTCAACCCACTTTCATTCTCTTTTAAATCTGTCAAGCAATTGTCCATTAACAGATTAAACAGCCACGGTGACGCTACACATCCCTGTCTAACACCTTTTTCGATATTGAACCATTCAGTGTATGCCCCGTTTATCCTTACACAAGCACTAGAATCCCTATAAAGAGATTGTAGTGCTCGTATGAGAATACTGCTCACGCCGTTCACGGACAAAGCTGACCACAATTCATTCCTCACCACTCTATCATAGGCCTTTTCTAGATCCACGTTCTTAAATATGTGTATAACTTTTATATTATACACATATTTAAGATTTTTATATTATACACATATTTAATGCAAATCCAGGAACACGGAATTTTTTTTGTTCCTTCGGCGGGATTCGAACCCGCGACCCCCGGCTTGAGCACCAACACGTTCAACCACTGAGCCACAGAGGTCGTCAAATAAGGTACAATATATCAAATAGGTTGGTAATAATTAAAATAAAAGGAACTAGCGACCCGCCCCGACTTCGCATGGGTACAATACTGATACTAATACTACAGAATGTCTTTAAACCTCTAACAGAACGGGCGAAATTTAGTCAACACAAACAGAAACAAATTAATATAGGTACCTACTAAAACTCAATGAAATAAGTAGGTGGGTATACTTTTATCGTATGAAATACCTATACTCTTCAGGACTAACAATACAACAAACACTAAATAAATAGGTATTCAAGTATCTATCCATCATAGTTACAACGAACACAAAACAAAAAATTTACTCATAGAAGTCATAGATCTAAACTCCCCCCGCACGCGCACCCCCGCCTTGGTGATGCTGACGATGACGCCCACTTCGCAACGGGCCGTGCCGTGCAGCAGAAATCGTAGTATTTTAATTTCGCCATAACTTCAAAACCAAACGTCCAATTTAAAATTGGACGTTTGGTTTTGAAGTTATGGCGAAATTAAAATACTACGATTTCTGCTACTAATGAACAGGTGAATGATTTTGTGTATCTGGGTTCAAAGTTTACAAGAGATGGAAAGTGTGAGAGTGATATTGAAAGAAGATAATATTTGGTCTTTGAATGATTAATCATTCAAAGACCAAATATTATCTACATAAACTGTACTTAGTGATGAAATAATTTATTTTGATAAGGATTAATAGTATGGATAGACCAGGGTCGAAGCCTTCAAAAATGGTAAAAAGTGAAAAAAAAATAGTAGTAGGATGAAACCTATTAGAAAAGGAGGGGAATATGATAAAAATGAAAGGAAAAATAAATTACGGGCGATCTGAGTTCGGGAAGTGGGAGGGGGTGAGTTTTTAAGGGTAAAAAATGGTTTATCTTGATTTCCGGTAAAACTACAAGTCCTATGAAAAAAAGTTAAATGGCAAAGTTGTAGATAATAAAAAGATCTACAACTTTTATATTAACAATTTTTTTACATAACCTCAAATATGTGAAAAATTCAAATAACCAAGTTTTTGGTTTTTAATTTTTATCTTGTACAAAAACAAAAAAAAATTCACGAAATTTAGTGAAAACTTACCTT
The DNA here is from genome assembly GCA_905404095.1 of Glaucopsyche alexis. NCBI lineage: Eukaryota > Metazoa > Arthropoda > Insecta > Lepidoptera > Lycaenidae > Glaucopsyche > Glaucopsyche alexis. The sequence goes on from FR990046.1 coordinate 28,138,823, forward strand.
TTTATGTCCTAAATACACTGTAATTTTTGTGATTTAAAATATTTAGTTTTTCACCTTATTTTGTCTTAATATCGAAAAATTAACCCTAATTTTCAATCGAAAATTCTCCTGTCAAAATATCAGCTTTTTTAAAAAAATTGGTGAGCTTCTTGTTTGTTGAATTCTATTCTTTCTGATAATGTAAAAAAATGTATACATTACCATAGTAAATGTTCTCAGAAAATGCAAAGAAAAGAACAAGTAGTAAGGCTCAGGTCGCCTAGCCCCTTTCCCTCTTGTATATGAAATACCTTTTGATGGGTTAAAATTATCCGCAGGTCACTCAAGTATACAAGTCATCTTAAAATAGCAATAAATAGACATGTATGCGCATAATTTAAAGAAGATTCGACAACTTACTCAAAATATTGTAGATGTCTTATTGGGGCTAGGCCTTACTACCTATTCTTTTCTTTGCATTTTCTGAGAACATTTACTATGGTAATGTATGTATTTTTTTACATTATCAGAAAGAATAGATTTCAACAAACAAGAAGCCCATCAATTTTTAAAAAAAAGCTGATATTTTGACAGGAGAATTTTCGATTGAAAATTAGGGTTAATTTTTCGATATTAAGACAAAATAAGGTGAAAAAATAAATATTTTAAATCACAAAAATTACAGTGTATTTAGGACATAAAAAGGTAAGTTTTCACTAAATTTCGTGAATTTTTTTTTTGTTTTTGTACAAGATAAAAATTAAAAACCAAAAACTTGGTTATTTGAATTTTTTACATAAATTTTGAGGTTATGTGAAAAGAGTGTTAATATAAAAGTTGTAGATCTTTTTATTATCTACAACTTTGCCATTTAACTTTTTTTCATAGGACTTGTAGTTTTACCGGAAATCAAGATAAACCATTTTTTACCCTTAAAAACTCACCCCCTCCCACTTCCCGAACTCAGATCGCCCGTAATTTATTTTTCCTTTCATTTTTATCATATTCCCCTCCTTTTCTAATGGGTTTCATCCTACTACTATTTTTTTTGGTTTCAAAAATTATCGACCCTGGTCTATGAGTAAAATAAACGCGTTTAAATGTAGTCCAAAAAAAATTCAAGATTTCTAAATAAAAAAATAGTTGTTGTGCCTCACTCGACATAGATAGGTATAGTGTGTCGCGGACTTTTTTGTAGATATTTATAAGATCTACAATTAATTAGAACATTTTATGGTTCTATCTTTTATAGTTTAGGCAGCGTACGCAAAATAAGTAACTTTTCTGGTTGATTTTTTACACCTTGTGTCCGAAAAACCCAAATATCTTACGGAACCCTATTTTTTCCAAAATAAAATTTAGCCTATGTTACTCGTGGATAGGTAATGTAGCTTTCGAATGGTGAAAGAATTTTTGAAATCGGTCCAGTACTTTTTGAGCCTATTCATTACAAACAAACAAACAAACAAACAAACATACAAACAAAGTTTTCCTCTTTATAATATTAGTATAGAAGTATAGATAAATAATTTTTGTCGGGACGCCGCGCCGGTGAAAATGCGCTGAAAATAGAACTCTGCGATAAATCTATACTAATATAATAAAGTTTTTATCGTGGAAAAATGTACGGTTTCTGCGAAATTAACTTTTGCGCGCACAAGTCTCGAGCAACATCTAGTACAGAGTTGAAAATGTCATTTATTATAATACTAGCTTTTGCCCGCAGCTTCGCTCGCGTCAGAGGGAAAGCTTGTTCGGGAAAATACCAATACCAAAATTGAATACATAATGGTGTAGGCACTGCACTTCGTAGGTACACTCAAGAAATCTACCGACAACTGTACTATAAATAAAATTTAATAAGCTGAAAAAGTATTCTGTTGTTATTCTGCTTAACCTACTACCATACCTGATTGCATTAAAATTCTTTACGTGTTTTCTTTACTTTACTTTATTGCATGAAAAACTAAACATAACAAACTTTCGCGTTTAGGTATAATATCACAGCCTATAGAACTATCACCTACAGTCGTCCAACGGACACGTCTAGACAGAGCAATCGTGCGGGGCGTGCGGGGTGAGAGAGGGGCGGTAGCGAGCCCAAGCTGCCATACACTCGCTTGGGACACGTCAGCCGGGGTTGACGCTTTTTAATTTTATTGTTTTAAGTGGTTTGCGACAGTGTTTCGTTTGAGTTGTATGTAGGTACTTATTTACAATGGTAAATTATATGAACAGCTAAAGAAGATTAATTTTAATACAAAACCATGCGCCTGTTTCCCGTCAGAATTTTTAGTAAAATTGTATCTACGTATGAGAATTTACTAACTACATCGTCAAATTCAACAATCGCAATCTAAAAACTAGTAAATCCAAATGTCGAAAATACCTTTCAGTTTCGCATTTGTAGCTTTTGCAGGGTTCGTAAATATCCGATATTTATAATAAATATCAAAATATCAGATATCTTTGATATTTTCAAAATTACATACAAATCTCAAAGGTACTCTGATATGTTTTTTCGTAATAGTTGAATCGAAATAATTTGTATGTCTGATAATTTGAAGATAGGGAAGTAAAATTAAACTCATTTATTTATTATTGATATTAAAAGTTTTCAAATCAATTAAAAATCAACGATAGATAAGTACTTTTGAGAATCAATTTAAATAAACCATAAAACCATAAAATGACTTTTGTTTATAACCAGAAGAAAAAAAAGTGTATTAATTTTATCAGTCGAATTAATTTGACACATGGTATAAATGGTATAACAATAGTATAATAACAAACAAGGAATTTTCTTCCGAAAACAGGGGGTCACGTGGGTGTCATAAGTCTAAGTTACAAGCCGCGTCGACGGCTATGATTAGTTAATGTCGTGTCAAATAGCAAGTTTTTGATGACCTAGGGTTGTGAAACTCTCGGAAAATAAGACCTGTGTTGATGTAAGATTTTTTACATTTAAAACATTCTTTTACATTTTTAAATATCAATATCAATTTTGATATAATATATCAAGCATAAATATCAATTGATATATATCATGATATATATACGATATACCTATATCAATTGATATATATCATGCTAACCCTGAGCTTTTGTATACGCATTTGTATTTTTTATAATAAAACTCTTCATTAATACTTCTATATATTTTTTTTTGTTTTATTCCTAGTACTCTACATACACATACTACGAATACCTACACAAAATGTAGAACAGATTATAATAAAACACATTATTGTGACAACCCTGCAGCAATGACGAATACCTACACAAAAGCGGCATTTCGCGCGACTTCAAACGCGTTGGACCACTGTATCTCTTTATTACACTGTGATAATATTAAGTAAGGATTTCTTTGTAGCCGATAATTAGTATTTTAACGATTTCGAAAATGTTTTGAATGGGAAGACGTTGTGGACTTTGAACTTAAAAAATAATTTGGATTGTGATCGCCCATCCTAGTTGGGACCACGAGTTTGAGAGAGACATGAGTTAGCAGTACGACCACGAAGCCATCTAGCTTCTCACTTATTCCTCATATTATAATCATACACATTAACCCTTAACTGTAGTGGTGAAAAAAAATCACACTTATATAGTCGTCTTATTAGGGGGATGATTTTGTCCGCGTCCGTAGGATTTACCACCTTTCCTAGGCCCACCCTACACGTGTCCCCCGGGTGGTGCTAAACGGACAAAAAAACGCCGAGGCTCGGGCGGCGGTTAACTAGCCCGATGCATCTGCACGGAAACGTGTCAGTCCTGTGATGGTAGGAAATGACCATCACAAGCCGTAACCCTGTGGTCATATTACGCAGGAGCGGTGGTCTTGGCTTCATTGCCCGGGCCACGAGGTAGAAAGCCTCTATAAAAATTCACCCCAAGTCTACGGTGGGATACGCGCCAGAGACTGCGTGGCTAGTGGGAGACTCAGCCGTTAGCGATCAACCTCGGCGGACCTGGCAAACGTCGTTGAATTAGCCTTCTAGGGAGAATAGGCGTCACCTTCCTAGCGACCTATATACTTCGACCTTACTCGTGGGAACAAATATGGATGAAACAAATAATAATAACGAACATTCAAATACACAGTCACAACCAGAAAAACTGCAAAATAAAGTGCTTACGCAACAAATATTTCACAGATCCTTTTTTAATAAACCAAGGACACAGTCATTAAACAATCTTGATAACCTTTCACAAACCAACTCAGAATCACAGGCAAACGCAGCTGATAGTGAGACTTGGACAAAAATGCCAGAAAGAAAGCGGCAACGTGAAAGCCCTGAAATACACAAACCGCACAAACAGAAAAAACTTAATACCTACTGGCTAAGCCAACCTATCCCAACCTCTAATAGATTTGCCGAGCTAGAGCATGACGGACAAGACTTACTCACTAAAAATACTGAAAAACCGACTAAAGCTCCACCTATATATGTGGACCGAGTTAACAACATCCAACCACTACTAAAATTACTCGACCAAGTAGCCCCAGATAACTATGAAGTAAAAGTTCTTAATAACAATCAAGTTAGAATACAACCAAAATCCACCGAATTATATGTAACAATTGTTAAAAATTTACAAGACAAAAATACAGAGTTCTACACATATAGGCCTAAGCAAGAGCGCTCTTTTAAAGTAGCCCTAAAAAATCTCCATCCGAGTACTGATATTGAAGAAATTAAAGAAGAGTTAGAAATTCTAGGGCATAAGGTCATCAATATTTGGAACGTTAAACAGAGAGCAACTAAAAAACCTTTACCACTACACTTTATAGACATAGAGCCTAACAGTAACAATAAACTTATCTATGACATCAAAAGTATTTTACACTGTAAAGTTATTGTTGAACCAGTTAGACCAAAAAGAGAAATTCCTCAGTGTAGTAATTGCCAACAGTATGGACATACAAGGAGATACTGTTTTAGAAAGCCAAAATGTATAAAATGTGCTGGTGACCATGAATCATCCCAATGTGAGCGTAAAGAAAGATCAGACGCAGTAAAATGTGTGCTCTGTAACGGAAACCACCCAGCAAACTACAAAGGATGCTCAGTATACAGAGAACTACAAAAAATTAAGTACCCTACCCAACAAGTTAAACAGCGACAAATAATGAGTAGCGAAAATAAATCGGAGAAGAAAGACAACACCAGACAACAAGAACGACTATCATACAAAGAAATGCTAACAAACAATAGGACATCAAACACACAAACTGACAAACAAGTTACTGACAATACCACAACAGACAAAAATAATAACAATGACATGAAAGAAATGATGAATACAATGACACAACTCATACAACAATTAGCTTCAGTCACAAATATCCTCATGGAAATAATGACTAAACTGACACATTCTATTCATATAAAATAGCCCTATGGAATGCCAATGGGCTGCTACACCACCTCCTAGAAGTGGAGGCATTTCTAAAAAACAACAAAATAGATATCTTGCTTGTATCTGAAACACATTTTACCAAGAAAAATTACTTTAAAATCTCTAATTACAAATTTTATCACACTATGCACCCGGATGGTACAGCGCATGGAGGATCTGCTATTCTTATTAAAAATAATATAAAACACCATGAGTTGGAACCGTTTATAACGCCTGAGATACAAGGCACTAGTATCATCATTGAAGACTGGAGAGGACACTTGAATGTTACTGCTTTATATTCTCCTCCTAAACATACAATAAAAATGGAAGATTATATCAAATTCTTTAAAACGCTTGGTCCAAGATTTATAGCAGGTGGAGATTATAACGCTAAGAATACACGATGGGGCTCACGTTTAACAACTCCGAAAGGACGGCAACTAGAGGCAGCCTTGAACTACTTGCACCTAAACACAATTTCTAATGGGGAACCAACATATTGGCCGAGCGATCCAAAGAAGATCCCAGACTTGGTTGACTTTTATGTCATAAAAGGCATTCCTTCCAATTTCTTTCATTGCACTTCCCTGCACGAACTTTCATCGGACCATAGTATAGTGTTACTAGAGGTAACCCAAGAAGTCAGGCTCGTCCAACCGCCGGCAAAGTTATATAATCGCAGAACAAATTGGGACGAATTTCGAAACTTAGTGGAATCCTCTATTAACCTTAACATTTCCCTTAAATCGCAAGAGGACGTTGTGACAGCTGTGGAACATTTCAACGCTTGTATTCAAAATGCAGCCTGGAAAAGCACCCCACCTGATAAAAAACAGACGGAACTGAGCTGTTCAAAACCAGTACGTGAACTAGTAGCCGAAAAAAGAAAAGCACGTAAGCTATGGCAAATTACTAGATTTCCTGCACACAAATCGCGATTTAACTACTTAGCGGCAAAACTTAAACAGCTACTGCGCTCGGAAAAGAACGCTGGCATTGAAAATCAGCTACGCAACTTAGATGCAACAGCTAACACTGACTACTCCCTCTGGAAAACTACCAAGAGACTTAAAAGGCCTACTGCTTCCAATCCACCAATAAGAAAAAACGAAGGCACCTGGGCCAAGAGCGACTCAGAAAAAGGCGAAGCTTTTGCATTCTACCTTGCTGACGTCTTCACACCAAATGTTGCCCATTGCGAGTCTGAGAGTAAATATCAGGAAATAATCAATTCCCTTAACGAACCCTACCAACTTGACCTGCCAATTACAAAAGTTACCAAATCTGAGGTTATAGAAACAATAGCTAAATTGAATCAAGACAAGGCCCCTGGATACGATTTGATTACTGCAAAAATACTCCGAGAAATACCAGAAAAAGCTGTTTGTTTTATCACACATTTATTCAATTGTGTCTTGAAGAGAGCTATTTTTCCGGATCAATGGAAAGTAGCACAAATTAAAATGATCCTTAAGCCTGGCAAAGCTCCAGAAGAAGTGTCCTCATACAGACCAATAAGCCTACTGCCTATAATGTCAAAGGTAATGGAAATACTTTTTCTAAAAAGACTTAACAAAGTTATTACAGAAAATAAAATTATTCCTGACCACCAATTCGGTTTTAGAAAAAAACACGGCACAATAGAACAGATACACAGACTAGTAGAAGAAATACATAAAGGCTTCGAAAACAAAAAATACTGCTGCGCGGCATTTCTTGATATTTCCCAAGCATTTGACAAAGTCTGGCATGATGGCCTACTTTATAAATTAAAAATACTACTTCCAATAAACTATTACCTCTTCATAAAGTCCTATCTAGCCGACAGACTTTTCTACGTCAAGCAAGGAGAAGATATAACCAAACTATATAGAATTCACGCAGGCGTGCCACAAGGAAGTGTACTTGGTCCAAACCTATACCTGATATTTACTTCAGACTTACCTCTATCTGATGATGTCTTGATCGGCACTTTTGCTGACGACACAGCGGCCCTGGCTGTAGACGATGATCCGACACAAGCAAGCTATGTGCTCCAACGTTCGCTAGATAAGATCACAGAATGGCTAAGGACTTGGCGAATTAAAGCCAATGAAACAAAATCGGTGCAAGTCACCTTTGCTTTGCGGCGTGACAACTGTCCACCAATAACTCTTAATGGTGTCCAGATACCACATGCTAACGAAGCCAAATATCTTGGACTGTATCTGGACCGACGCCTGACTTGGAAGAAACATATAACTATGAAAAGAAAAGCGCTTGGTATCCAACTAGGAAAAATGTACTGGCTGCTTAGCAGAAGGTCACAGTTGTCACTGGAGAACAAACTGCTACTTTATAAATGTATTCTTAAACCAATCTGGACATATGGATTACAGCTTTTCGGAACAACCTCAAATTCAAATTTAGAAATACTTCAAAGATTTCAATCAAAAATACTAAGAATAATTACAAAAGCTCCTTGGTTTATAACAAACAAACAACTACACCATGATCTTAAAATTAGAACTGTCCAAGAAGAGACAAAGTATTTAATTACTTCATACAAAAAAAAATTAAATAGTCATCCAAATATATTAGCCACACAGCTAATGAATGTCAATACAGCATTTCAAAGGCTCAAAAGAAAAACACCTAGAGATTTATAAAGAAATCAGCAATGAAAGGGAGCAGCCACTGGGCTAGCCCACCCTCCAAGATAAAATTCATCCATTCCTAATCTTTTGCTGAATGTTTCAATGAAACAGATTGCAAGATCAACCATCAAAAAAAAAAAAAAAAAAAATATAGTCGTGGGTCCACGGGAGCCGCCTATTTTTGATTTAAAATAAAATAAAAATGCATTTCCGTTTTAAGTTTTTATTTTTATTAAACTTTACATTTAAACATTAACAATCGTAATGTTAAACAAAATCAACATTACAAACTATTATTCTTATCTATAATGACACTTCTTTTAATCAGTCGTAATTTACTTACAAAATATCATATAAAATTTTAAAATGCAACAAATAAATAACTGCAACTCTTTTCATGTACAAAAACTAATACTTTTTAAAAGAGTTAAAACAAAAACAAAAAAAATGATCAAGTTATAAGCATGAATTGCATACCGTTTTCCCGTAAAAACATCCGGTAGAACTGGTCTGTATATCCACTTCTTCATCTTGGTAAGTGTCTTCACTTACAGACAATTCAGAGTTTGAGTCATGATCACTCGTTATTTTCTGAGTGGGTGGTGAGAGCACTATTTCGAGATGTGGGTGAATTTCTACCGATTTCATCTTCATCACTGTCTGGTTCGTTTAACCAGTGCTCTATAATATCAACTCTATCTGCAGAAATATTTCTTTGGTTTGCCATCACAAATAAATAAAAAATAAATAAAATTAATAATGAACAAAAACTAAAAAAAAGTTACGCATCTATAGTGGTGGGTCCGTGGGACCCACATGCACACCTATACTCACCTTTGTAGTAGCGAGCGAAGCACGTCCGTTCGTCTCAACGCGCTATGGCGTACCGTCGGAAGGTACCTAAAAGCGGGAGGCGCTGAGGCACACGCTTTGTTTTTTACACGCGTTCAAAGACTCGTTCCACTGGACCCACGACTACAGTTAAGGGTTAATGATTAGGATTAACCTAGGTAAAGTTTTAACCAATTCAAATATCTGGTTATTTTATAGCATTTTATACTACGTTATTTTTTCGATTGATAAACTTTTTGTAGGTATGAACCGATTGAATTGAAATACCTACACAAAATTATAAGCAGAGCTATCCTAATTCCTATCCGCGTGGAACCCGTAGGTAAGGTAACCAAAACTTTTCCGCGATAAAAAGCGAGTCCTATGTGTTTATCCAAGGGCTAAACTACTACAGTAACAAATTTTATAAAAATCCGTTCCGTAGTTTCTGAGATTAGCGCGCACAAACATACAGATCAAAAATCTTTTAAGAAAATCTTAAGCGTCATTGTTGTGGGTTAAAAACCCTTTGTAAAAACCTATGAATTAAACACTGATAAATCAAGCACAAATAAATTAAATATTACATATAACAACAAAAGAAAAAGAAATTTAATTATACCTACACTCAAAATATTCCACTGAAATAGTATGTAGTATAATAAGTATTATGAATATAATTAATGCAGCAATCGCAAATATTTAGGTGCCTAGTTTTTCAAAGACATTTTCATCAGATTTAACTTTCGCATACTTGTCAGATATAATTATTTTTCAACATGATGACAATATATTATGTCAAAATAAAAATAAAGCTCCCCACTCACGGGCTATCGATTGATTCGATCAAATTGGAAATTAATTCGTATTTGAAAGTAAATTGCTAACGACAAACTATTACAAAAAATGATTAGTGTAAGACCTACCAGCTAGTTTTTGCGGTGGGGGTCAAAAGTTGGAACAAAATTTACGCGTATTTATACGAGTTTCATATAAAAAGTATAGTAATGTGGTCCTAGGATCTCAGACTATATTCAATTTTAATCTAAACCGATTTACTTGCAACTACGAATCCAGTAAATGTTTAAATTGTAAAAACTAAATCGATCGATCGCTTGTGAGTGGGAGCTTTAAATCAAAAGCACTAAGGAGTATTTATATCAACTTTAAAGCAAATCGCTCCCAAACAACTTTCTTTCCCTTTTTATTCCCGTTAGTGGACGAATTTCAATAAACTATGATACACGAATTCCATCAATTCTGTTACATAATGTTTGTGCAAAATATGAAGTAGATTGGACCAAGGAATAACGTTGCCCCATACAAACTGTTTTCCCCCTTTTCACCCCCTTAGGAGTCGAATTTCGAAAAATCCCTTCTTACCGGATCCCTACGCATTACAAAGAGCAAGCCCTGCAAGTTTCAGGTCTCTACGATCAGCGGTTTAGGCTGTGCGTTGATCCGTCAGTCATTCAGGTCAGGACAAAGGATTTTATATGTATAGATAAGACATTGACGTTTGACTTGACACTCATGTCTTCGATTTTCAACTAGTTATTGTATTAGCGCAGAGGTCTACTTTCAGTGCTCGGAATTTTCACCGGTGTTCCAAAATTATATAATAATGGGTACCTATATAATATGGTATATATTATATATTATAATATAGGTACCCATATATGGTATATATTATATAGGTACCCATATAATATGGGGTAAATAAATGGGTACCATCACAGTGTAATAAAGAGATAGGTAATAGTTCTATAGGCTGTGGTACCATTATGTGTTGTTCTATTCTATTGTTCTCTTCGTTTACGTTTGGATTCTGTTGGATATGTGGGGTTAGCAGGAACAATTGACAACTACGTAATCGTTAAATATCGAAAGAGAATTAATTAACCGACTTCCAAAAAAAAAAAACAGCCAACTTGAACGTGAGTTCTATAAAAATATATTGTTTTATCAGGATGTTTTTCGGGCTGGTACCGACTTCAAAATTATGAAGATTGAGCAGAGAAATTTTTAAAATTTTAGCCGAATTCAAAAGGGGATTATAATAATTTAGAAAATAAGTTTTATTTCATACTTTTTGTGCATTTAATGGAAGTCAGTTTAATTTTTTGTTTTAAAATCTATACATATATTATACAAAAGAAAGTCGTGTTAGTTACACTTTTTATAACTCAAGAACGGGTAAACTAATTTGGCTGAAAATTGGTGAGAAAGTATCTTAAAACCAGGAGAAGGACATAGAATACTTTTTATCCCGTTCCCGCGGGACTAATAATTCGAGAACGGCTGGACCGGTTTGGCTAATTTTGATCTTGAAATAATTGTGGAAGTCCAGGGAAGGTTAAAACAGTAAAAATATTGGAAAAGGTGTAGGTTGTAGGAGTAGGTGTAGTCATTTATTCATTCCAGTTCATATTTAAGACAGAACAACGTGTGTCGGGACAGCTAGTATGTAATAATTGTATGAAAAGTATGACTGCAGCGCCCAAACAAATGTCATTCAATATAACATTACGAATACATAGTTGTTATAAGAGTCAGAAGATAATGTTACTAATGTTAAAACAATGGACAAATTAGGGGACAGATTTTATGCCGGTAGAGCGCGTCATTGTTCAAGAAGTACCAAGCGCGATTCAGGACTGTGCGCTGATTGGTCCGCCACAATAGCATCGGTACATCCAAAATTCTAGCGCAGCCAGTGTCAGAAAAGAGAACTAAGATTTGGGTTTATTATTGTGTACATAAATACTATGGAAAAGCCTATACCGTTCGGACTCCTAGTATTCTATACTTCGCGTTATCGAATTTCAATTATACAATAATTATATTAACAAGTAGGCGTCTCTATCATAATTTTCACACAAATTCGTATTTTACGAATATGTAGTTGTCTATTGTTCCTGCTAGCGCCATACAACGCAGAATATTTTTATATTGTGCATAGTGTCATTGACTTGACTGATAAAAGCGGATAATAAAACATAAAGGCTTCGGTTTACCTTTATTTCACCAATTTTATTTTATTTATTAACTAGAATTTGAGGACCTCTCTGGCTCAGTGACGTTTGTCACAGTCACTGTGCACTGAGTCGCAGATTCGAATCCAGCCAATGAACATTCCTTTTTTGTTAATGGCATGTATTTAAACTTGCGACAAAACAATTAAATTTTGGATGTGAAAATACCCAATATTGAATACTAAATTACCAAATTGGCGAAAGAATGTAAGGAACAAAAAAATTACTAATCTGATGACTAAATAATACCACTGAATTTTCCAAACTGGCAGACAGATTATGTTTTAGAGACTAAATAACCATCTTGGCGACAATTTGTGAGTATACATTTAATTTAAGAATAGGCACATATATTTTCCCTGATGTAGGTAACTCAAAAACCATACAAGCAGCGAAACGAGCGCACACAAAAAAACCATAAAGGAGCGTACAAAATTCCCAATTTTTTATTTTTCTCGGTTTTAGGGAGGTGTAGATTATTGTGTAGATTAATTTTGAAATTTAAAAATGGCGGATATTTATTTTTCGTAAAATTGATATGGTGTACCAGGTTTTTGGGAGTGCTGGATACGAAAATGACATTCGTTTTGAAATTCCAATATGGCGGACATACTTAATTTCATAAAAATAATATGGGTGTCCTTTTATTGGTTTCTGGGGGTGCTGATTACAAAAAAGGCATCCATTTTAAATTTCCTTAGTGACTCAACAACCTCATATTTTCTTCATGATGGGAGAAAAAGAAATTTGAAAATCCTGAATTTTCCAACATTTCTATAGCTTTATACATCTAGGAATGTATCAATGTAGAGCATTTACTATGTTTTTATAAAGTTGATTCTATCTCGGAAACGGTGCATCCTATTGAAAAAATAATGAAAATTTCGCCCCCCTTTGGAACCCCGCAACATTATATTTTCTTCATGATGGGAGAAAAAAAAAATGAAAATCCTGAATTTTCCAACATTTCTATAGCTATAAACATCCGTCGTATCTCAATGTACAGCATTTACTTCTTTTTTTATAAAATTGATTCTATCTCGGAAACGGTGCATCCTATTGAAAAAATAATGAAAATTTCGCCCCCCTTTGGAACCCCGCAACATAATATTTTCTTCATGATGGGAGAAAAAAAATTTCGAAAATCCTGAATTTTCCAACATTTCTATAGCTATAAACATTTGTCGTATCTCAATGTACAGCATTTACTTCTTTTTTTATAAAATTGATTCTATCTCGGAAACGGTGCATCCTATTGAAAAAATAATGAAAATTTCGTCCCCCTTAGAAATTCCGCAACATCATATTTTCTTCATGATGGGTGAAAATTTTTTTCGAAAATCTTGAATTTTCCAACATTTCTATAGATTTATACATCCGTCGTATCTCAATGTACAGCATTACTTCTTTTTTTATAAAATTGATTCTATCTCGGAAACAGTGCATCCTATTGAAAAAATAAGGAAAATGTTGTCCCCCTTAGGAACCCCGCAATATCACATTTTCTTCATGATGGGAGAAAAAAAATTCGAAAATCCTGAATTTTCCAACATTTCTATAGATTTATACATCCGTCGTATCTCAATGTACAGCATTACTTCTTTTTTTATAAAATTGATTCTATCTCGGAAACGGTGCATCCTATTGAAAAAAATAATGAAAATTTCGTCCCCCTTAGGAATCCCGCAACATCATATTTTCTTCATGATGGGAGAAAAAAATTTTTCGAAAATCCTGAATTTTCCAACATTTCTATAGCTATAAACATTTGTCGTATCTCAATGTACAGCATTTACTTCTTTTTTTATAAAATTGATTCTATCTCGGAAACGGTGCATCCTACTGCAAAAATAATGAAAATTTGCCCCCTCATTAATCTAGAAATCGCATATTTTCTTCCTGAATGGCAGAAAAATTCATGAATCCTGAATTTTAAAAAATTTCTATACCTACATAGCTGGTACTTTGAACTACATAACATACTGTAATAATAATCATCAATCCTAATTAGCATCCCCAAGATCTTTTAATTTAGTATTCATATTTATTTTCCGAAGATTGAATATTCTCCATTTTGGAAAATTAAATTGGAAGACAATTTTGTAATCAGAACCCCCAGAAACCGGGAAAAGGACAACCTTGTTAATTTTAATAACAAAAATTTACGCCATTGTGGACTTACGAAACAGATTTTATTTTCATATTATTCTGCACCCCCAGAAACCTAGAAAATGACACCCATGACAAAGAAAAACATACTCCAACAGTATCCAAAAATAGGATTTTCCGTAGCCTGCAAATTGAATTTTTAGCAGCCATTAATTTATCAACCAAATCTGGTTTTATAGCTGCTTATATGGTATAATGGTCACCAACTCGGAAATTAAGTCACCGACTTATAAATGACGGTGCTAATTTGGATTAAATTTCGCCTCTTTTTATCTGCCGACTTTAGAATTTTTTGTCACCCGAGTGTTTTCGCCAGTTTAGTAATTTAGTCGCCAACATATTAATTCGCTGCCAAATTCAGTAATACAGTATGCTCACGTGCAGCCGCCAACTTATTTTTTGTTCGCTCGATTAATTATATCCCTTTGTTAATTAAATGTGTATAAATAATTACACTAATTGTAATATCTATAAACATTCAAAATTAATATAATATTTTAAAACTTAATTCTAAAATTTTAAATAAGTAATATAAAAAAACCGGCCAAGTGCGAGTCAGACTCGCGCACGTAGGGATCCGTACCACTATATCCTCTCAATTTTCTTAAAAGACCTATCTAATGATGCCTCATACTATTGGGAAAAAATCATACCCACTTTATGTGTAGGAAAGGTACCAAAAAATATTTTTCGTGATTTGATTTTAGTTTTTACATTTGATTATATTATTGTGACTATATCAGTTTTTATTATATTTAATTATATTTGAGTGACTTTATTTTTTAAACAAAGGTATATTATAATCCTTGCAAAGTTTCATCTTTCAAGCACTAAACGTTTGGACAGTAAGTCGAGGACGGACAGACTCATAATATGACGAAACCATAAGGGTTCCGGAGACGTAAACTACGGAACCCTAAAAAACTATACAGAGCGACGCGACGACGTAGACTATATTTTAGAAATCTGTGATTTGTGAGTTGTGCTTGTGACGAAAGTGTGTTCGAACTTCGAATAAGAACTTCAACATTGGAGCGTCGATTATTATCCTAACGTGTTTTTTTTTTGCGTAAATAGTAGTTAAACTAAAAAATAAACAAGTACTTACTTATAGGCAAACCGTTTAACTCAGTCTTCGCCCGCGCGGTACAGGAGTGCGGGGGTATGGCGACTACGGGGACTGCGAGGGATGCGGGCGGCAGCCCGCATCCCTCGCAGTCCCCGTAGACTGAGTTAAACGGTTTGCCTATAGGTGATTTAATTTACTACAAGTCTGTCGACGCTTTTAAAAACATAAGTTTTGTTCGCAAAATATTCCTGTTTGTCATTAAAGACAAAAAAATAATTTAAGTACCTAACTACTTATGTCACAGTAAGTATATTAATAATATTATGCATTTCGAATAAATCCGAACGAATCAACACCTAGGAATCCGTTTTTCGAACACCTGTCCTCCAACTACCAACTAGTTCGGACTTCGGATAATCGGCAAACAGAAACTGTATTCTGTAACCTAATGACGTGGCCAAATATTTGCTTAAATATTTGATAGACCGTATCTCTAAAACATCTTTGTAATGAACCAAAATTATCAGACTATTGCAATCCGTAAAAGAAAGAGACATACCTCAGTCTTCATAGAAGGCGTAGGGCAGGTCTCGTAGACCCAACCCAGGAATACATCCATGGCCGAATACGCGAACCAGGACGGCTCGTACTTCGCGTTGGCCTCCGACTTCATCACTTTCGACTTGCACAACCTGTACGTGGCCATCAAAGACTCCTTTTTCTTTCTCAACTCATCTAGCTTACATAAATCTCCCAGCTCTTTCTTTATCGCATGCCACGCTTCGATGCGACGAAATCTGTTGGTGCGCTGGGGGTGCGTGGGGTCCCACAAGCACGGATGTTTTCCGTAAGCTTGAATGAATTTGAGCGAAGTTTCGTTCGACCAATCCATGTTTGAGTGCAGCGTGTGACGCGTTGTGTTGGCACAAACACGTGTGCGCGACTGGCGCGGGGGGCGGCGAACATTTGCCCGCACGTTTGCCTGTGTGAGAGCGGGCTACGGTGTGCTACGGTGTGAGTGCCGCGCGATTGCCGCGCGTCGTCCAAACGCGTTCCACAAACAGAGCAGTTTCGCGAGTGTATTTTACAAATCACGATAACATGGGGAATAGAGTAAATTCTCCGTCCACGACAAAATAAAAAATGACGTTGATTTTGACAAAGGCGATAAGCACAGATTAATTAATTAGTACAATTAGAGCAATGTGTCAAACAATGGTGTCAAATCAAAACGACGTAATAAAGAGCTGTTTGTGCCTTGTGGTTTATAATGTTTGTTGGGCTCAAATAGGATAGTTCGAGATTAGTAATTATAGGTGTACCAGAATCTCATGGCAAATAGGGAAATAAAATTTTGTAGTGTGCAATACTGGGGAAATTGGATTAAACGATCTTGATACTGGTTAATATTTAATTATGTCTTTAGTATTATTGAACATGAATTATAATAAGACTGTATGAAGAATGTTCGGTGTATAATATAGAAAACTAGCTTTTGCCCGCGGCTTCGCCCGCGTGGAATAGTGTTCTTGGAGAAAAAACTACTTCGGCGAATAATTCTCTACCTACTTACAGCAATATACTACTGATACAATATTGAAAATGTTTTTAGGTTTGCCCAATGCAAATTGTTAAAAATGGGACCCTATCACCTCGACACGACATGCGCGACCACTTGATAATATACTTACATAATATTATATTTATCGCACTTGAATATAAATTTTACCATAATCTTATAATATCTTAAAGACTAAATACTTAAAGACTATTATTTAAAAAACTATCATCAAAATCCGTTGCGTAGATTTAAAGATCTAAGCATACAATATACTATACCTACATGCATAGGGACAGACAGATAAAGCGACTTGTTTTATACTATGTAATAAGTAAAGTTATTTGACCAACAAAACTGACAAACCACCTCTGGATATTCCATAAGAATTAAGAACTGCAGTTACTATTATGTATTCTGTGCTGCAGTTCAAAATATTCGTGAACCTCTTTATACTGTATACGTCCCGCGTTTTCGATAGCGCGATGTAGAAACGCGAGCGCCCGCGCCGCGCAGCAACACTATATCCCTGCATTTTAAATCTGTAATATCTTCGAAAATATTCCTTTTAAATTACATGCCGTAAAGGGCAGTATTGATCTATCTTAAATGCACAATGTATTTAAGGTACTTAATTGGATAAGGATTAATACTGTATTGCTTAAAATCGCTTTGTAAATAAGCTATTAAATTAAAATAAAAGTAAAAAATAAAAAAATGGTTATTGTGGGCTATCCCTAAGAGATAGACATATGCCATCGCGGACTTTTTTGTAGGCTTTTTTAAGATGAATAATAAAACTGTAGTACATAATTTTGATCTCTCTCGTAGTGTCAGTCAGCATTTTCAATATAAGCGCAAAATATGTGATTTTTTAGGACTTTAGAACCTCTAAAATTATCTGTGTACCTCTACTATGTTATGCATGTTATATACCTAAAAACCTTCCCGTTAAATCACTTTATCTGTTAAAAAAAACGGCATCAAAATCCGTTGCGTAGTTTTAAAGATTTAAGCATACAAAAAAGGAACTTTGTTTTATACTATGTAATATAATGATATTTCATGAAAAATAAATCAATCGTGAATTACTTTATATACTTATTTATTACGAATAACATACAATTAAATTGGCAACAGTTTATTTAATGTTGGAATTTCCTTCCGAACTGTATAGAACTCGTTTACTTTATTCCTAATCAACTATAAATCGAAACTGTCTTATGTTGATTTTCTTTTTTCCTCCTCTCCTCCTTTTACCAGGCATGGAAAACAAACCATCATTCAATGTGCCATCAGCTACGATTCACCGTATAGTAATACTGGAAATACCTTTAAAGAAGTCACAATAATTACCTAATAAAATATAAAAAAACTAAAGTATCAAAACAACTCACTCTAACTTACCGGTCAACTCTACCACGAGCTTTAAATTATAAGATTGAGTTCGATTTACACCTTCTTCTTTCTGTATTTTACTATAGACATAGAAAACAATATTTCTCGCTTGAGAAAGGTGAAAGGTGTCAAGACTGACAACATCGTTTTATATTTGCTCTGCAAAATAAATTATTTTATCCCTTTTAATGCTTATAAAATCGTTAAATTTATAGTTATAATTTTAATTACAAGACCTATAAAAGAATAATAAATTGTTTTTCAACATTAGTGATACCCTACTTAAACGCCAATATGAAATGTTCCGGTTGTCTCCGCGCTATTATTTCTTCACAAGAAAACCATGTCTTCTGTTCTTATAAAAACTGCTCGAAGGTACTACACTCATCTTGTGCTAATATACAAAAATTGTCGGCACAACAAAAAGAGATATGGATCTGCTCCGACTGCCGAGATCTTGAGAAAAGGTATGATGATAACACCAGTACTCCACTACAATCCGTAGAGAACGTCACTATGCGCAAAAAGACTATTTCTATCATAAATACCTCCCACGAATCCACATCTAATAATTCTACAACCTTAGACTCTATTGCAGCCGAAATCAGATGTTTCCGTCAGGATATGGCTAAAATGCAAGCTGATGTTTATAAAAGACTAGATGATCTGTGTGAAATAATCAATAACTATGATAAACGTTTGAAAAATTTGGAAGACAAAGAGAAAGAAAACGAATCTCTAAAAACACAAATTATTGTCCTACAGAATCAGCTCAATAAACAAGTACATAGCTCGCTACAATCAGAAATAGAAATTCTGGGACTTACGGAAGAATCAGGTGAAAACCCGTATCATTTAGCTTTAACCACTGCTAATAAAATAGGAATTGAAATCGATGAACGCGATCTTAATTTTGTCTCTCGCGCCGGGCCACTGATTACTGACGTGACTAAAAATCCCAAGCAACTCCCTCGCCCCCTTGTAGTCTCCTTTACAAGAAAATTTAAACGCGATGAATTTTTAAAACAAGCTAGATCCAGACATACCATAGATAACAAAGATATAGTGAACTCAGGGATCTCAATGAAAATATATGTAAACGAGCGCCTGTCACCTGAATGTCGCCATCTTTTTCGAGATGCAAGAAAATGGATCAAAGAAAACGGTTATCGTTATTGCTGGGTCCGGAATGGAGCGGTCTACGTCAGAAAGCGCGAAGGGCGCGAGGGCAGCCCACCTATTCACATCCGATCCAAGGACGACTTGGGAAAGCTTTCAAACATGCCTTTTTAATTTTTATACTTCCTTGTTGTTGTTTATAAATATTTCTATTCTCTTTAGACCGATAGTTTTAGTTTATAAGAACTTTCATAATACACTCTACACATCTACCCAATTGAACTCTCTACCATACGTATCTTTTTCTTATTTTCTTAATCATTTGTGTTGTATGGTAAACTGTATGCCTGCTAAATCTCGGTGTTTAGTAAATATACTCCTTAACTTGGTAGTACTTTGTATAACAAATATAATATTATTTGCACAATACCGGATGCACTTACTCCTTTATTCGAAATTATACTCGGCATTCTTATCCTCTTCGATTATCACTTTTACCAACAAAAGTTTTAACTATGGTTTCTTTAGATTACATAAATGATATTGATCAATCACTGAACATAGAATGTCACGAAATTCCAATTGTTGAAGATTGTAAAAATGTTATAGACAAGTACTCGATTAAAATTTTACACTTAAATATTAGGAGTATTCAACGAAACTTCGACAGCTTGATTTTGACTCTGGCTAGATTAAAAATATATTTTGATGTTATAGTTCTCAGTGAATGCTGGATTTCTGGCTCTACCGCTATCAAACAAATTGACGGTTACCAGAGTTTCAATACTAACAAATACATAAACAAATCTGGCGGGGTTATAGTGTACGTTAATACTAAATGGCCAGCATTCGCCGAGGAGCCGAATATTGATGAAGCAAATTGCCTTAAAATTATTGTTCCTAGCTGCTTTACTCTCTTGGCCTTATATAGATCTCCTTCCTTTCCGAATCCTGTAAAATTCATTTCTTCTCTCGGTTGCATTTTAGATTCTTTAGATAGATCTCCATGTCTTTTTCTCATTGGCGATATTAACATAAATATTCTCGGCACAACTGCTTTCGATCAAAATACCTCATCTTACCTCACATTATTAGCTGAACATGGCCTTATATCTTGCATTAATCTTCCAACACATGTCCGTACATGTATAGACCATATATTTGTCTCTTCAAACATAGACGCTAAATCTATTATTTGTCCTACCGACATCACTGATCATAGTATTATTATGGTTGGAGCAAATGTAATAAAACCTAAAACCAATGTCTCAAAGCGAACAAAATTGGTCATTAACTATGAAAAACTAATTGAAGAAGTAAAACAGACTAATTGGAGTAATTTATTAAACAGTCCTTGCGTTGACGAAATGACTGTCAATCTTATGAATACACTTAATCACGCCTTAACTAATTCCAGTTCCCTAAAAAAGTTCAGTCATAAAAAATTTACCATCAAACCCTGGATGACACCTGGTTTAATAAGATGCTCTAAACATAGAGATAAATTGCATAGAGACTCTAAAAATAGCCCTAATGATGAATTTAAAAGATTAGTTTACACAAGATATCGCAATTTTTACATTAAAATAATAAGAAATACTAAATCTCAATTTGACAGCGCCGATATAAATAAAAGTAAGAACAACTCGAAAATACTATGGCAAACAATAAACCGAATCTCACATCGAAATCAAAATAAAACTAATAATTCTCTGGCAGATATTTCAATGATGTCAGCATCTTTAGAAGAATCTTTGAATTCTCTTAACTATCACTTCACCTCTGTTGGAGAGTCACTTGCAAAAAACGTTCTTAACAGCTTAAACGAGACTCATGAATCCCTCACATCTAAGACGTCACTTACTGACTCCTTTCCCAATTCCCTCTTCTTAGCTCCTACTGACCCGCAAGAAATCCTTGATCTTATAAAAAACCTAAAATCACATAGTTCTCCTGGCCTTGATGATATAAATAATATTGTTCTTAAAGCTATTGGTCAATATGTAGCAGAGCCTCTCTCTATTATTTTTAATCGTAGTATTGAATCCGGAATCTTCCCCAAAATATGGAAATATGCGGCTGTAGTTCCCATACATAAAGGCGGATCCAAATGTGAACCTACTAACTATCGCCCAATCTCCCTGTTAAGCGGTATCTCTAAACTACTTGAGCGCGTGGTACATAAGAGACTCGTCTCCTTCTTAGAATCAAATCATGTAATTTCTGATAAACAATTTGGCTTTAGACAAGGAAAATCTACCGAGGATGCAGTAACACTTCTCACTAATACTGTGGCCTCACATCTTGATAAAGGTTCCAAATGCATTGGTGTCTTCCTGGATCTCGCTAAAGCCTTTGATTCCCTCTCTATACCTATTCTTTTGAGAAAATTAGAAAGATATGGCATTAGAGGGAATCCGTTAAATTGGTTCAACAGCTACTTATCAGAAAGATATCAATGCATTAGGATATCTGGATTTAAAAGTTGTATGCGACCAATTTCATTCGGAATACCTCAAGGGAGCATCCTAGGCCCTACTCTATTTCTTATATATATTAATGACATAGCCTCCCTGTCCATAAATAATGCAGACATCCTTTGTTATGCTGACGATACTGCTCTTATCTTTTACGATACTACCTGGGAAGCAGTTATCAAAATAGCAGAAATCGGTATGTCCTCTATATCTAAATGGCTAAAACTTAATCTTCTTTCTCTTAACACCTCTAAATCCAAATTTCTCTGTTTTCACAAAACCGCCATTTCCTCCCCTACGATAAATCAGTTAATTATCCACTCCCCAAATTGCTCTTTCTTGGCCAAGAACATCTGCAACTGTCAACTCATCGAACGCACAGAATTCACTCGCTACCTGGGTGTTATTTTGGACGAAAGACTTACTTTTAAACTTCACATTTCTGAAATGACCAAACGCGTGAGGAAGTTGATGAGTGTCATGCGTAACCTTCGTGCCGTAGTCGATGGTCAAACACTAAAAACTGTTTTCTACGCTCTGTACCAAACACTCATCAACTACTGTATTCTGGCCTGGGGTGGATCTTCCTCTTCTAACCTTATCCCACTAGAAAGAGCTCAAAGAGGAGTTTTAAAAATCGCTCTCAGCAAACCGAAAAGGTATCCTACTCAAAGCCTTTATGCGGAAACTAAAGTTTTAAGCGTGAGGAAGCAATACTATGTCCGGGTGGTCGAAAATGTGCACAGATCTGTCACTCAATCGAAGCAAATATATGAAGAGATGCTAAGTAGCCGCGTTTTCAGAGTCCCAAATATTCATGTAAATACAACTTTTGCCTACAGATTCGGTATTTTCCTATTCCCTTTTATATACAATAAACTAGTTAATATTTTCAGCTTAAAACATCATTCCGTACGAGAAACAAAAAAACATTTGACTCAATCTCTTTTAGATTGGACATACATCGAGTCTGAAAATCTTATGAAAGTAGACAATTAACACAACACACTAGTCACAAACTAACACATTCTTATTTACATTACACATATATAAACACACACACACATACGCACGCATGCTCCCACACATACACACACACACGCACACATGCACGTACATAGTACATACGCACTGCACACCAAATTACTGTCACACAGTATTTAATTAATACTAATTTCACAATTTAATAACTATTTTCTAATTTTAATAGTAACGAGAACTACTGTTTAAGTTTGTTATAATTTTAATCCCCTAACTTCCCCCATAGGACAGGCTTCGCCTAGTTTGGGGGACAGAAAAGATAATGTTTGTAAAGTTTCTTGAAAATAAATGATTTATTTATTATTTATTATTTATTTATTTAGATCGAATTGCCTTTTTGGATATTTTTACAAAAACAACAAATTCCAAGGACATAATCACAACATTTTAGCAGCGGTTGACAGATCACGTACTTTGATGTGACGGGTCATACTTGACATTGCCATATGAAAATCACATTTTTTATTTTTTTTTAAATGCCATCAGATTCTGGTAGACCTATAAATAATTTTTAAATTACACTGTATGAAATATGAATGTTCATAATACCAATAATACGTATAATTTAATGTTCTTACATATCTTTTTGATGATAATGTAATATGGGTAGGTGCCAGCATAGCATGCTACCAGTCTACCTCTACCAATACCAGCTTTATCAAGCATTTTAACCAATTTTAAACAAACATTACATGGGTATAAAATGTTGTTATTATAGCAACCTTTAACAGTAAAGTTATTAATGTCACAAATGATAAAGCTTTATTAATACTTCAGTTGCCGAACGGGTTTCGTCAAAGGCATTTTTAATTTTTAGCAGCATTTAGTGACCATCTAGTAAAAGGAAACTTTTAACGCGCGCGCCTGCCGCCTTTCACGCAACGGTTCCGGGCGATCGATCGCGCGACGTTGCCGCTCCGTGCGCTCGCTCCGCACGCCACGGCTGTGTTTATTTTTACTGTTTGTTGCCAATCAATTATTATGAGGGAATAATGACACCTGCCCAAGTGCCGCAGTCGGTTAGATGAGTAATGTCGCTAACTCGCCACATTACTTTGTACCTACTTAGAAAACCCGCGGAGTATTAATATCAGCCACAGTTCAGCGTGTAAGTGTATAATGCATTATGCAAATAACACCCCACACCGATTTCGGTGACGATGGCCGGTTTCATTGAAACCTGGCCAATTACGCAGGAGTAATTTTATAATGCCCAAGTGTGCCCAAGTTTGTGCGCAGTAGGTACACAAGAGCACTTTATTCCTTTACTCTCATAACTCACTAGTCACTACCCAGTGGGACGGATAACCGACATGACTTGCGAGAAATCAGGCGCAGGTCCGACTTTTTACATGCCCATGCTCCATCCGACGCATGGATCATCTCTCTTGGCAGACAATCAGATGATCAACCTGCATTGTCCTAATCAAACTTGGAAACAACATTTTTTATTGTTCCAATGCGGGAATCGAACCCACGACCTCCCGAGTCGAGAGCCAATGCTCGAACCACTAGACCGCGGATACTGTAAGTGTGTAGATATGGTAGCTATAGAATATTACATATTATATGTATGTATAGGTGTACCAGAATCTCATGGCAAATAGGGAAATAAAATTTTGTAGTGTTCAATACTGGGGAAACAGGATTAAACGATCTTGATACTGGTTAATTTTTAATTATGTCTTTAGTATTATTGAACATGAATTATAATAAGACTGTGTGAAGAATGTTCGGTGTATAATATAGAAAACTAGCTTTTGCCCGCGGCTTCGCCCGCGTGGAATAGTGTTCTTGGAGAAAAAACTACTTCGGCGAATAACGCTCTACCTTGTTACAGCAATATACTTCTGATACAATATTGAAAATGCTTTTAGGTTTGCCCAATGCAAATTGTTAAAAATGGGACCCTATAACCTCGACACGACATGCGCGACCACTTGATAATATACTTACATAATATTATATTTATGGCACTTGAATATAAATTTTACCATAATCTTAAAGACTAAATACTTAAAGATTTGCGTAGATTTAAAGATCTAAGCATACAAGATTAAGCATACAATATACTATATCTACATAGGGACAGACAGATAAAGCGGCTTGTTAAACAAACTTTACTTACTACATAGTACATAGTATAAATACTATGTACTATGTAGTAAGTAAAGTTATTTGACATTCCAACAAAACTGACAAACCACCTCTGGATATTCCATAAGAATTAAGAACTGCAGTTACTATTATGTATTCTGTGCTGCAGTTCAAAATATTCGTGAACCTCTTTATACTGTATACGTCCCGCGTTTTCGATAGCGCGATGTAGAA
Organism: Glaucopsyche alexis; assembly: GCA_905404095.1. Classification (NCBI taxonomy): domain Eukaryota; kingdom Metazoa; phylum Arthropoda; class Insecta; order Lepidoptera; family Lycaenidae; genus Glaucopsyche; species Glaucopsyche alexis. The sequence continues at coordinate 28,163,872 of FR990046.1, forward strand.
ACGCGAGCGCCCGCGCCGCGCAGCAACACTATATCCCTGCATTTTAAATCTGTAATATCTTCGAAAATATTCATTTAAATTACATGCCGTAAAGGGCAGTTTTGATCTATCTTAAATGCACAATGTATTTAAGGTACTTAATTGGATAAGGATTAATACTGTATTGCTTAAAATCGCTTTGTAAATAAGCTATTTAATTAAAATCAAAGTAAAGGATAAAAAAATGATTATTGTGGGTTATCCTTATCCCTAAGAGATAGACATATGCCATCGCGGACTTTTTTGTAGGCTTTTTAAAGATGAATACAACTGTAGTACATAATTTTGATCTATCTCGTAGTGTTCAGCCAGCATTTTCAATGTAAGCGCAAAATATGTGATTTTTTAGGACTTTAGAAACCTCTAAAATTATTTGTGTACCTCTACTATGTTATGCATGTTACATACCTAAAAACCTTCCTGTTAAATCACTCTATCTGTTAAAAAAATGGCATCAAAATCCGTTGCGTAGTTTTAAAGATTTAAGCATAAATACATAGGGGACAGACAAAAAAGGGACTTTGTTTTATACTATGTAATGATAATGATATTTCATGAAAAATAAATCAATCGTGAATTACTTTATATACTTATTTATTACGAATAACATACAATTAAATTAGCAACAGTTTATTTATTTTAATGTTGTAATTTCCTTCCGAACTGTATAGAACTCGTTTACTTAATTCTTAATCAACTATAAATCGAAACTGTCTTATATTGATTTTCTTTTTTCCTCCTCTCCTCCTTTTACCAGGCATGGAAAACAAACCATCATTCGATGTGCCATCAGCTACGATTCACCTTATAGTAGTACTGGAAACACATTTAAAGAAGTCACAATAATTACCTAAGAAAATATAAAAAAAACTAAAAGTATCAAAACAGCTCACTCTAACTTACCGGTCAACTCTACCACAAGCTTTAAATTATAAGATTGAGTTCGATTTACACCTTCTTCTTTCTGTATTTTACTATAGACATAGAAAACAATATTTCTCGCTTGAGATCGAATTGCCTTTTTGGATATTTTCACAAAAACAACAAATTCCAAGAACATAATCACAAAATTTTAACAGCTGTTGACAGATCACGTACTTTGATTTGACGGATCATACTTGACATTGCCATATGAAAATCACATTTTTTATTTTTTTTTTAAATGCCATCAGATTCTGGTAGACCTATACCTATCTATATCGTGTAAGTACTGACCAGGTGGTTTCCAAGAGCCATTTGCTCGTAACCGCTTTGAGATTAGTCTACCACAAACGCTGCACATGGGACCAGTCTTTACATAATAATAATTTGTACTCAGCCAAGTTTCCACTATGTACAAAGTTCATGTAAGTTATAAGTATAACAAATACTACGTTTCGCCTGCCGCTGCCGCCCACACCCAAACGCCATCCAACTGCTACAAGGCACAAGCCTACAATGATTGATCGCTAAGTTTCCGCTTGATGGATTTTGTTTAAAATAAATGGATGTAAGTATGTAGGTACTAATTAATACTGAGTATAAATAAATGGTCGCCGACAAATCTGGTGTATCACTTTTGGACCTTATATTAGGTACTTACCTATCTTTTCAGATGTTATGTATTTTATTTTCATATATATCAACTATATTTTAATGTTATGTTGTGAACTGTGGTAAATTTTTTTAAAAGCTTATGCACAGATATTGAATTATAATTGATAACATCCAGTCATTCATGATCCAACGTTTGTCACAAGAAGTACCTTTATTAATTATAGATTATTATAATTTATAAGTGATCAAACGAACTTACCTACCTACCTAATCATTATTATCATAGAACTGAAAATCTATCATTCGAGCGCGGCGTCGAGTTCAGGCAAAAAGCTGCCTTGTGTTCATTTTTCAACTATGGGGTCTAAGAGCCGGTTAAAAGCGTTTTGTCGAAAAAGAGGCCATTTATTACTTATTAGACACACAACGTATTTGCAACTCCTCTGGTGTTGCAGGTGCCGATATTTACACTTTGGTCATCATACGCCATCTAGTGTAAAAAGCAGTTCACTAAAATCGTTGACAGTGACATCTATTTATGGAATTGCTAAGTAAACTAAGTAGAGAAATCAAAATATATCACTGTAAAAGTTCTTGAAAAATAAATAGAGATGTCACTATAATTATCTTTGAGTAATTAATATTAATTACAAAAAACTAGCATTATTTGCCCGCGGCTTCGCCGTTACATATTTTACTTGTACTATTATTTATTCCGTGCCTAAACAACACCTACTAATATCAAATAGTAGGTGTTGGCCTAAAGGACTGAATATTAGAAAACGCTGAAATACGTAATTAATTGCTGTACAATGCCCTCGCTGACTCTATCATCGGATACGGAATAACCAGCTACGGTAGGACTTACAAGACATACCTCAATAAAATAAAAGACCTTCAAATCAGAATACTGAAAAATATTGTACCCCACAATATAAAAGAAAAATGTAAAAATAACGAGAATGAATTATTTAAATATTGTAAGGTTCTCCCAATTACACTCAAATTCAACTATTGTATTTTAAAAGAGCACTACTTCGATGAAAACCTTCGTAAAAAAATAACTCACAATATTCAAACGCGACAAAACACAAAAAATAAATGTGTGCGTGTGGTTTGAGGGACCTAGCTGAATATCCCCAAAATAAGTATAGCAAGTTTTAGTAGAAGTCTAAAAAAAATTGTAGAACAAATCTGGGAATTTGTAAAAAGATAGTTTAAAAGATATAGCCCTCAGAGTGTGGTCCCTCAGTTCACACACCGCTATTTTTCAGATCTCGAAAAGTATGTGGAAAATTATGGTTTTTTCACTACAGAATTTTAGTAGAACTTTTGTAAAAGTTTTTACAAATTTATCAAATACATAGCATTAGAAATAAAAAAGCTACAACCACCGAAGTGTGGTCCCTCAGTTCACACAAAAATGACATACTCATTTCGCGATATATTACTGACTTTTTAAATTATTTTTCTACGTAGAGTTTTAGTAGAAAATTTGTAGAATTTGTAGACAAAATTTCAGCAATATCTATCGGCGCATTTGGAAGATATATACCATTATGTTGGGTCCCTCAGTTCACACACTTGTGTTTAAGAAAAACTCAAATAACTAATAAACGAGAAAACTAACAGAAAGTCTACTATACTTAAATTTTAGTAGAAGTTTTTTTCTCTTGGATTAGAACATAAAATATTTAATTTCTTGCTTCCTAGCTGAGATAATGTCAATTTTTTGATTGTATGAAAATGCAGAGTAGGTTACCACACAAGAGGCAAAATGAGGACAAGTCCTAATATTATTGTGTATGTTATACCTTATTAAATTTACGTTTTGCTCGCGGTTTCGCACCTTTTCACTATTTTAGGGGTTCATAGTACTACAAAGAACCCATATACTTACCAATTATTAACTATGTACCTATTTGTGGTTTCGCTCTGCCCGCCCTTTTCTCTGTCCGTTCTTGCTAACTCCTTATATGTAATTACATATGTATTATATGAATAAAAACTGGCCAAGTGCGAGTCAGGCTCGCGCACAAACGGTCCCTCAAACCACACGCACACAAATAAATTAACAATAACAAGGGCAAATAATGCATATGGAGAAAGAACTACCGAATACATTGTACCTCGACTAATTAACCAATTAGACAGTTCATTAGCAGACAAAATAAATAAACAAAATATTAAAAATAAGTTAAAGGCTCTGTATTTAGATAAGATATTAAATAAATAGGATTGAGACATATTTGTTAGGTATGTTAAGTTTAAAAGTTATAATATGTTTATTTAATAATATAATAATAATAATAAGTATTCAATTTTGGTTACTTTATGTAATTCTTGCATATTAAGTTATAATAGGTATATAGAAGTATTTAATTTTGGTTACTTTATGTAATTCTTGTTGCTAACTTACCCTCCGGACAAGTCTAAGTGGCTTATGGAGCGTACAAAGATCATTATTGTATGTTTTATGTTAATAATAAATAAATAAAAAATAAGAAAAACGTGAAAAAAAAAAAATATTATTCCGTAAATCCGTACACAATTCATAAGAAATTTAATGAATGTGAAAAATAATGAATATAATAAATATGTCCAAGGAATAAAAATTTCATACAAACTTTTATGACCATCTTTATGAAAAATACATGTGCAAAATTTCAAATATCTAGCCTTAATTGTTTGGATCACTTTGGCCTGCCTGTGCGTTGATACATCAGTCAATCAGCTTTGCCTTTTTAGTATGTACTTACTTACCTACATTAAATATAAATATATTTTCCGAGTACATATAAGTTTTACAGATTAAATTTTTTTGTTGGTATAATAAGTACATTATTAAATCGGTACTTAACAGTTCATTTACATCTTACTTTATTCAATAAGTACATTAATAATAATTAATATTATTATTGACGCCGCGTCGCGTGACGCGTCGCATCGCGTCGTTTTGAATTCTTTGGTCATTGTTATCAACCTTTGGATACAGTTTTGATAAAGGTTTACGCGCAGCGCTGGATATTATCTCAGGCGCTAGTTCTTGAATGTAAATTTTTGTCAGACTCAATCTGTAAGTTTAAAATTTATATAATTATAAAAAAAGTCTTGAATATATAAACTCTTTATTTTTTTGTATAATACTGTAATTAACTTATATGTTAAGTTTCTTAGGTTTACTTACAAAAATGTCTATATACGATTAGGTACCTACTTATTATTTACACTAAAATATTACGTATTACAATTTTACAGGAGGAAAGGGACACTTACTTCTTTTTTAGGATTAGAATTAGTACCATCCAGGAGACTTGGTACCATGAAGCTGATAAAAAGTTCTGTTATGATTGGTAGTTCTTGGGAGTTCATTTTATAAAAAAGTTGCGTATGAAATACTATCTTTCTTTAAAGTATTTGTAGACCCCCCATATTCACAATTTACATGTATGGGGGCTAGTGTTACCCAAATCAGTCTTGGTCTTGGTCTTGCAGCAAGAGTCTCGCAAGAGTCTCGCAAGTTTCGCAATTACCTTTTAGCCTATTGCTATTCATTAAACGTTATTTTAGATCTCAGAACAACGTTATAGAGTAGGTATTACGTTACGTTGTTATATTAAGTTGTTCTAATATCTAAAATAACGTTTAATAAATAGCAATAGGCTAAAAGGTAATTGCGAGACTTGCGAGACTCTTGCGAGACTCTTGCTGCAAGACCAAGACCAAGACTGATTTGGGCAACACTAATGGGGGCCACCACTAAAATATTTTATTATTATTTTCTGCTGCTAAAAGTAAAGTCTTTCCGCAGTTAATACTGTGTATTAGTGTGTGCGTAGGTAGTAAGTTATAGTGGACATACCGACGGACAAAGCGAAACTATAAGGGTTTCTTGTAGTTTTGCGGAACCCTTAAAACAAAAGAGGATCAACGTGTCCTCAATTTTTCTTATATTATTAATTATATTATATACATTATACATTCTTAATCTAGGTTATTAAATGTAGGTATTTAACGTGAATTTAAAAACTAATACAGTACCTACCCCAAGTGTGCCATACCGCGTTTGCGTTGCATTGGGTTATTTGAGGGTTGCCAAGCCCAAAACTAAAGAAAAAGAGAACGCAGTAATAAAGTTGCAACAGTCAATTTAGTAAGCATGTTATGTTAAGCATAATCATATCATTTCATACAAGTGTTTGAATAAAATTAAATTACAAAGAAAAATTGTAAAAGTGGCGAGCGAATTTTAAAATACATGACTTTGTCAGGGCACTTTAAAAACCCTAGACGCTGCTTTGAAACTATCTAGGAGAGCCCAGGACGCTGTAAAAACCAGGACATGTCCTGGGAAAACAGGGCAGTTGGCAACCCTAGGTTATTTGGGTTTGATTGGGAAAATTTTGTTACTGTTTAAAATCTCATACTTGAAATAAAACGAAACGCAAACGAGATAAAAGTATTTAAAACATACTTGGGATACAGGCTGCAGAAATCATAACAAGATCCCCAAGTTGATAGATTCCCAAATCCTAATCGATTTTTTTTTTCACATTTTCAACGCTCTGAGATGTCTGCATAACTTAAGGGGCAAATAGCCCCTAAAGCTTAAAAATCGCTTAGTTTGAGTCGGAACTACTCCGAAAAATGGGAATAAAGAAATTCAAAAAAATATACATTTCACACTTCAATCCTTCATCTTTAATATCATCGTTAATTTTTTTAATAAGACGAAGATTAATATTAAATAAATTAAAATTAAAAAGCCCTGTTTTCAGATTTCTTTTTCTATCTACTTACTACCTACTACGGCTATAAAGATGGTTCTTTTACGAAAATGTGAAGAATATATTTATCTAACATTTCATCGTTGGGTTTTTCGAAATACCGTTTTGTTTTCAAAATATACGTAAATAACTATTATTTTGTGAAAATATTTGTAAGCGGTGCGTGCGCGGGCGCGCGGGACAGTGAGCCGCTGACTTTCGTACGAGGAGGTTGTGTCACTCTCCGCGGTGCCGCTATTTCGCAATCGTTTATTTTACTCTTGAAATAATAGGGAACAACATGACGTAAAAAATAAATTATGAAAACCTTAGCGAGCACTCTGCCTGCGATAGAATGAAAATGTTCGATCGTTGAATGTACTTTTTTGTTCCTTCAACTTCTTACTTGAAATTTTAATAATATATTAATATAATATTATGTAGTATATATTATAGTATAATATTTTATTATATAATAATATTATTTACAAGTACATATTATGTACTTGTAAATTTCATAGAAAGTGTATAGTTCTATTTCTATGACGACCTCTGTGGCTCAGTTGGTTGAGCGTGTCGTTGCTCAAGCCGGGGGTCGCGGGTTCAAATCCCGCCGACGGAACAAAAAGTTTTCTATGTTCCTGGGTCATGGATGTGTATTAAATATGTGTATAATATAATAAAAATCTTAATTATGTGTATAGTATAAAAGTATTAAATATACTTCCGTTATCTGGTACCCGTAACACAAGTTCTTACCACGGGATCAGATTGACGTGGTGTGAAGCGTCCATAGATATATTATATTATTTCTGTTTTAATTGTCTATTTAGTATATCAACGTTTTGAGGTATATAGTATATGAGGTAAAAATGCCTAAGCGACATTTATTTATTTATTTAACACACATACAACTACCATTACAGACAAAATCCAATTCGATAGCGTAGGAGAGCAAATTCTTATTTTATATAATACATATTATGATATTTCCAGTTTAAATAATAATAATTGATAAAAAATAATAATTAAAGAAAATATAATAATTAAAGAAAGACACATATGACGCATAAATTTAGTAAACTTTATAGAAGAGTGATTTAACGTTAAAATTTTTAGAAAAAAATAAATCATTAAAAATCACAAAATAGTCGGATTTAGATGGTTTTAACATACATCTATATATCTATATATCAATAAGATACAACGTGTATCTTATTTTATAGCAATTTTTGATATTAAAACGAGTCATATAGCTTTCGAATTACAGGCAGTTTATGTCGCTTAGGTAAAAAAGTCCTAATTCGAAAAATAGGTAAAATTATCTAAGCTATCAACGAAAGTTAATAACTTTCGTTGATAGCTTAGATAATTTTACCTAAAATATAACTTAAAATGACGTTAGTATACTTGAGCATTTAAAGAAACAAAACAAAAATGAATTAAGTGTACACGTATTAGATATGTAATTTTCGATAATTTTGTAAAAATAGTTCTTTTTTGTATCATAGCGACTTAGCACATTTGTGCACGCACGAAAAAATAGGAGCATTAGATTCGTTTTTGTATTAACTGCACTTACAACATTTGGATTGTCTGTAATATGTAAGATTAGATGTCGTAAAGGTACTTAATATTTTTGTGCGTTAACTAGTACAGCGGGAGGGAATATTAAAATCACTTATGGACTTCTCGTAGCAAATTAGTAAAAATAAAGGATTTTAATACTTTTGGGCATAAACTGAGCTTACTTAATACAACCGTGACACTGGGTTTTTGATAGAAAGAGAAGTAATATCGATACGTGGGTAAGTGCAAACGGTAGAGCACGTCAATTAATACAGTTTTCAGTCAAAAAGTAAAAATCGCAATTTTTGTAATTAGTACAAGTGTGCTCTAAGCCATCGTTATGTAATAGCAAGTAAAATTGCCTACATTTTATTTTAAAGGTTTTCAGCAACATGTAAAAATAGATAAGCTATAGATACATTTTCTGTAATAACAGGTAAAAATAACTAATTCCAAACACTTTAAAAAAATATAGGAGTATTCATCTAAATGGCCTAAGAGTTTATAAAATAAAACAAGATAAGTTACATAAATGTTGCTTACATTAAGAATTTTCTACGGCTAAAGTTATCTTAGTAAATTTATTATTTAATGACATTGTAAATTTTTGCTCCTAACTGACAATATTCTCCTTCTTCTTGTTTATAAAAATTATTTGCAGTTCCCTTGTCTGACTAAAACGAGCTAAAACGTTAGCTAATTTTGATCTTGAAATAATAAAAAATATAGAAGTAAAAACTCAAGGCCTAGGATTTCAGCCCATTGCTTTATACTTAAGCTGCGGCCCCATTCCTTGAGTTCTCTCTTGGTAGTGCTGGGAGATATTCCACATACCGATTCTGGGCATGACACCGTGACACAATTGGCCAAAAGCCTACCCAGCTCATCCGCGGTTTTGTTGCCGGAGATATTGCCGTTGCCTAGAAACCATACCAGACTGATGCTGTTATCTCGTCCTAGCATGTTTAGCGTTTGAACACAAGCCATAACTAATTTAGATGAAAGAAGAAGGGGCAGAAAGTCCCCATCCTTGTAGCACTATAAGACATATATCAAATGAAAGGGCTTAAAAAAAGTGTCATTGTTTTGTATGACGAAAATCCTCTAAACCATGGGAGAAAAAAGTAAATAAGGGTTAAAAAAGTTTAAAAAAATCATTCTATATTATTGCACCATTTCATAGTGTTGCTACTATGGAAAATTTTTTGGAAAGTAATGGTATACACTCAACTTTAGAAAAGTGTTATATTTTGATAAACTGCCTCATATTTTGATGAAATGTATGGAATGATAATAAAATACTAAAAATAAGCTCTTTCCTCAATTTTTTCGCACATACCTAATTACTTTCTGGAAATTGTTTCTTACTTGCAACGCTATCGAATGGTGCAATAATACAAAATGTATTTTTTTCCTAATTTGCGGATTCGAATCCTGGCCTGGAAAAGTGGTTTATGTAAAATCAAATAATTCAGATAAAACAATTACATTAAAATACATATAATTAAATAGCAAAAATAATTTTAAAACGATTAGGTACAGAAAAAAAGTAAAAAAGATATAGTACATGGTGAATTATTCTTCTGGGCGTTGTAAGAGAAGTCAAAAAAAATTAGCAATAGCAATTTAGCCCTACGGAATATCGAAGCCGACTTGATGAAAACTTAAACTGTATCATTTTTGATAACTCATTTTTCCTAGACAGGATTCGAACCCATAAATTATGAAAAAAAAAATACATCCTGTGTACTGCACCTTTAAATAGCATCGCAAGTAAGAAACAATTTCCATAATGTAAGTATGTGACAAAATTTAGGAAAGAGCTTATTTTAGCATTTTATTATCATTCCATACATTTCTTCAAAATATGGGACAATTTATCAAAATATAACACTTTTCTGAAGCTTGCTGTATACCATTACTTCCCGAAAATGGTTCCTTATTAGCAACACTATGAAATGGTGCAATAATACAGGATGATTTTTTAAACTTTTTTTCACTTATCACTCTCATTAACTTTTTTCTCCCATGGTTTACAGATTTTTCGTCATACAAAAAAATTACACGCTTTTTAAGTCCTTTGACATATGTCTTGTAGTGCTACAGTAGTGGGGACGGGATCCATACAAAAATGCCCCTTCTTCTTTCTGCTGCTCTCAGTGCCTTCAGCGCAGTGTGATTGTTCTGACAGACTGCGCTGAAAGCATTGACAGTAGCAGAAATATCATCTAAATTATCCTAATCTTCTCTATAAGATTAGGATGTTTTATGGACAAGGACAATCTGTAGGCTCTGTAGTGAACAACTCATCACAGCCTCAAACATGGTTGTAAATTGTCCTAAGCAAGTATATAGGCAAGCCTGTAGGTGGCATGCCCCCGTAGGAGATCCGTCCACCCGGTTGTCTTTCCTGGATCCGTCCGTGTACCAGACTATGTCATTGGAGTGAACATTGATTCCTATCCTCTACTCTCCCTAGACGATAGGAAAACCTGGTGTTGCTTTGAGAAGCTATGCACCTTGATCATATCGTCTGATGGCATGGCCATGATAGGTGTCTTAAGAAGAGACTATTGCATCTGTCCATGAAGGGTGGAAGTCCATTTGGCTTCCTGGCCTTGAAAAACGCTACTACCGCCATACATTTGTCATTAAAAATGTACGGTGATAGCAGCTTTTGATGTAACAAAAGAGATGACCAATATTTGTTATATTCTGATAATTTTTTTATGAACATCAACTTGGCAAAATCGCTTTAAAATTTTATCATAGTAACATATTTTGTCGGCAGCGTTAATTCGTTAATCGTTGAAGTTAATTCTTAACCCCAGTTAACGTAATTTTTCCAAGGAATCCACAGAAAACTTTTTATTCTCTTATGGATTTGAACCCACGCCCTCTGGCTTGAGCACTAAAGCGCTAACCACTGAGCCACAGATATCTTCATCTAAACTGATTCAATTTAAGTCTCTATAACTCCTGAATTTATGAAGTTTTTTGGACCGTTATAGTTTTCGTTCAAAGTTTATTACATGGACTACCATCATGAATTTTTCACATTTTTAGAGCCAGCCGTTTGGCTTTTAGAGGGGGGGACGCCGTATTTTAACAAGAAATGCGCTTAAAAGTGGAATGTCGCTCAAACGGATACGTACGTACATCAAAATATAATCTCAGAAACCTCTCAATGTTCTTATAATGTCTATGTACCTAATTATATCTCCCCTTTTCGTGTAGGTGTAACCAAAAATTATCTTCATTTATTTTAGCACTATGTCGACGTGATAAATAAACTTATCCATTCAAAGTTTAATATTTCAAGCACCACCGTTTGGATGGACAGACGGACGGGCGGACGGTCGGTCGAACGGAAGGACATGACGAAACTATAAGGATTCCGAGACATGAACTACGGAACCTTAAAAAAGGAATAATAATGAAACCACACCGATTTCAGTGACTGTTGCCAATTTAATTGAAAATAGACCAGCTATAGGAGCTATTTTATTATGTCCAAGTATGTGCGCAAAGTTTACTCCCATAACCTAGTATATTGATATTTTCTACTACCGACAGGACTAACTAGCGAAACATTAGGCGCATAAATATAGAAATATATTTAGCAATGTTTGCGTTCATTAAGGTTCCCACACACTGTAAATTTAATACTTTTAGTTACATTTTATCTAACCGACGACAAAAAAAAATATCTAACCGACAAACTTAAAAACAAAAGTTTTCAAGTAAAAATATCTACATTGCACGAATAGTTATTGTGTCAAATATGTAAAACTATCTTTACGCCAATATTGTTTTATTTCACTATGGGTAAAATTCTACAAGTTGCACTTTCGTAAAATAATGGTATCAAATTAAATGCACTGTAAGGACAATTCACAAATAATTTGTATGGAGAAAATGTACAAAGTGTTCACGAAAAGAATTTTTTAAACAAGTAAAAATATTTTTGTGCAAACAAAAGAAAAGTAAAAACATGAAAAATAGACTAAGTAGATTTTTAAAATTCTTCAAAATATCCAAATTAATTTTTTTATAAATAGCTTTTTGTTGTCGCTTAGTGAACATAACATTCATGATTTTGTATAAATTTTACTATATCTAAGCGACAAAAAAATCGTCGTAGGAAGACGACGATTAGACCAATCGACGCAGAAAAAAAAATACAAACTCATTGATATAACTCATTTTCGGTATTTTTGTCGCTTAGGAAAGCGAAAAAACACCTAGTGGATATTTTAGTGATTCTGTCAATAGCACTAAGTATTGCATTTTGGTGGGCGTAGAGGTGGAAAATGAAATCAAAAGTGATGGGTTGGAAGCCGCATTGCCTACCAAATAATTTCTAGATTTCGGGAATAGCCTCGACCGGCTTCTACAGAAGAAGGAGAAGCGGCTTATACATTCTACGTTTTTTCTTTGCTCATAGACCAGAAATAAATTAATATTTTCAAGTTGCGTTTTTAAATCAATCCTAAAGTCGTATAAAAGGGCCGTTCCCACAGAACACTATTACTCGCGGAGAAGAAGGTCGACTACATACAAAAAAATTGGGACCAAATAGCGCCTCTAGTGAGCTGCCCCCTCAAACTTTTAACCGCCTTCCAACAAAGGAGAATTATATATTTGATTATGTGAATAATATGGCGGTAAATTGAGGATACGTAATTAAAGTTTAAGTTAGCGTTAAATTTCTCTTTAGAGTTAAATTTTACATTCCAACAAAATCGAGCAACCACCTCCACGCACAAATCATAGCTACTACGTCACAAAATGTTCGTGAGCCCTGATATACATACGTCTAGTGTTTTCGATAGCGCGATCTAGAAGCGGGATAGTGTCATCTGTTGTGGCTTTTAAGTAACTTTTATGTAATATTAACCATGTAAGACAGAGAGCGATATATTGAAATATAACCATTCTTGTCGCACCGAACTGCCCCCTTTTTGGTCCAAGGTCATTCATACAAAGTCGACCACCCCTGGCCGTTCCTCAGTTTATAATTTGAGTCGCGGCGCGGCAGCGTGCGGAGATCGCGTGCGCTGCGGGGTGTATGCGGGTGGCGCGGCGGGAAGTGTTAGGCCACGCCCGAATCTGTGACGTCATCTACGTATATTTTCGCCTTAAGTCCTTAGCATCGCATCAGCGGGGACTGCTGGGAGTTATGTCCGTTGTGCTGCCCGTTGGGTGTTGCTGGTTCTGTGTACCACAGGCCTGTCCAAGTAGGTGGTGGGATTGTCGTGAGGAGGGCGCTGGTGGCGGCCCGGGCGCGGCGGGGGCGGAGTCCGAACCTGCTGGGCTCGCGTCTGCTCTACCGGGATTATGAGGTCCTGCCGAGGAGCCATGGCTGGAATGAGAGAAGTACGTTTTCTTACAAAGATTCGGCATAATGTGGGTCTCACGAGACCAGTGAGCCAAGAAGTCAAGAAGCGCAAAACTGTTCTTGGGCTTTGAAGACGTTAAATTTCAACGAATATTATGTTATGTACTTTGGTATAAAATACAAATCACAATCAGTAAATTATTATTATTTTTAAGTTTTTTTTCTCTCATTTTGTAATACAAACTTACATGTAAAATTATAGTACCTACCTACCTATACAGCTGTTATTATTAATTTCAAGAGTAAATTCTGTGATTAGATAAATTGATAAGTCTGGTAATGGGACTTAAGAAATTGTTTCTCGCAACTTTCCAAATTAGTTCAGTTGGTACTTGGTAGGCCGTAGGAACATTTAATATCCTGATTCCGAACAAGTCGGGGATTAATTGCATTTTAACAACTCACTGCAACGCACTCTATCGACAGAAACAATGATCCTAATTTTCTCCAGTTTAATATTTTTAACATCAAGTTGTCGTTGATTAAATAATATTGTGCAATGCGTTAGAATAATATTAGGCCTGTAGGTAGGTATACATAGTCGTAGACGCCAGAAACCTCCGGTTAGGGTTACCATCTAGGTATTACAAAAGCCCTGACAAAAAGCCGGACAAATTTAATAAAAGCCCGGACTTTTGACTTTTTGTCGTACTTAGTTAAAATAACAAAAAATTTGTAAACAAAAATAACTTCTATGGATATTTTTTTTATTTGAACTTTAAAGTTGATTTATTAAAGATTTTAACATTTTGTTGTTCGATAAATGATAATATAATGATGATTAAAGACTCACTCGATATAACTTTACTAGTTTTATTTCTCATATTTCATCAAGTAATTAAAAATCCGGACAAATAAGAAGGCCGAACGAAGTCCGGACAAGAGTCTAAAAGTCCGGACATGTCCGGATTAATCCGGACGTATGGTAACCCTACCTCCGGTGTACTACTTTTAAAAATCGATACTGTTATTGCGATAGTCAATTAATAATTACCGCGATAGTTAAATATTACTATCCCAATAACAGTATCAGTTTTTCATCTTTATCTTTTGTTTTTCAATTTTATTACTGCTTACTTACTTATTAGTAAGTAACAGGTAATTCGATTGAAAAGCCAAAGGCAGATTCTCCTTACGCCGGCAAACTAGGCATGTGCCTAGGGGCGCAAGCACGGGCGCAAGCGTACAAAGGGGCGCGCGGGCGGATTTATAAAATAAAGAAAAAATATATAATAATTAATAAAGCATAAAATGAAATCGGTAGATCGGTCCAACCAATGTACGAGCTATTTTTAGTACGAGACTAACTGAAGTGAAGAGTGAGTGAAGTAAATTGTGCGAAATTTTTATGTTTTGTTGTTTCTTTTTAATAACGGGGTCCTTGAAATTGTGCTTGATTTTCTAGGGGTCTGGACTGAAAAAGGTTAAGAAACGCTGACCTAGGGAATTCCGTACTCCAGGAATACGCCTACGCCAGCCTGCCACCAATATGGCGCTGCGGAAGACACGGCACAGCACACCCTTGAGGTGTGCGACCGATGGGCCGTGCAGCGCCACGATCTCGTGGCAGTGCTTGGGCGGGACCTCTCGCTCTCGAGTGTGGTGCGCTGCATGCTCGAGAGCGATGAGACCTGGCAGGCGACGGTCTCTTTCTGCGAAGCCGTCATTTCGCAGAAAGAAGCCGCGGAGCGGGACAGAGAGAACGATCCATCCTCTGTTCCGCTCCGCCGGCGCGGCGTAGGACGCGAGCGAGGAGGCGTCGCTTTGCGAACCTCCTCCAATAGTCTCCTGTCCAACCGGGGCTCCGGGAGAGGATGGGAACCTCCCCGGCTTAACTAGTCCCGGCGCCGAGGGGGACACTCCAGGTTGTCAGAGTGGCCCCTAATTGTGATGGAAGTCCGGTCCCTATAGAGGTAGACCGGCCGGTCGCGGGGGGTGTCCTGTGTTAGACAGATCCGGGACACTTCCCATTATAGCGGCTGATGGCAATCCGCAGGTTCAGTTTTAGTGGGTAAACCGGCGAGTCGCGTCGGGAGTCCCACATATCCCCGGGATATCCCGGGGAAGCCGTAACGACCTTTCCCCTGCGATATCAAAAAAAAGGGAATTCCATTCTGTTATAAATTATTGGTTAAAACAAGGTTAAAACTTATAACATAGATATATTAAATAAGTATTAAAATTATCACTGGTTTAAAAGTTACAAGTTATAACTTAAGTGTAACTTATTTATTTATCTGTACAGGTGGGTACAAACTTAGAACACAAAACTTACCGTTGCAATAACACTTATGGAAACAAGTTAATATGTAGGTATTTAAAATTTATAGGTAAGTATAAATAAATCTTATATTTTTGTGTTTCACCTCTATTAACAGTCAACAGAATAACATGTTTTTAACGTAAATACCCTTGTTATCTGTAGCTATCTTATCGAGAGAGTATCAGAGATTATTTATTATTTGTATCTTCGCAACAAAGACACAATAATATTATCATTACCACATACCACACTTACTACATGTTACTCGCTCTGAGATTCAAGACTTTTCATAATAAAATGTTGAAATATAATGTAGGTCTTTAATGGATCTGTCTCAAAGAGCTGTACAACTGTACTCTTTTATTAGGTAGGTATATTTAAATTTATTAAATTAAAAAACGTAAATTCCTTTATGATTTGCCGTTAAATACAATAAGAAAAAAATATATTGTCAGCTGACAATTGACATTAGCAATAGAGCAATTTAGTAGGTATTTGACATTGATGTTTTGGGTTTTGACAAATGACAATTTGTAGTGTGCTGTGTGCATGCATTTTGTTTGATAGAAATCTGGAAAATTCTCATATTAACGAGGCAATTCAATTCAGAATTGAGTCATAAAATTAAAACTTTAAATACGGAAGGCGTGTGAATCACTTTGTGTGTTAAGATTTATAGAACAGGTAACATCTTTAAACCTACGTCGATGTAAGTTTTCTATTTGTGAAGAAATCAACAAAATGGAACAAAATAATCAGAATATTATCGCCGGTGCTCTAACTTTCCCAAGTCATAATGAAGTGCCAGCTCCGGTACAGCCTCGACAACCCACAAATCTTCAGGTAAATTGTTCTTTCATACACAAAACCGAGTTTTTGATCATGATGACATTGAAAAATGTTTTTTAAGAAAGTATTCTTTTTAGGGTTTACTTCGTTTCGCGATGGAAGCGACAAAAGCTGAAGACGCACCAGGAAATTCTGAATTAGGACCAATGGATGAACAGGTGATTTTACCTTATTTATATTTGCACCAAAAACTTACACATGCATACATTGTTGAGGTCTGTGGCTTAGTGGTTAGAGTGTGGGTGCTCAAGGTGGAGGTTAGAATCCTTCTGAGGAAACAAATGTTTTCAATGTTCCTGGGTTATGGATGTGTATTAAATATGAGTATAAATAATAAAAAATCTTAATATAGTATAAAAGTATTAAAAATACACAACACAGTAAAAATACAAAAATACAGTAACACAAGTTCTTTGGGTACTTAGCATGGGGCCAGATTGATGTGGTGTCAAGGGTGCATAGATATTATATTATGTATATGATGAATGTACTTTTTGTGTAAAATTTAAATAATTTAATAATTAACTTTGATTTCTTATGATATTAACAAAATAATTTATTAAACAGAGAAGAAAATTCTTAGAAGAAGCACTCAAAAGTCTCACAGTGAATGTAGCAGAGATAATACAAAATGCGTTAAAAGTTCTGTCGGACAGTGACAAGATAAAGAGCATTCAGCTGGGCGAGAAACTGCCGGAAGATGTGGACGTAGCCTTCACCAATCTCCTGGAATACATAGATGACATTGATATTGCTAATGGTGAGGTCCTTTACTTGTGTGGCTAGCTCTGTTTATATCCAATTTAATCATGTTGGAACCAAAAAGACATCAGTACACTATTATGCTACCAATTAAAAGGTCAACATAATATAAATGTCACATATTCACTGTCAAATAAAGAATATACAATAGACTAGACTAGAGGACTGAATCTTTTTTATTGCATGAATTAATGGTACTCTTAAAATTAAATAAGTTCTCAGAAGAAACAGTATATTAAAAATCTATATTTTCAAAGTTACAGTGACTTGTTTACAGAGTTTTCATGAGATTACTCATGAAAACTCTTCATACAAAAGTCACATTAA
Organism: Glaucopsyche alexis; assembly: GCA_905404095.1. NCBI lineage: Eukaryota > Metazoa > Arthropoda > Insecta > Lepidoptera > Lycaenidae > Glaucopsyche > Glaucopsyche alexis. Next base: position 28,181,384 of record FR990046.1, read on the forward strand.
CTGTGACGTCACTAAGAAGGCAAAAGTGTATGAAATATACAGAAGTTCATACTTACTATAGTTTTTGTGTATATTAAATGTAAATAAACTAATGATATAGGTTTTTTACTTGTTTAGCAGGAAAAAATTAAAACTTTTTTGTATTTTTTAAACATATCTAATTACTAAACTACTTTTGCGTTTATTAAGTACTTTAACTAAATATTTTACATGTAGTCTCACCTAATGACACTTTTAATTTGGTTGAAAAAAATTTCAGACTTTTACAAAATGGGTGGGTTCTCTATATTCCCTATCTGCTATGGCAGCGAGAACGAGGAAGTGAGATCACGGGCCAACCAGATCCTGGCCGAGTTGTGCCAGAACAATCCCTTTTGTCAGGCTCGGACGCTGGAGAGCGGCCTGCTCAACGTACTGCTGCACTTGATCAGCTCTGAACAGGGCTCCGGGCTAGCAAAGTGTATACTAGCTATATCATGTGAGTAAAATTTGAAGCAGGTGTTGGCTTTAACAGATTTATTATTCTGTCAAAATGTTTCCAGTGTTATTAAATATTTTTGTAAAATTGTGGTAAGGGAAAGGGATAAAGATGATAACAGATATAAAGTAGAATGTAACTGTAGCATACAGCTGTACTTGCTATGGATATAGTTGTCATATAATAAATGTTACTTTAAATTACTTATTTTAAAATAACTTTGCAGATTAAAAATAATAGGGAAGATGCAAATGTGATATATATTTGTAATATATATGCACATCTTGTGATTAAACTGTTAAAAAACTTCATTTGTAACAAAAATTACGAATTAAAAGTAACTTGAAACGAAACATATTTTGTTTATTACACCAATCAGCTGTAGTGATGTTACTCATGTTATGTCAACTTATTTGACGTTATAATCAATGTGGCTTTGGTGGTATTGTTATGATAACCTGATGTTGATGGATATTACTTTCTTAATTTTTGTAGAAAAATATATTGAGAGTTGAGAAAACATGCAAAGTGTGAGAGCCACAATCAGGTACAACCAGTGACAGATGTGTGACGTCATCGGAACTGTAGCTCCGTTTTCGCGAGAAAATATAACCGTATGTCAGTTAAAAACAGTATTTTTGTAATAAATATAGTGTTTCAATTTTTAAATATACTTGTGGCTGTCTAAAATATAAAAATAATGCATCTTCCCTATTTAACACCGAGGACATATTATGGACTGACTGTTGTATGATGATTACAACAATTTGTATTGTGTAGGTGTGTGTCGTGAGTTCGAGCCGGCGTGCCAGGAGCTGATCTCGCAGGGCGGGTGCGCGGCGCTGGCGCAGGCGCTGCGGTCCTCGCACCCAGCCGCACGGACTAAGGCTGCCTTCTTCATACTCTACCTGTGCAACCATCATCCGGACGCTAAAGGTGCGTACTTTGTGTAAGGTTTAGATCCATTGCTTTAAACAATAAACGAGCCCAAAATATTGAAATGTTTTTATTTTAACAAAAGGTACATACATTATGTATGTACTATAATAATTTATATACAATATCTTATAAACAGCGTAGCTACTTGGTTCTTTAAGTTTGAGATACTTAGGGCCTGGTTCACAATCTTCTAATGAGTCTACACTAATTAGATTTTCTGACCGTGCGGTTTGTATGGGAGGTCCAATTTTTTTTTTTTGATATTTCGACCTATGTTCCTTTAAGAAAGTTGTTCAGTTTCATGAGTGTTATCACTGGGTTTCGGATTGATATACTTAACATGTTACACGTTGTATAAAGTCTAGAAAAATCAATTACAGCTACTTAAGGCACATGATTCACTGCTTATGTAAAAAAGTTTATGCAGAAAAATAATTGTTGAAATGATGAAAAGTTAAAAAAAACTTTGAGCTTTTAATAATGCAGCCAAACACTGCAGATGTTATACGCTCCACTAAATGAGCTACACTAGTAGATTGTGAAACCGGCCTAAGGTCTTTAATAGAATAAGGTAACACTTTGCATAAGTAAATGAATGAAAGTTTAAAAAAGAAGTATGTAAAAGTAGGCTTTTCTATTATAATCAATGTGCCGCAAAAATTATTGTAATTTGTACTTAATTTACCTTCCAGATGTAATTAATTGTAAACATGTAATTTATTTACCTTCCAGAAAAATTCATAGAACTGAATATTGTCAGGACGATCATAGAGCAAGTGAAGTCTAGTAGGGATGAGACCTCGGAGCATTTACTGGGAATTCTGCTCAATCTATTGCAGACATTGGAACCTACAGTGCTTCAACAGTGTACGGACCCGAGTCTAGACCTGAAGAATGTCCTAGAAAACCACCTCAAACATCCAGACTTAAGTGGGGACACATTTTTGGAAGAAAAGGAGTATTGTCAGGAGATACTAAAAATTATTGAGAACTTCCCGGCAAGAGAGGTAGTCAATTCCGAAGCCGACAGATAGACTTGGCCGATGATGACTTGCCTCTAAACTGTATTGGATGAAATTTTAAAGAGATTTATCTATCCTCTTTAAAGTCTATATAGAGTTAAATTAGAGTTGAAAGAGGGAGTTAAATTAAGAGAAGGTGAAAGGCATAAACTAAAATTACATTCTGTAACAGAGTTAAACCTAATATAAAGGCGACTGTTACTTTTTAATTTCTTCTAGTGACAGTTCGGGGTCTGCTTACATCAAGGAATTTGTAAGTATTATATACAACAGGAAAGAGTACTTGAAACTTTATTTTCTTTTAATTCAATCAAAAATGATCTTTACTACTCAGACTTAAAGCTTATCACGTGCGCAATAAAAAAACCGGTCTCGGTGAGATAGCTATAAGTTATCCCTGTGTCTCGTTCTAACAAGGAACCTAGTGTAGCCAGTTTATATCTTTCCTTAAATTTCAGGTTTGGTAGATTTTATGTGCGATATGGTGTATAAGCAAGAAATAGTAATAAAATCGGTTAAATATTATGTTATTCATAATCTGAGAGAGAAATGTAAAATAAAAATCACTAGTTATTTAGAACCTACCTACTAACCGATAATTAGAAATTTGTTATTTATTTTTTTATTATTTGCATTTTGGTAGAGTAAAATGGAAGAAATGAAATTAGAATAGTTGCAACACAAAACGCCGTGTATTTCACTTGGAACATTGTAGATGTTCGGGTGACAATATGATTTAATAGGGAAAATAGGACATTTATATTATTTTACCTACCTTCATGATATTGTGAAGAGGAAACCATTGTATGTTTGTATGTTATTGATAATTTCTAAAACCTAACAGATTTGAAAAATTCTTTCACTGGTAGAAAAATTCTTAATCCCTGAGTGCTTATTATGTGCGCATAGTTACGTGAGAACCTCGCGGGCGGGCGGGCGACATCAGACAGACAGAGTTATTAATATTAGTAGGTAGGTTTATCTGTATAGGATGACTTATAATATAATAATAATATTTATGGACACTTCACACCACATCAATCGTGTCCCGTGGTAAGTTCTCGAAGAACTTGTGTTTAATTTTATAAGCTTTTATTTAATTTCACCTGTCCCGTTGTCGGTCTGTAATGGATTCTTGCAAGTTAAATTTGATCCACTTTCCGGTTTCCGATTGAGTTGAAATTTTGCACGAATATGTAAACCGCATGACAATGCAATATTATGATGACGTGGAGCTGATCTGATGATGGAGCTGGAAGGTGGCCACAGGAATTCCGAAATAAAACTACATAGTCCCATCGAATTTGTCCTCGTTTAGTTCGTCTTGACAAGTACTTTGATACTATATGGTAACCAGGATCTGATGATGGAGCTGGAAGGTGGCCATAGGAACTCCGTAATTAAACGACGCAACTCCATCGAGTTTCGGCTCGTTTAATTCGTCTTGACGAGTACTTTGATACTATATGGTAACCAGGGAGCTAGAATATGGCCATAGGAACTCTGTAATTAAACGACGATGGGGTTCCATCGAGTTTGGGCTCGTATGATTCGTCTTGACGAGTATCTTGGTTGGCGTGAATATGCGATCAAATGAAAGGGCTTGCTGTGAATAACTCGAAAATCCAACATGGCGGAACATCCAAGATGGCCGCCAAGTCATTTTTAATGCACTCCTACAATATGGGTATCAAATGAAAGGGCTTGCTGAGAATAACTTGAAAATCCAACATGATGGAACATCCAAGATGGCCGGCAAGTTATTTTTAATGCACTCCTACAATATGGGTATCAAATGAAAGGGATTGCTGAGAAAAACTCGAAAATCCAACATGACGGAACGTCCAAGATGGCCGACAGTCAATTTTAATGTAATCCTACAATATGGGTATCAAATGAAAGGGCTTGCTGAGAATAACTCGAAAATCCAACATGATGGAACATCCAAGATGGCCGACAAGTTATTTTTGATGCACTCCTATAATATGGGTATCAAATGAAAGGGATTGCTGAGAAAAACCCAAAAATCCAACATGACGGAACATCCAAGGTGGCCGACAGTCAATTTGAATGCAATCCTACAATATGGGTATCAAATGAAAGGGCTTGCTGAGAATAACTCGAAAATCCAACATGGCGGAACACCCAAGATGGCCGACAAGTTATTTTTAATGCACTCCTACAATATGGGTATCAAATGAAAGGAATTGCTGAGAAGAACCCAAAAATCCAACTTGACGGAATATCCAAAATGGCCGACAGTCAATTTGAATGCAATCCTACAATATGCGTATCAAATGAAAGGGCTTGCTGAGAATAACTCGAAAATCCAACATGGCGGAACACCCAAGATGGCCGACAAGTTATTTTTAATGCACTCGTACAATATGGGTATCAAAATATGAAAACATGGTGTGTTGGGGTTTTTTGAGGTCCTTACTTAGAGTAAAATCTCTAGGAGGTCTCCTGAAGAGCTTGACTGTACTAAATTAACCGGCAAACGACCTTGCAACAATGATGCGTTAAATTAAGCTTTTTTTTTAATGCGCTAAAAAGAATAAAACATTTTTTCCTTTAAAACTTTTACTATCAACTTACAACGTAATTACACAATTTATATGATATAAAAGCTTGTCGAGAATCAAATCAAAGAAGTAAATCAAGTAACTTGATCTGATAGATTTATGAGACAATTTATTTGATTCTCGACAAGCTTTTATAACATATAAATTGTGTAATTACGTTATAAGTTGATAGTAAAAGTTTTAAAAGAAAAAATGGCGGAATTCGAACCAGCGACCGGCTTGATAACCAACATGCTCAACCACTAAGCCAATGAGGTCGTCAAACTTTTAATTAGTGCAAAATATACTTTACCACGTGGTAGTGCTCATGATTACAAACTTTCCCAAAGGAACTTTTTTATTTAATCCACCTCAACTTAACATTAGGTAGCGAATTAAATAATAATAAAAAACAACGGGTTGCACTCCGGGAGTGCCGGTAGAAGTGAAAAATTTCAAAAGTGGGGCCATTTAACTAGACACTTTTCTCCTTAGTGTTTTCACTATACGTAAAATTTCAAAATGGCCCCAAAATTTTCAAAAGTGGGGCCATTTAACTGGAGACACTTTTTTCTTCATAGTGTTTTCACCATACGTCAAATTTCAAAATGGCCCCAAAAATCTCAAAAGTGGGGCCATTTAACTGAAGACACTTCTTTTCTCTATACTGATTTCACCGTACGTCAACTTTCAAAATGGCCCCAAAAATCTCAAAAGTCGAGCCATTTAACTGGAGACAAATTTCTTGGGGGGGCAATTGGAGGTAAAGGCCAATGTGATGGGGATGATTGGCGGTCAAGGTCAAGGCCAAAGGTCAATAGTTGGGGTCAAAAGTAAATACGAACAAAAATAGTTTCATGCTCGCGTAAACCAAGACAGCAAACAATAATTGGAAGTTGCATCTTATGACTTTTCGATCAGATTCACGTGTCCTGCTCGAGTTTAACAGATTTTACCCATCCCAAGAAAAGTGCACAGTGCCGCTAAAGGAATTGTCACTTATAATAAATGCTCTAAAAAGTTTATTTGGGTAAGATGTTTGTTATCATGAGCATTATCACGTGGTAAAGTGTTTTACACTAATTAAAAGTCACTCTATAATATACGTTTCAGCAACTTGTATTATCATTTATGACATATTATTATTTTTAAACAAAAAATTAAACCGACTTCCAAAGTAAAAATACACAAAAAAGTATGAAATAAAACTTATTTTCTAAATAATTCCCCTTTTAAATTTGGCTATATCTCTACTTAATCTTCTTAATTTTGAAGTCGATACCAGCCCAAACGATATTCGACATTATTTTATAGAACTCACGTTCATATTTGCTGGTACCGCCTTCAAAATTAAGAAGATTAAGTAGAGAAATAGCCAAATTTAAAAAGGAAATTATTTAGAAAATAAGTTTTATTTCATACTTTGTGTATTTTTACTTTGGAAGTCGGTTTAATTTTTTGTTTAAAAATAATAATTTCACCCGTTTTAGTTATAATAAAGCTTCCATTAGGTATTGTTTAACATCACCTTAACAGGTGATGATGATGATTACTGTAAGTTACAAAGTGGCATATGCTTGCAGTTCTTTAAACAATGCTGAAATTTCCAAACGCGTATCTTTAAAGACTGAGGAGTTCTGTTAAGTGCTTTTGGATCTAGGGTATACCCTAGATCCAAAAATAAGATGTTGAAACCAAGGTATACCTTGGTTTCAACATCTTATTTTTAGGAGCATATGCTGCATTGTGTTACTTCAGTAAAAGTCAAAATCACTATATGTGTCGATATAAATTTCGAGGAGTTCCCTCGATTCCTCATGGATCGCATTATCCGGTTTCCACCTTAGTGACTAAAGGACCAATTTCGAATTAAACCCTCTACAACAACAAAAGAATTTTTCAAATAGGTCCATAAACAGCAGAGTAATGTTCAAAGATCTCCGTGTTAGTGTAAAATACTATGAGAAGTACCTTTTTTATCATCTTAATGTGATGATGTATGGTGTGATAGTGGTGGTGATGATGATGTTTACTCTAATTGACAGGGTGGCATATGCTTGCAGCTTGCAGTTCTTTAAAGGCGTTATTCCTGTTCGAAACATTACACAGAAAACATGAAACAAAAACATTTGTTTTCATACACAAGCTGTCTCCAGCTACAGAAAATGTCTTTGGTCGAAACAAAACATTTTGTCCAGACACGATCTAAGTTCCGACGAGGAAGACGTATTAGCGCTCGCAGTTTTAGTGATTGTAGGTGTAGAATCTAAGGGAAAGAGGGGTTCTGAAAAGGCCAATTTAGGTGTTTCATAAAAGTAATTTTTTCAACTCATAAATATGTGCGCCATTTTACGCATTTCTATTGAAAACTGTCAAAATTGGTGTTTTTTAATTAAGTCAGGCCATATATTATGAGCGATCACAAAAACAAACACAAAAAACACAACAAGCAAAACTATAACCCTAAAAAACCTATACCTAGGTGTGATGTGAACGATGTGAACACTAGATAAGAAATGAAACATTTCTTCCCCTCTCTACCCGCGCGGGAATGTTTTTCGTCCGTCTCCGAAAACAAAAACATTGTCTATTCCTAGACAAATGTGTATAGCCACGCCCCAATGTTTCATGTTTTCTGTGTAATGTTTCGAACAGGAGTCACGCCTTAAACAACGCCGAAATCCCCAAACATATTGTATCTATTATTATAATAATAATGAGTCAGGAGTTCTGTTCTATACTTTTGGATCCAGGGTATACCTTGGAGCAAAATATTACTTTTTGATAGCATGTGCTTGGACTTCTTTAGAAAAAGTTGAAATCACCATATGTTTCCAAACTTCAACTAATTTGTCCCCAAATTAAAAATATTGTTGTCACCCTTGTTAAAAAGAGACGGAGGGGTTTGTATTGTATCTCCCTCTCGGCACAGATTTGATGCCGAGAGCTCTTTCCAGTTGTATATAATACTTACAAATTCCTTGGCTTACATTGAGACATGACACTAAGTGGACAATATACGTCATATACTGGACAATCCACATAAAAAAATAACATACTTACTGCGGACATATTTTGTTAGTGTAATAATATCTGCTACAATTATACATTCTAACGTGCATGAAAATGTGATGCATTTATATCTTTTGTATTTATTAAAAGTGTTATTTTAAATTTTATGTATTATTTATATGCAAACTTTTTCAATGTTGAGAATGATTCACAATTATTTTTTAATTATTTTATTTTCCCATTCAGACAATAGTAACAATGTTTAATGCTGCGATATTAAATAATACACTTTCTAGCAGGGACTGAATAACCGAAAAATATCGGTTAAAACGGAACGTGACCTTTGAATTAGGATTACCTTAAAATAACGGTACCTCTATTATTTTGGTATTGCAAAATTACGGTATCAATAAATTTTCAGATATGTAAATCTGTAAAATAAAGGTTTACTTTGTACCATGCTGCCGCCGCTGCATCGTAATGCCGATTGCTTTGGTCTTTGATCGAAATTTACTGATAAGTGATTTACACTCTCGCGCGAGTGGCGAGGCGAGGCCCGAAGTGAGTCGCGAGGCGAGTGTAAATCTAGTATGACAGTCGTGCGAGTCTCCTGACTACCGCCTGCCGCGCCGCGCAGGTTGCCAATAATTTTCGTGTGTGCTTTGTTTAAAACAACAAGTCCCTAGACCTTGCCCTAGACAGACACCAAAATGGATAAAAGTGCGTCGTCACTCTGCCTTTCTTTTTCGATTCAAATTATAGTTACTAGGGGTCGAATTATCATCGAATTATAATGGGTGTTTAATGAAAAGCAGAATAAATTTAACAATATATTTATCAAAGCAGTAAGTACTTATACCTTACGTTAGGTACAAAATATCACATTCGCTTCAAACTTATCGTTATAAATATTGCTTTTGATACATCTACCTTAATATAAATATTCACTATTACGATACAAGTACAATACTAGCAGCGAACTGTTCAAATGGCCGTCCAACTCATTAAATAAGTTAGACCTGTCAAAAAATGAATTAGTACCGCATACTGCCGCCGACAAAGCAGGTCGATTCTGCTAATTAAAACCTGTAATAATACAGTAATTACAATCCAGTCTGCCCTGCAGGGCCTCTAGTCAAGATGCATTTGATAATTTCGACGGCGAACTTCAAAACGGCGAAAGCGACACGTCACTTAGCGATGACTTGTCACATTTTTGATTTCGAAGTTCGCCGTCGAAATTATCAAATGCATCTTGACAAGAGGCCCAGGTAAGTTAGACTGCAAAATTCTCATAATGGTCAAACCTATTTAGATTGGTCCAAACTCCTAAAATCAGTTTATGATAACAAATCGATTCATTTCCAATTCAATAGAAGTAAAATGAAAGTGTAAGTTAATTACGAGAATTGAGTTCTGGTGTCCTACTTTTCTATCTCATTACTATAGGAATAAGATCCAAATGTGGTATACCGGGTTTGTCGGCGACTATACGAATACTATTGTACCTTTTATAGAAAAATACTATAGTTATAATTATTTTTATTTTAGTTTAGTCACTTTGTCCATGTCACTACTATAAATTAACAAATTCTGTTTGGTCAATCGTAAAGTAACAATCTGATAAAATATTTTTAAGTTTTAAGTACTTACAAATTCATTTTAGCACCATTTGATTGACGAAATTTCTCGTAAGTCTGAAGAAATCTAAAAATTAAATAACTATAGCCACATTTCAACGAAAGAAGTTGAATAAACATTAGCATAAGAGATAAGTACATAATTATTGAACGAAAATAATTTTCATATAAAAGTACACTAGCCTCAGTTTCAAGAGTTATAAAATTGACACTGTATGTTGTAAGTCCTAGGACTAAAATATAACTAATAATGTATACAATTTGTACTATTTTTATACTGCATACAAATATATTTCAATATATATATATAATATAATTGAATTAAACATTGTACTAAGCTGATAACTTGATTTTTACAAAAATCTTATTCAAGTTACAAGATATTTGGTACCCGTATTTTATATTCAAACAGGTAAGTGTCACAATACATGGAAACATGTTATATTTATCTTACTATTATAATTAATGTGAAGTTTGTGAGGATGGATGGATGGATGTTTGTTACTCTTTCACGCAAAAACTACTGAACGGATTTTGAAGAAATTTGGAATGATAGCAGTTGAAGCTCTGGATTAACACATAGGCACATTTTATCCCGAAAAAATACAATGTTCCCGTGGGATACTGTATTTACGCGGGCGGAGCCGCAGGCAAAAGCTCGTTAATAATAATTATATGAGCGCGAAATTGCCTTGCAGAGCAAAATAGCCTCAAAATGTTGCTGTCATTTGAACATAATATAAAATGTGAACTATACTAAGGCAGAATTTATTTAAATTTTAAGATACAAAAATAGAAATATTTCTACAAGTATACTTCGAACTGGGCTTTTAACAGATTATGTTAGTGGTAAACTTTCTTTTTGGTCAATTGAGGTATACGCACAATATATCGGGCCACAGCAGGCCGCATTATACTGCCGTCCGTGTTATTGTACATTATGAATAGCTCTTCTCTAATTATCTTTTTTGCCTGATGTTAGAAGAACATAACGAACAACTTATACATAAATGCTTTTCATACCACACTTTGCGGCTGCTTTTTATAGTACACTGTGTCGGACCGCAGCAGGGCGTTGTGGGCCGCAGCAGGGCGTTGTGGGCCGCAGCGGGCCGGGCCGCATCGTAATAATCAAAATCCGCGACGGATTGATGCGGTCCGCTGACGAAGCTGATAGTTCATATAAAGTGTATGCGAGTGATTTAAGCGGATTTTTGCGACCTTTAGATCACTTTTATCAGTCAAAAATATTTCAACTAACCTATTGATGATTATACTTATTTTGGTATATAAACTTAATACTTAATTTCACTATTCTTTTGATTGGATTTATAGATCCGACCACTTAAATGGAAATTCCACCTCATTAAATTCAGACGTCCCAAATGATTCAGTAACTAAATTCATTCAAGTGACATAGCATGTAAGAAGTTAGGAACCTAGTAAGCATCTCAAATCGGAGGAAATGTATCTTCTGACTGACAATTCTAATTAACTTTCTTTTTAGGATCCTTATTAGGACGTCTGAAATTAGTGAGGTGGTTAAGCGCATTACCTAAGCCGTGTGCTACACTACCATATTTTTTCCTAAATGCTTTATCACATTTAGTCGTCTTCTTTACTTTGTTGGGAATAAAAATATTTTTTATTGTTTACTAAATTACAGTACAGTTTTGTAAAATCTAAAATACGAGTGAACGTATTCAAACAGAACCAAAATTGGCAGTATTTGTCTTGTTCGTAGATATTTCGTTGTAAAATTATAGCTCTAAGCTACGAATAAGTCAAATTTTATAGGTATTTTTGTGTTGTATATCAAGCTAACATTCCTTTTTTGTATGTAAAAATATAGCTCAAAATCTACACAGTCAACATTTCTCTTCTCTTTTTGTATTGTCTATCCATGTTTATCTAGCCATGTTGGCTAGACTTTTTCTTTAAATATGAAAATACTATATAGCACCAATCTACAATGTATACATAATACACTATACATAAATCAAGCGGACATAGCTACGGAGTTTCCTTTCTTATTCTGTAACATCTTGTAGTACACGACAGCGTCGTGCACGGTCGGGAATGTATCGAGCTGGAGCTGCTCGGACTCCAGCGAGTTGTAGCGATCGATCATCTCGAGCACCGGACCTGGAATTTAATTGTAATGGATTGTAGGGAATTGTAATGGATTGTAGTGAATTGTAGTGAATTGTAATGGATTGTAGTGAATTGTAGTGGATTGTAGTGAATTGTAGTGGTTGTTAGTGAGCAGCGGGCGTAGCATTACCATCACAGAAATGAGTCTATTCTATTCAAGAATACACAAAATTACGAACGGTAGAAAAGTGTCTACGATAAATGACACTGTAGAAAACATTTGTCAAACGTCAAGAAAAGACAATATTTCCTTTATACTTTTCTTGTAAATCACTGCACCCATTTTTGTCCACCTTTTAATATAATGTTTCGCGAATGATTGACTGCAAATGTTTAGACAAAAATATTTAGAAATGTTCGGCGCTATCTACGGCACTGAAGTAATTGACATCACACTCTCGCAGCTGATTTGTCGCAAGTTTTTAGTATAAAAAGACGAGACAGTAGTAAGTCGTAATTCGTGTACATTTGGCGTGTACATCAGCGTCTAGTATATAGAGCAGCAGTGGCGAAGGCTGCTTCTCCTTCATAGGGAAGCCGGAGCCTGTATAATAGGTAGGGATTTCTATGAAGGTTTGCAAGAGGTAAGTGACAAGGGAAGCCGATAGGAATGGAGTTATAGGAACCCCTCGCTACTGAGAGTACAGTAGAGCAGTACCGTTAGCGCCGGCGAGCAGCACGGTGATGCGGCTGTGAGTCAGCTCTCTCTGCGCCGACACCAGGCTCTTGATGCCGGGCGCGTCCACGTACGACAGCGCCGTCGCGTCTATTATCACGCACTGCACCTAAAATGCATAGAACGAAATCATTGTCAGGTGAAATCTTATTTCAATAAATTGTGTTCAAAATTTCGCTGCAAGTTTTTTTCAAAATAATTTTCACACTACGTAACATTCTAACATTGTTACGATAATTTATTGGGACTAAAGAGCTGACGCATTCCTTCGTGGTTAGAAATCAAGGCTGGTGAAATAAGTAAATGAATATTATTAACTTATAAGCGTAGACAATAAACACATTATTTACACTATTTTTGATGTTGGGAGTCGAAGTCTATAGTGTCTGAGAGCTGTCTCTCGTCATCAACGGGCATGAGGTATCCCACCGCTGCCACCAATTTACTGTACAATATGGCGCAGGCTCTGGCGGCTGAGTCAGTATCGTACAGTAGTGTAGTAGCGCAGGATGTTGCTGGAGACACAATACCTTGTTGTTGATGTTGGAGTCGAAGTGTAGAGTGTCGCTCTGAGAGCTGTCTCTCGTCATCGACGGACATGAGGTATCCCACCGCTGCCACCAATTTACTGCACAATATGGCGCAGGCTCTGGCGGCTGAGTCAGTATCGTACAGTAGTGTAGTAGCGCAGGATGTTGCTGGAGACACAATACCTTGTTGCTGATGTTGGAGTCGAAGTCTAGAGTGTCGCTCTGAGAGCTGTCTCTCGTCATCGACGGACATGAGGTATCCCACCGCTGCCACCAATTTACTGTACAATATGGCGCAGGCTCTGGCGGCTGAGTCAGTATCGTACAGTAGTTTAGTATCGCAGGATGTTGCTGGAGACAATACCTTGTTGCTGATGTTGGAGTCGAAGTCCAGAGTGTCGCTCTCCGAGAGCTCCCGCTCGTCGTCGGCGGGCTTGAGGTAGCCGATCTTGCGGAACAGCGTGGCGCGGAAGAGGTTCTTGCTGGCGAAGTTCAGGCCGCCGCAGTAGTGGAAGATCTTGATGCTGGGGATCTCCTCCGCCTGAAATAATAATATTAGAGTTTATGTACTGCTGTAGTAAAAACAAAATACCGCCTCTGATATAAACAACAGCAAGTTACAAGACAGCGTTCTCTGTCTTTAAAGTATCTTCGTGATAAAACATTGCTCTCATAAGCTCTCACACGGTAAAGTGTTTTTTAACAAAAGCATATGTACTACGCCGTTACATTGCTTATAATAAAAATAAAAAGTAGGAAAAATTGACAAAAATTACATGTCACTAAAACGTCAAAATTACAACAACATGGGTAACAATTGAACCAAAAATGTAACTAATAATAAATATGACCTAAACAATCAAGAAAAATCCGTATATACCTAGTATCTATATACCTACATGTTATAAGAATCTATCAATATGAAGTTATATTCCAGTAGACAATATCCATACTCGAACTACCAGATAGATGTGTTGGATGTAATCAGACTGAGTATTGTCGTCGTGTTCCACATATTCCTCATGTGCGCTGTACAGTTCTTTATAGTGAGTGCTCACAATGTAGAAAGAGAAGAATTTGGCGCAGTAATGTGGACCAGACAATAAAACGAAACGACAGGATCTGATCAAGTTATACTTAATGCTTACTAACCTACATACATAACCCACTATCTCAATAAAGTAGTTATTCATTTTCTGTGTTTATCTTCTTAATGGCCTACGCAAAGAGGGGTGGTATAACACCCTTATAGTTTGTTACGTCGCGTCGTGTATGGCTCCCAAACAAATGAACGGATTTTGATTTTGTTGGAAAGCTGATATGATCGAGTGTCCTTAGCTATAATAGGCAATCGGACTAATTTTTTTATTGCATAAATGAACAGTACTCTTAAAATATATGAGTAACTTCTCAGAAGAAAACGTATATCAAAAGTCAATATTTTCAAAGGTACAGCGATTTGTATAAAAAATTTCGCGAGCCTCCTAAAAACGCTCCATACTAAAGCCGACCTACAAATGACGTCACTTGTAGGTTATAGTATATGAAGTATATGGCCGCAGGAATATATTTGTAAATATCTCCGATATTTGTGCGTTTAAGTTCATACTTACTATAATGAATGTTTTTGTATATGATGTGAGTAAACTAATGATGTAGGCTTTGTTTACCAATTTCGCAAAAAAAAAATTTTTTTTGGTATAAAGACTCGCGAAATTTTGTATACAAATCGCTGTGTACCTTTGAAAATATTGGCTTTTGATATACGGTTTCTTCTGAGAAGTTACTCATATTTAAGAGTACTATTCATTTATGCAATAAAAAAAATCAGTCCGCTTGCCTATTCATCATCATCAGCTCGCTCACTGCTTGACAATTGGGGGGTTACCCAAGTCTTAATTTTGTTTACATTTATAGGTAAGTTTAGACGTTTGCTACTTAATCTTCTAAGGGATGTGGATAGTGGATACTGGATGGCCTTAGCGAATTACAGTCTGAAATAGCTTATTTGCAACACATAGATTACAGTATTTACTCACCGTCCGTTGTCAACTGTTGGCGATCGCCATCGCCAGAACTCACCGAGTTTAGTCATGGCTACAAGCTAGGAAATCTACCTGTTAATTTTGCAGGCATAAGCTATTTAAAAACCTAGTACGTACCGCCCGGTAGCGCTTGATGTCGAGGTACAGGTCGGTGTCGAGCACGCGGCCCAGTAGGCACGTGTAGGGCTTCTGCGACCGCGCGAACAGCGCGCCCACCGACGCCACCAGCCCCGCGCCCAGACTGACACAGACAACAGAGTTCCCATACAGTCTACGCTCACTGTTTATGCTATCCTACTAATATTATAAATGTGAAAGTTTGTGAGGATGGATGGATGGATGTTTGTTCCTCTTACACGCAAAAGCGACTGAACGGATTTTTATGAAATTTGGTATGGTAATAGTTTAGGCTCTGGATTAAAACATAGGCTACTTTTTATGCCGAAAAAGCACAGTGTTCCTGAGGGACACTATATTTACGTGGGCGGAGACGCGGGTAACAGCTAGTAGACAATATAGCAATAGTAAGTTGCACTCACTAACGCCCGAAATTAATAATCAATCATAATTTCATTTTAGCTATCTGAGATCAACATTTCAATTTCAACGATCCTAGGATTGAATTCACGTCAATTTATGTAAATGTTGTTTGAGAATCTAAGATTGAAGTCAATCTAATATTTGAGGTACGTCATTAATTTCGGGCGTCAGAGCTTTTCACATAACGATACGATACCGCTTATCTCACCGATAAATTACAAATATCGCGCCGATAATGGGAAATCGCACTTAACATAAAGGCCTGTATTCACTTTGATTAGTGCGAGTGCTAGTGCGTAGTGCGAGTGATTAGTAGAAAATACGTGTGGACAGCAACTGCGAGTGCGAGTGTTTAGTTGTAGTGATTAGAAGCGTGTTCTATTTTTTTGCGAGTGGACTGCAAGTGAGGGGGAAGCGGGGCGCGCGGGGCGGGCCCGCGTGCCTGCTACTAAACACGTCTGGACATGGTTTCAAATGAATTTACTAAACAGAGCCACTAAACAGTATTGGACACTACTCGCACTACACACCTGCACTACACACTCGCACTCGCACTCGCACTAATCAAAGTGAATACAGGCCTTAAGAGCGTTTCCAGTCCGATGAGCGATATCGTATCGCATAATGTGAAAACGCTCTTACAGCCTGATCAGAAATTTAGAAAACCTTAGCATGTAGCGGAAAATACACGAGGCTGAATCATAATTTGATTAATCCCAAATCTTCGGGATTTTACCAATCGCATCCCAGTTATCAATAGTGTTGCTGCAACAAAGCGCCCTCAGTGCAGGTTTTCTACTTTACTGGTCCAGATTTAAACAGTTGCTTGTGAACTTTCTATATTACTGGTCAGCTTTAATAGTCGTGTGTGGTGGAGAAAAAGTGAGATTATATTTTCACTCTAAGGGTTACTAACTTCAGTCCAACTCACCCGATGTCGATGTTGACGAGCACGGTGACGAGGAACGTGACGAGCCACACGCACGCGTCCAGCTGACTCAGCCGCCAGAACCTGCGCCATATTGTTAAAATTTGGTGGCAGCGGTGGGATACGGTAGCGGGTAGACTAACATTACAATGAATTTTTTTACACGACTTTTTTCATATAAAACTATACAAATCTATTTATATAAGATGTAAAATGAATTGCTTATTACTTAGTAAGTATAAAACATTGTGCAATTTTGCCACATTACTGTTAATAACGTACTCACTTTCTTACACCACAATTATTGTTTTGTAAATTAGCGTATTCCATTAGATATAATTTGACCAGTGCATTATTTTTATTAAAATAAACACTTAATGGACTCACGTCATCACTAATACTCACTTCTTAAGATCCTTGACCTGCATGAACATGCCCTTGAGGGACACGAGTATGATGGAGGCGAGTACGGCTCGCGGCAGGCGCTCGAAGAACGGCCCCACCCACAGCAGCACGCAGAGGACCAGCAGCGCTGATACCACCGACGTTAGCCCAGTTTTGCTGCCTGCCTGGAAATGGTGATAGATAGGCATTCGATTTAAATTTGAACTCACGACCACGTCAGCCGGTGAGCCACCTTTGGGAACTCAGAGAGACGACTCATCATAAATAACTGTTACTTTGAAAACATTGTTTTTAATATAGTTCCTTTTGATAACTTACTCATACTTTAGAGTACTATTATTTATGCAATAAAAATATCAGTTAACTAGCCTTCTCAGACCTATAGACTAGTTGACTGATTATATCTAGCTACTAGCGACCCGCCCCGGCTTCGCACGGGTACAATACTGATACTAATATGTACTACAGAATGTCGCCCACTTCGCAACGGGCCGTGCAGCAGAAATCGTAATATTTTAATTTCGCCATAACTTCAAAACCAAACGTCCAATTTTAATCATTCAAAGACCAAATATTATCTACATAAACTGTACTTAGTGATGAAATAATTTATTTTGATAAGGATTAATAGCATGAGCAAAATAAACGCGTTTAAATGTAGTCCAAAAAAATTCATGATTTCTAAATAAAAAAATGGTTGTTGTGCCTCACTCGACATAGATAGGTATAGTGTGCCGCGGACATTTTTGTAGATATTTATAAGATCTACAATTAATTAGAACATTATATGGTTCTATCTTCTACAGTTTAGGCAGCGTACGCAAAATAAGTAACTTTTCTGGTTGATTTTTTACACCTTGTGTACGAAAAACCCAAATATCTTACGGAACCCTATTTTTTTCCAAAATAAAATTTAGCCTATGTTACTCCTGGATAATGTAGCTTTCGAATGGTGAAAGAATTTTTGAAATCGGTCCAGTACTTTTTGAGCCTATTCATTACAAACAAACAAACAAACAAACGTACAAACAAAGTTTTCCTCTTTATAATATTAGTGTAGATCACAGATAATTTATCACTTTTTTTATCGCTTTTAAATTAGGGCCTAAAAGCAGCGTAAAAGCTGTTTAATCTTCCTGTGGCTTGGAAAGTTTGTCGCAAGAAATACCGAAGTCTCTTTCTTACTAACAGTTATGTTGGGTAAGTGATCTAAGAGTGGCTTCATTATGGGCGTTGCTTTTCTTTGGTTAACTTAATTATTAATAACAAGGATTAACCAGCGTACAAAATGACGGAATATATCTATCTCACCTGATACTGTATGTAAGAGCGGGACAGACTGGCGCACATCGGCGCGCAGCTGAAGAACGAACCGAACATATTGCTAGCACCCTGAAAAAAATACATTTTAATTTTTAACCATAGCTACTAGCTAATATATTATATAAAATCTTCGTGTCATAGTGTTCGGGGACACACTTCTCCGAAACGGCATGACCGTTGCGTATGAAAATTATTTTGCATATTCGGTAGGTCTGAGCATCGGTCATAAATCGTAATCTATTTTTATATACGTTGGCCGGGTCAGCTAGTCATTTATATTAATTATTTGCATGTACAATAAAATATTATTGTTTTCGAACCAGATGGCACGTTCGCCATTGTATTTTTTTATTGCACGGTAAATACGCGACATTTAAATTGTTACTCTTGTCTATCCGTTTACGTTTAGTTTAAATTGTCTGACCTGGTCCATTACGTGGTCCTGCGTCATAACTCCCAAACACCCGAACACCTCTATGTACTGCAGATACTCACCAGAGCGAGCAGCTCCTGGTTGGCGTCTATCTCGTACTTGTCCTTGTTGGCGAAGATCAGCGCCATGGACATGGATATGGTGTACGTGACCATGGTAATGGTGAACGCGTCGAGAGCTATCGCCGGCGCCAGCTCTATAGGAGGCACCTGAGGTACTGGTAGCCTGGAGAGATGCAAGCAAGGTGAGAGTGAGACAGACACATAAGAGCGATAGAGAAAGAATTTTATGAACACATTAGACGAGGACATTTGTAACATGAATGGAAGTTTAAATGTAATATGTTAATTACTATGACAGCTTAAATAATTTTCTTAAAAGCCTGGCCAGGAGCATAAAAAAACGTCGCCATGTAGCGGAAATTTTACGAAACTTAATTGAAATGTATTAATACTCATTAATGTAAAATCTTCGAGATTTAACCAATCACATCCCAGTTTTGGAGGACTTTTTGTAGTGTTGCTGCAATAAAAAACCGACCAAGTGCGAGTCCAACTCGCGCACGGAGGGTTCCGTACAAAACGGAGAGAAATCACGTTTGTTGCATGGGGGCGGCCTCTTAAATATTTATTTTATTCTGTTTTTACCATTCGTTACTACATACGTCATCTGTAAAAATTCAACTGTCTGTCTAGCTACCACGGTTCACGAGATACATCCTGGTGACAGACGGACGGACGGTCGAATAGACGGACAAAGTAATAGAGACACTTTTTACCGATTGGGTAACAGAACCCTCATAGCTTTTATATTCCTAGACCGGCTTGAGAGACGTTTTACCCGGTAGGTATGTTCCCGACGAGCGAGATCCCGTACACGTCCCGGAGGCGGCCGTACTGCGACGCCAGCGTCCCCACCACTATCGCCAGCAGCTCGATCGGCACGGGCACGCGGCTGCGCTTGCTCACCCACGGCTGGAATACGTGGAATATACCTTTAAGTGGCTGTCTGATGCAAGACCGCGATTGGAGACCGAAATAGGGTCGTGGAGACACTGTTTAATATGAATGTATATGGAGCACTACACGACCCCCGCGACCCGAGTGCGCGACCGGTGGGCGTGGCCAGAGAACCCGACTGGCTGGTTTGCTGGTCGCGGTCGCATAAATAGGAAGGTTACCTTTAAGCTGCTTCCACTGCATCGGAATCGGAGCGGACGGAGCGGACGGAGCGTCGGCATTTACAAAATGCCGATGGGGTGCGTCCACTGCATTCGGATTCAGCATCGGCAATTTAGTTATTTTTTGTCCGTCAGACTGAACGTGCATTTGCATTATGGAGGATAGTGACGAGGATATTGTTGTAATTAGCTGTATTTTATCAGAAGAGGAAAAGAGAAACAAGAGGAAACGAAAGATATGGGTTCATAAATCATAATATAAATTCAAAAAGATTAATTTTTGGAGAATTTCATACATTATATTCTGATTTATTAGAAGATGAAAATAGATTTTTTGGGTACATTCATATGACTCGAAAAAAGTTTTTTGAACTTCACTATATTCTACAATTTTTATTTATTATTTGCCCAATTTCATCCCAAATATCGTCCCTCCTCAGTTGGTTATGATAATGTTGATGTTTTAGATTGTAAAGTTCATTATATTTTTCCACTAAAGTAATTAAAATATCGTCATTCATCGTGAATAAGTATTTATGTATAGCCGTCGCGTCGTCGCAAACACGTCAGAACTTGAAACGTTCGGAATTCGAATGACGGGTTCACTGCCGATGACGTCATCGGCATAAATACCGGTCGCAGGCGCAGAAATGCCGATCCAGTGGACGCAGTACAATAGAAATCCATACAAAGCAACAAATCCGTACGCTCCGTACGCTCCGATTCCGATGCAGTGGACGCGCAGCTTTACGGTCAATCTTCTTAAAAAACTTAGTATATAAAAAAACCTACCGTCATGTCATATTCAATTGCTTCTATCTCGGTGATGGTTGCGACCACCAGAAAAGACAAGTCGATAAAATTAAACATGCTATTCAACAGTGACAGTGACTGGTTCTCCTTCATAAGGAAGTCCTGGCCTGTATAGTAAGTAGGTAGGGGTTTGGATGAGGGTCTTCACAAAGTAAGTGAAGCCAATTGGAATGGAGTTACAGGAACTCCACGCCACTGCTCTTTAAATCTCTTAGCCTCGAGACGACTCATACACCAGACGTCCTGTACATGTACCTTGAGGATCTCGTTGTTGACGGCGATAACGGTGCAGGTGATCAGGGAGATGACCACGGCGGCCCAGTTCAGCGCCGAGATGTTGCGACCCATCTCCACCAGAGTCTGAAATGACAATGTCACACATAAACAGGGGGAGGGCCATGCTTCAGCACGAACGAATCGGATCAGCCGGAGAAATACACGTTCACGGAAAGCGAACTGTTTAAGTTGGGTCTTTAATTTTGTTGTTGTCCCAAGACAGAGCATGTTCATCGGGCACCCCTGAGATCATATTAAAGGGTTTCGTGTAGTGGTTACCGCTGCTGATCCTGGGGCGGTGGCTACATAGGAGTTGCAGTGGTGGGAATGTGTTCAAATGTTTAAAAAAAAGAGTGAGTGAGGGTCATAATAATCATCTGGTATTGCGGATGTCAATGGGCAATAATCACTTAGGCGATTGATAGCCGGTCCAATTCGATAAAAAAAACATTTAATAGATACATATATTAACCACAGTCTTGACGACTTCTGTGGCTCAGTGGTTAGCGTGTTCAAGCTCAAGCCGGACTTAGCGGACTCGAGTCCTGTTGAAGGAACAATAAAATTCTGTGTTTCTGGGTCAAGGGTGTGTATTAAATATACGTATAATATAATAAAAATCTTAAATATATGTATAGTATAAATGTATTAAATATTTCTGCTGTCTGGTCCCCGATACACAAATTCTTCGACTACTTAGCACAGGGCCAGATTGACTTGGTGTGAAGCGTCCATAGATATTATTACAATTATTACATAAGACGTGCGTACTCACCAGCACGACCTTATAGTTGGGTCCCGTCTTGGGCAGCTTCACGCCGAAGATGTCCTTGAGCTGGGACGCCATGACGTGGAAGCTGGCGGCCGTGGTGAAGCCGGACACCAGCGGCTCCGACAGCAGGGTCGACACCGCGCCCAGCCGCAGCGCCCACATAATCGCCTGGAAACCACCACGTGATATCTTTCATAGGTTGTCCAGTGACCACGTGATCGCTCACACCGCATACAGGTTGTCTAATACCCAGAGCACAGAGTAAAAATATATACTTAGGTACTTACAGGAAACAGCTTTCATAGAACAAACCTGATGGATCTTTTGAAAATTTTGACGTCCCCTTCAACGGCCTACAATTTTTCCACACAATCGTGGACACACCGTATGTTTGTAGTGCAATCAAATCGAAAGCTAACTATGTAGCTGTTTATCTGTTCCTCTTTATTTATTCTGTGCCCAGAGTATCAGAGTTTAATCCAAATGTAAACAAAAATTATAAATCCCACCAAAAACATTCTGTAAAAAACTAGCCAAGTCTCGATGGAGCTGCTTGTTTATCTCTAAAAAGTAATGAAATCTAGACAAAATCGTGCCAAGTCTAAGGTTCCTTACTGCGATTTCTTTATTATTATAGTTAATGTTGAGTGACTTGGCCGTTGAACATTCTTTATACTTTAGTGGGTACAAGTCAATTTTGTTTACATTTGTAACTACCTATGTTTGTTAAGCGAGATAATAGCTCATACTGGTATTGGTAATTGGACGCTAGTGTCTCATTTTAGGCTGTTGTTTATTGTACAACACACGTATTGGAGCAATGGTGTCATGGAGCCCGTTTTGTACCCTTGTGTGCCATTCAACGGCCAAGTCACACAACATTAACTATAATAATAATGAAACCGCAGTAAGGAACCTTAGACTTTGCACGATTTTGTCTAGATTTCATTACTTTTTAGAGATAAACAAGCAGCTCCATCGAGACTTGGCTAGTTTTTTACAGAATGTTTTTGGTGGGATTTCACTTCTTTTTGTAGAAACGTGGGCATATTGATTTATTTTCCTAGATTTTAGTGTAATTTGTTTATTTAATTTGTGTAATGTTCGAGTAGAATAAAGTTCGAGTAGAATAAAGGGGCCTGAAAATGCGGCAAAATGGTTCTAGTAAAGAATGGTACGGCAGTGTTTGCTTCGCGCTCGACTTGGCGGGGGCACTGCCGTGCCCCCAGATCGACGTTCTGGTCTTATCTAGAGGTTCTCAAATAGGGGCCTGAAAATGCGGCGAAATGGTTCCAGTAAAGAATGGTACGGCAGTGTTTGCTTCGCGCTCGACTTGGCAGGGGCACTGCCGTGCCCCCAGATCGATTATCCTAGTTTTTATAGTTTTCCCTTTATGTGGCCATTAAACCCCAACTCTGTACCAAATTTCAGCTCTCTAAGTTTATGGGAAGTACTAGTTCTATTTTGATGATCATGAGTGAGTGAGTGAGTGAGTGAGTGAGTGAGTGTCGAAAATGCGAAACTTTGCTTTCGCTTAACTTCGGAACTAAATGACCTACAGACTTGAAATTTTGGATTTTAAGTATGTGATTATAGCTTATTGGATGACGAAAATTTCTGCGTTCTGGTCTTATCCAGAGGTTCTCAAATAGGGGCCTGAAAATGCGGCGAAATGGTTCCAGTAAAGGATGGTACGGCAGTGTTTGCTTCGCGCTCGACTTGGCGGGGGCACTGCCGTGCCCCCAGATTAGACCAAGTTTATATGTCGTTATATTCATAGACGTAAGTACCTACATATTATACCAGGGGTTCCCTAACTTATTTGGAATACGCCCCCTTTCAACCATAAAAAAAGTTTCACGCCCCCCATCCTCCTCTTTAGATAATCAGATTAGAATTAAAAAGTATTTAGTAACAAAATAAGTAGGTATTTTTTTAAATTTATCTTTAATTTTTGTTCCCTTTCAATAAAAAATAATTATATTTATTGTTTGTATCAAGTAATCTAAACTACATTCTCTCAGTTGTCGCAGGCTTTTTATACTTAACAATACAAGTGCCCCGCGCCTCCCTTTGAAGGTCTCTGCGCCTCCCCTGGGAGGCGCGCCCTACAGTTTGAAAACCCCTGTATTATACATAGATGAGCCATGTTAAGGCAAAAACTGTCTCCATTTAAATGGTTTAACTTTTAGAGTTTTTGGGACCGTTTTGACATTTGAAGTATGGTGAATTCAAGATGGCGTAAATTTATCATAAATGAAGGCTTGTTCTGTCAAATGTACGTCATAGCCCATCCATATTTTTGAAGTCTTTGGTTGTATTTCTTTATTGCACGGTAAATACGGCACGATAAACGGCCTAGGCGTCCCATTGTTTGGCGAATATAACTACATGGTTGCGACATATTATACAGTACTAGTTTTTTCTCGCAGCTCCATCCGCGTAAATATAGCATCGAGTATCCCACGGGAACACTACCTTATCGGAATAAAAATAAGCCTATGTTTTAATCCAGAGCCTAAACAACTACCATACCAAATTTCACCGAAATCCGTTCAGTAGTTTTTGGGTGAAAGAGTAACAAACATCCATCAACCATCCTCACAAACCTTCACATTTATAATATTAGTATAGATTGGGATGACGCTTACCTGGAATATCCCGACAGTAAGTGTTACTATACTGAGCACCTGAAGCGGCGTGTACCCGATGGCTGCCATCACAGGATCAGCTGTAACTACATACAGAAGCAGAAGTCATTGAACACATATATTATGGTTAAATGTCTTGGTCAGCAATGGTATTTAAAATGTCAAGCATACGCAAAGTAAAAACCGGCCAAGTGCGAGTTCCGTACCATCTATACAAAATTGAAGTGTCTGTTTGTAATTTCAAATTAACAGTTTTTCACTGAATGCTTATTAAACTATATTCAGTACTTACATATTTTTAAAATTTTTGTCTGACCGTCTGTCTGTCTGAACCGGTGGTAGGCATCAAGTAGGGACAATTCTTTAAGCGTTACTTTGTAACCCATATGGAAATAAAACTTTTTTGATTTTGATTTTTTGATTTTGTTCCGGCTAATCTCTGAAACGGCTGGACCGATTTTCACGGGACTTTCACTGGCAGATAGCTGATGTTATAAGGTCTAAGATAGGCTACTTTTATTTAAGGGTTCCGTTACAAAAAATAGGGTTCCGTATCCGTTACTTCTACGCAAACGAAGTTGCGGGCATCAGGTATTATTTATAGGTATAAACGAAAAAAAAACACGTTTGTATAGTATAGAAGCTTAAATTACTAAAATAAAATTAAAAGTAAGTACTTATTTTATTCTGTTTTTTAGTATTTGTTGTTATGACGGCAACAGAAATAATAATAACTCCCACACCGATTTCGGTGACGGTGGCCGGTTTCATTGAAACCAGGCCAGTTACGCAGGAGTGATTTTATAGTGCCTAAGTGTGTGCGCAGTACACAAGAGCAGTCTCTCTTCCTTTTACTCTCGTAACCCAGTGGGACGGATAACCGACACGACTGATGAGAGATCAGGCGCAGGACCGATTTTTTACATGCCCATCCGACGCATGGATTATCTTTCTTGTCAGACAGGTGATCAGCTTGCATTGTCCTAACCAAACTTGGAAACAACATTTTTTGTTGTTCCCATGTGGGAATCGAACCCACGACCTCCGAGTCGAGAGTCAATGCTCGAACCACTAGACCACGGAGGCTGTTTACAATATAAAAGGCAACAGAAATAAGTACATCATAATACGGAAATTTTCAACTGTCTAGTTATTACGGTTCACGAGCCTCCTTAACAGCCTCCGTGGTCTAGTGGTTCGAGCATTGGCTCTCGACTCGGAGGTCGTGGGTTCGATTCCCACATTGGAACAACAAAAAAAAAAGGTTGTTTCCAAGTTTGGTTAGGACAATGCAGGCTGATCACCTGATTGTCTGACAAGAAAGATGATCCATGCGTCGGATGGGCATGTAAAAAGTCGGACCTGCGCCTGATCTCTCGTCAGTCGTGTCGGTTATCCGTCCCACTGGATTACGAGAGTAAAGGAAGAGAGAGTGCTCTTGTGTACTGCGCACACACTTGGGCACTATAAAATTACTCCTGCGTAACTGGCCTGGTTTCAATGAAACCGGCCACCGTCACCGAGATCGGTGGGGAGTTATTATTATATTAGTTCTTAGATCGGAAAACAACTCACCGTTTACAGAAGTAGCATTGGCTATGATCAGCTCAGGGTGTGCAGAATGCTGCAGCACCACCTGTGAAAATATCGATACATATAATATACTAAATAAGCTTTGAATAGTTAAACAGTGTTTTGTCTCCTTCTATCGAATTAAACATGTCACTTGTGTGATGTGAACAAAACACTGTATAACTATTCAAAGCTTATATTATGTATAATAGCGTTTATTAGTAAGGGGGTTAATATTTAGTTCATACTTCATAAGATTTCATAAGTTCCGATATTAATAAATACATATTGTCAAAATTGCAACAACTATAATGAGATTCAAATGAGAATAGGATCGAGTCGGCGCCATATTGTTTCGAATTTAGACTGTTATAATAGTCAAATTTATGGTTAAATAATTGATTACTATTTAACTTTTTTATTTAAATTCGATGCAGGATTATTAATATTTATATGCACATAAGTTTTTCCGAAAATCGCACTTTTCAAGTGATATTTGATAGAAAAAAGTCATTGACGTTTCTATTCTTATTTGAAACGCGTTATACCTTACTTAATCATCCATCCAACATGCAACCGTTTATAACTTTATAGGCAAAAATAATCACTTTCCATTAGGGATTCCGTTTGCTCGATGGCTTACGAGATGTCTTACCTTCCCAGCCATAAGGCAGGCGACGGCGAAGGTGCCCATGGACACGTGCGGGGATGTCCCGAACACCACGTACAGCAGCACGGGGAAGAACGCCATGTACAGCCCCACGATAGGGGGTACCTCGGCGAGTAGCGCGTATGCCATACCTGAGAAAAAAGGACACTGGATATTTAACTATGGAACAATGACCCACGGCAAAGGCAAAGGCAAAGGTCTGTAGGAGGCGGGGAAAATACTATGATATTTTAACTCAATATTTCAACTAATATTCATATAAAATATCATGATTAACAAATTATTGATAATAATATCTCCACTTCTCCATGGATTTGAATTAAAATAATAAATTAAAATTAAATGTGACTGAAAATCATCAAGTTTTTTAAGAAACGGGTCTAAAACTTTTTGTGACAAAACAAGATGTCAACAAAAAATCTTCCAAGTTGTGCATTCGCATTTGCCAATATAAGAAATAGTAGGGTATAGGTCATAGGTAATAGCTTGCCACTTTTGAACCTTATTGCCCAGTAGTAAGGTCGAAAAGTGATACACCAGATCGGTTGGCGACCGTACATAATTAATCTTTGTAAATATTTTTCCTTTACGGACTTATCCTTTGCGGGTGGAAACTTTATGTTCGAATAACCCGCAGACAATGTTATCGTTGTTTATATTATTAACATACTTTGTATGAAGCCGATACAATGCTCCACATTATGGCGTTATTTTATCCGTGGCAACTGGCACATATATCTAAAGTAAACTTCCAGGGCTTGCAGCGTCAGCACAGAGTAAAATATATATACTTATTGTTATAAGTTATTACTTAGCGTCAGCTTAGCCAAAGAGTAATTAATATCACAAGTGGCTTAGCCTGGGAAGTGGAAACACACGTACATAATGTGCTGAGTGTGAGACCACCATAATTAAAGAAGAAGAAGTAGAAGAATACGAGTTTTTGTCACTAGGGGCGTTGTTTCAATGCCATACAAATTGTAGTTAACTTCTTCACTGCGAGCAGTGACAATAACTCGCACTTAGCACACTGGCTGTCCCGCTCGCTCGCACGATAGGTATAACGCGTTTCAAATGAGAATAGGAACGTCAATGACCTTTATCTGTCAAATATCACTTGAAAAGTGTGATTTTCAGAAAAACTTTTGTGCACAATATTATTAGCATTGCATCTTTAAATAGAAACGTTAAATAATAATCAATTACCTAAACATAAATTTAACTATCATAACAGTCTAAATTCGAAACAATATGGCGCCGACTCGATCCTATTCTCATTTGAATCGCACTATATGACGCGTATGCAAATAAGTCAACAGCCAGCGCGTTGACCGAACTGAGATTATATCGACTAATGACTCCCTACATCCTAAACTTTTAAATGGTGTCGCACGATGGTATAACTTCTCTTATGGCACCACGGTACTCAAGTGGTAGCTGTTGCCCTTTACCCACCTTGTGGTATATGCATGACGGCAGTAGTGGCGCCCGCGACCAGGTCGCCCACCAGGAACTTGGCGGGGCTGTACCG
The DNA here is from genome assembly GCA_905404095.1 of Glaucopsyche alexis. NCBI lineage: Eukaryota > Metazoa > Arthropoda > Insecta > Lepidoptera > Lycaenidae > Glaucopsyche > Glaucopsyche alexis. The sequence continues at coordinate 28,209,538 of FR990046.1, forward strand.
CGGCAGCCAGCGCGTGATGGGCAGGCTGTTGACCAGGCACTCGCCGAAGCCGCAACTCCGGACCGCTTTCTTGCATCGCGTGCTCACTGAAATTACGGGATAATAATTAAACTTTCCTTTTGTAAGCTTCCGAAAATAGCTGTAAATAATTAAGTTTGACTGGGAAGTGGGAAATAATACATAATTGGTCTATGCTATATAATGTGACAGTTTGTGAGGATGGATGGATGGATGTTTGTATCTGTTTCACGCAAAAACTACAACGGATTTCGATGAAATTTGATATGGTAGTAGTTAAGGCTCTGGATTAAAACATAGGCTACATTTTATTCCGAAAAACTACATTGTTCCCGTGGTAGGTATACTGTATTTACTGGAACGAAGCCGCGAGCAAAAGCTAGTAAAATACAGTGTGGGACTATTTCCAAAGATGAAGATTTTCAACTGAAAGTACAGTATTCCCGGTCAGGCCGAGGCCCGGCGTTATTTTTTCCAAAATAGGTACTATAATTACTGTCCAAACTTTATGATCGGGTTTAAATTCTATGATCCTATAGGCTCAAGTTCAAGAGGATGCGACTCACGCGCGATTTTCGACATCTGCGGACTGTGAGCCACAACGATTTCGCATCACTTCGTCTCGATTGTCGCTTAGGTCATTTCATCTTAGATCACGGTGGGTCTATCGGTCTGTTGGCAGTTCAAGTTTCTCCAACAAAGTACCGGGGGCCTAAGGATCAAGGGAAAAGATCGACATCGCACGAGACTACTCTGCACGCTCACCATAACCACCCAAGAAATGGTTTCTTTCTACGAAAGAAATAGACAAAATGACAGATTGAACTAGTATGAATAATTAAAAAAAAACGTCAAGTAATGCAACAATTGCAACAAACAAAAAACTGCGTCAATTAATTTTGATGTACCCAGTGTCACTCTCATGGTAAATATTAATCTAATGACACCTCTCAAGCTAAAATCCATCGAGCCGTTCACGAAGTATAGAAAACAAGGAGTCCGAACGTAATGTTAAAATAATGGTCTCAATTACGGGGACAGGGTTTTGCCGGTAGAGCGCGCGACGGTCCGACATGCACTCGTTTGAAATTACGCGGGAAGTTTAAAGTTGCTACTGACAGCTCTGGAAAGATTGAAATCTTATTATTTAAAAGTTTTAGGAAATTCTTAGAAACTGTTCTCGAAAAATAGATACCGTAGAACACGGTAATTGCCTAACGGTAATTTAAAAATAATTGTAATAAATAATAGTATTGGCAACACTCGGTATAATAGTATTGGCAACACTCGGTACTCGTCGGTCTCGCACGCCTAGCGGCAGAAAAGAGAACTAAGATCTGGTCCTATTATTGTGTACATAATTATTATTAAAAAGCCTATACCGTTCGGACTCCTGGTATCTATGCTTCATGGAGCCGTTCAAGCTGCAGAGCGTGCCAAACAATTATACATACATACATACTCTCGTAAAATATAACCCTCCTTCTGGCGCAGTCGGGTAAAATGAAAAGCTTACATTTTGTCCATGTTATCTGTCAGTATGTCTATTCGTGTGTAGACAAAACGCATTTCTGTGGTCATGTGTCATGCTGCGTGCTGGTGTCGCGGTTGTCAATGGGCAACTGTAATCCATCGAAAATAGAATTCTGCGTTATTACAATAGAGTCAAATCGAACACACAAGTGTCGAGACAAATGTCAATGTCATATATGACAGCTCGACACCCTAAACTTCCATTTTCAATTCTATTGTATTAGCGCGTTCTATTTTCAGTGCTCTGAATTTTCACCGGCGTTCCGGATTCTGGAGCATATAGTCCCAGTTCGATTGTACTCACGTGGCTTAACCGGCACCTGGTAGTCAGCGTCCCTGTTGAGCGTGTCCTGCTGGTACACGCGCCGGATCACGTTGAACTGCTGGCTCGGCCGCGGGGACAGCCTGCGGCAAGAGAGAGGGAGAGTGAGTGACAGAGACGAGAAAGTGCGATAGAGAAGACGATACTCAGAGGATGGCCTTTTAGGGTCAACGCTCACCCAGACACGAGTGGACTCCACCAGTGGCGCAACCAGTAAAAAACTATATATAATGTCTCTGAAAATCAATTATGTATACTTCGGGCACATGATCCACGTAAAGACGTTTAGATAAAAAAAATAATTGTCATACTCAAAGTAAAAAAAAATCATCTCATGTATGGGTGACTCTCCGCAAAACGCAAACTCGCCCATATACTTAAAGAAAAAAATATTTTTTCTAGTATGTCATTTATTTTTCTGCTAGATCATATGCCCAAAATGTCCGTAATTGATTTAACCCTTTCGGTTCGGCCTACGGCTACAGTTCTTGGACTGAAACTTAAAATATGAATCTTCACGCGTTAGAATGTTGTAAAATACTTATATTGAAATAAGATTACTATAAAAACTATCTAGACTTTTTCTAATGGCTGAAATCTAGACTTTTAACCATGGGACAATATGTCCCATCAGTCTTGAAACCCATTGTATTTGAGTAGGTTTTCCATATATTTTTTGGAAATATTATAAATTTAATTTTATAAATGAAACAATAATGTTATATTTACTATTTATTGAATGTAATTAAAAAATATTATGTCTGCTTAGTATTTTAAGACAATAAAAAAGTATATGAATTAAAAAAAAACCGGGAGCAGAGGGCAAAATACTGAGAGAAGATATGGGCATCAGTAAAGGTGAAATGATGCAAAACAGTTTTTACATAAAAAAACTATTACACGCACTACATTTGGTTTAAGTGCGCGTATCTTTTTTGTTTTTTGTGTATGAAACGTAGTGGAACATATTATAAGTCATCACTGCCAACAGACTCATCAAAAGAGGTCTCATCGTCATCATCATCATTCAGAAAACTACTAATTTCATCTTCTCTCAGCGATTTTTTTATAATTTTGCGTTTTGAAGACATTCTGAAACAAGTACACAATCATCCAGAAGCAGCAAAAGCAGTATTTTCATAGAAATTATAAATCCGCATATAGCAATGAAATCTCCTTCAATCAAAGGTTAAGTAAGTTTAAAAAGGACTGATGGGATCCAGTGTCCCAAAATCAAAATTGTGTTTCAAAATCCCAATGTTTTGCAAAGAAAATACCGTTAACATAAATTAATTGGCTTACAGAACGTAATAGATATAAAAACTTACCTGAAAACAGCCTTAAAACAATTTAAATCTTTTATCAAAAGTGTAACGTCTTTTCCGTGTCCTTTATAAATTACCACAGACTAAAAAATAATGTTGCCAGACAAAAACTACCATTATCAATGTATAAAGTGAAGATCCATTTACGATATGGGATGTATAATCCCATTTATAAAGTAAATTTAAAGCCTCAGTCCTCACTTACATATCCATGGGATGTTATGTCCCAACAGTCATCTGAAGTATGGGACATATACATACCAACAGGTCCGAAAGGGTTAACCGAACCATATAATATGTATATATAGACTTCAGAGTGTCTCTAACCGGTGGCCGCGTGTGTTTCCACCAGGTATATAATATACTTATTAAAAAAATGGTTTATGGAGCAACACTTAATCTTCGGTTCTATAAATTGAGCTACTTTTCTTTTAAACTTACACTATTAATATAAGTCATTATTTGAAAAATTAATAGATTCCCTTATGAATTTAAAAATATTAAAAATTGTAATCTGGTTATTCATATTTGGACTAACTAGAACGTGAATGAAAAGCGCCAAATACATGCCATGGCATTTCACACACTCAACAAAATGTTCGAACTAGTCGAACCCTTACGCAATACTTGCCCATCTTCTCCCTGTAACAACGGAACCCTCTCGCTAGAGTCCCCCTCAAAATACAAAAACGTTTTCTTCAAGTGCATTGTAAACTAGAAAACAACTAGATTCTAGACACTATTCCTCCTAGAGTTTTTCATAATGTAGTCTTGTTTATGACACTAAAATCCCAGAACATAACAATCTATGCACTTAGAATTTCAACACTATCTTCTTTACCGTCTAAAAGTCTTCATAAGTTTCGTCTATGGCACTAAAACCCCGTAAAGGTAATATCAAATAAATATATTTATCATTGAATTTTAACGGAATTCACTCTGACCCCTTCACTACCTAGAGTCATTGTAAAAAAACCGAATATCCACTATCCACTATTTATTAGGGGAATTTAAAACTTGTTTTAAACGGTTTATACCTACATCGCTGGATACGATATCAATTAAGCACAACACAATACATTTTCTTTAATTGTAATAATTATTTCTTATAAATATTCATTTTTTTAAGCAATTTAAGTCCTTTTCACTGCATTGCTTGACACATTTTAAACCCGAACTTAGAGAGCACATCGTATACGCTGGTAATCGACTTTTAATGTGAGAACTTTGATATTCTTATCAGAAATTAATAGATAGGAAGAGCCCCTCAACCATTGGTTATCAATTAGTAAATAGTGTAGCTGTCTGCACACACACAAAGTGGATAGTTATAATTACATTATCATAATGCGCTTGCATATTAAACTATTACTATTTAGTATTTACTCTATGTCAAGATCAAGTAGCAAGTATCATAGCATAGCAGCAGCCATTATTTTTAAGACTAGCATTTGAATTTTTGATACACATTTAGCAATTTTGACAGTACCCGTATCGTATTTGGCGAGGAATACTCGTAAAATAAAACGTGGACAAAATCGGTATATTGTCTATCCAATTTACTTGAGCTGATGTAGAGGTTGTTAAATGATTTTCCAGTTTAGATTTCAAAAAATATACCTACTTACATACATAATAGTTTTATATGTAATACACCATCATATTCCGTGTGCTATAAATAACGATACATCCATACTCTACAGTCTACACCATGAGTTCCTGAACTCTAAAGGGACGCAACACCGACGAAATACCTTTTATTTGACGAAATATCTTTTATCAATGAGTCCCTTCGTATCAAATATTTTACGCTATTTAAAAATAATATTTGTAACCGTGGTAATATATGACAGCTAGTACCTAATAAATAACTTTGACGGAACCCTGATGACTATTCTATGGAACCCCTAGCTTCCAATAACTCACTTTGGGCAGCCCTGCACTACACAATTAATTTATTACTGTGCCACTGGTTGCTGAGCCCTGTGGGGTTATCGGCAGGTTAGTCATGTGATTCCCCATCTGACATCTGGCACAGAGTTACAGACCACCAGGCACCATTAACCTCTACTATCAGGAGTTGTGTAGATTCCTGTATATGATGCTACTTCCTTCAATCAAAATCCTGCTTGGATCAACTAACATCATCATCAAGAAGCTAAAAATAATAATACAGTTTTACGAGAGTAATGTGCGAACAGAGCACAGGGTGTAATATTGCCGAAGATGCGGCCATCCATGTTTTATGATTTCAATCGTTAGATATTACTATGATGTAAAACATTGGGGAAGTAACTAGTAGTTGTTTTTGCTTAGTTTCGAAAAAAAAATTGGATTTTATGATTTTATAAAAAATCTGTCTTTGAAGCATATTTTCTAAAATTATAACATAAAGTAATTTTTTTGTAAATAAGTCAACCTAACACAATAACGTCTACCTTTATGCAAAAATAAATGGTTATTGCTGCAGTAATTTAAGAATTATTGATTAATTTGTGATTTTCAGAAATAATTCGTTTTCTCCATTGTCCTAGCGTTTTGGCAGTATTTCTTACTTTACATTGATGCATTATATAATTATCTTCAATATCTTAAAATATTACTTACCTATCTCATGGGACTTCGGAGATATTTCATTTCTATGAGTTTTGAAAATTTCTATGAAAATAGGGTTGTCATCTCAATATACATCATAATTAACAAATAATGCAAATGACAACTGGTGATATTTGTCATCAGACTATAGACTAAAGAATAGCGTTGCTTAAGTCGGAAAAAAAACTGAGTTACTCCCTAGTCGCGCCTAAGGAAGTTTTACTTCAAAAATTAAAAAATATATGTTTACTTATAATCGAATTGTGTGCATAATGCATCGACGCCATTTAACGAGAGAGGAAATGTTAAGTTGTTCGTCCGAACGCAGGAACTACAAATGACGGCAACACGGTACGCACTGCACTATCAGATTTGCACCGAGAAACTTTTGCAGATATTTTAGGCATAGAAAGATGGTTTGTTGACGATCTACACACTTTATTGGTGGTGCTCTCAAGTTCTCTAGAAATCGATGTAGAAAAGTTTCATACTTTTTGCATAAATGTTGCCACAAAATATGTAGATAAGTACAGGTGGTGCTACATGTCCGTCACTTTGCACAAAATATTAATGCATGGGAGTCAAATTATCAAAGCTAGTCCTTTGCCAGTTGGTATGCTATCAGAACAAGCCAGTGAGTCCCGGAACAAATATTGACGATACGACAGAGAACACCACACACGAAAATTTAATAGAAAAACTACAGTGTTAGACCTGTTTCACCGCGCTTTGGAGTCCTCTGATCTATACATTACTCTAAATAGTTGCAAAAAAATAAACAAGCGAAAGGTTCTTCCCAAGATAGTTCTTAGCCTTTTGAAAATTTCTATACATAATGTAATCATCCAGACTGAACCCGCACAAAGCGCCACAAATGATCAAAAAAATCTTGTGTTAAAACTTACACGAAAACTAATTTTCATTTGCTGTAATTACTATTTATATTATTGTCTATCATTATCTTGTACGATTTTATTTTTTCGACAACGTTATAGAAAGTACAAAAATTCTCAAGTGACAACCCTAGCCTGAAAATTTTTATTTCAATATCTCCGAAGTCCTACATTGTTTTTGCATGAAATTTTTAAAACGAATAAGTAATATATAAACAAGATTTTTGGACTTTAAAATGATTGCCAATAATCTACTCTTTTTAAGAAAAAAAATATTTTCATAATAAGGTATAAAAGGCAATTACTGGTTTTTAATTATATTTTTCTAATCTCATGGACACTTTTAACCACCAGGAAACTGACTATTACAAGTTGATGTCTACAATAGTATCTAAAAAAAGGTTTTTAGGTATAATTTTGTGTTTCTATGGTAACTATGGAATTTTCACGAGTTTTTTAATATCTCAAAAACCAAGCAACAGAAACCTATGGTTACTTCTACATTGTTGTATTTCTCAATTAGAGCTATCCAATGAGCTCATAAAACATGGATGGCCGCATCTAAGGCAATATTACACACTGTGCAGAGGAGTATCATATTCGGCACAGTTTAACTTTATGTGGAGGAAGGTGTGCAGAAAGATAATATTTTTTTTAATGTTTAGAAATATAGAAATTGATTAAAATAAACAACACACGCTACTGCAGATTATTAACACATACTACCGTGTGTTTGATATCTATACTAGTATTATAAAGCTGAAGAGTTTGTTTGTTTAAACGCGCTAATCTCAAGAACTAATGGTTCGAAATGAAGAATAATTTTTGTGTTGGATAGTCCATTTATCGAGGAAGGCTTTAGGCTATATAGTATCATGCTAAGCTCAATACGAGCGGAGCACCAATCAAAAATGTTTCAAAATCGGGGTTTTTTCCCCCTTTTGAGAGCTTTCGCTGCGTACGCTGCGGAAACGGTTAAAGTTTCGCTAAAATTATGTATGACAGAATTAAAAGTTCTAAAAAAGTCCGCGACTGTATATGTCTAACTTTTAAGGTTGGCTCACAATAACCTTTTTATTCTAACCAAATTTGTTCTAAAATTAAGCATTATTTGTGAGGGTGTTTTCATAAAGATGATATTAATCCTTATCCAAATAAATACGTTATTCATTACAAGCATTAAATTTAAAAGAAATTTGCAGTTACATCATTAGATTTCAATGAGTATTTTAGAAGATATTCCTACTAACATGAAAGTCAACCTCGGAATGTTTTTTGAAAATAATAAAATTCCAAATATTATAATGTCGGAGATACCTAAAAACAGAAATTTAAATGAAAGAAAACTAAATAATCTCTTAGAACATATGTGTAATCTCTACAATAACATATATCTAGATATGGATTACAGTAGGTATATTCCAATGGGACGTAATTTTAAGCTAATCTTAAGTAGATCATTGGCTAGGGTCATTATTAGTTTGGTCTATAAACATAAATATGAAATGCACATAAGCGAAAAAATTGCAAATCAAAACCGTAGTATCATCAAAGTCTCAGATAAAAATACACAAACAGAACCAATATATTATCTAGAAGCAAAGAGTCAATTACCTGAACTTGAATCTGTTATAACAGCCTCTCCTGCAGTAGCAGTAGATTTAGAAAATAATCTTTTTCGTGAAGGACAGAATATTTTTAATGCACCAGAATATTAATGGTCTTTTATCGAAAATTGATATGTTATATGTGAACCTGGATGAATTAGCACAAAACACTCATAACCCCATTTATGTAAGCGTGATAGGTATAACGGAACACAATATGATAGATGATGATATTGAATTGGTTAATTTGCCTGGTTTTAGGATAGCATCTCACTATTCGCGGAAGAGTAGGCATGGAGGCTCATGTATTTTTATAAGAAATTCATTCTTGTATGAAACATTACATGATATTGAAAAATTAAGCATAAATAAAATAATAGAATGTTCAGCGATAAAATTAATCGAACTTAATTTTATATTTATATGTATATATAGACCTCCAGGTGCTTGCTTAGAAACGTTTTTTAATACTCTGCAAGAAATACTTGATAAGATTAGTTATAAACCGAAATTAAAAATTGTGGTATGTGGTGACTTTAATTTGGATATATTAAAAAAAAACACCGGCTGTACATAAATTTGAGAGCATATTGTCTAGTTATGATATGTTGTTTTCAATAAAAGAACCTACTCGTCTTGTAAGCGGAACATGTATAGATAATATAATTCATAATATAAAAGATAATGAGGCTCCGGTGGTCAAAGGCCCAGGACTGTCTGATCACACAGCTCAAATATTGAAATATAAAGAACAATACGTACGTAATACATCTACATACTATTTCATACAAATGAGAGATTACAGCAATGAAAACATATGTAAATTTAAAAAACACTTAGCGAGTATTACTTTTAATGACACATATAAATTAAATTGTCCTGATAGGGCGTATGACTCATTTATTGACATATTTCTGCTATTATACAATCTTTGTTTTCCAATATACAACATTAGAAAAAGTTTTAATGTTCAATCTAAGTGGCTTACAAAAGGAATAAAACAGTGCTGTAGGAAAAAGAGGACGTTGTTATGGAATTACAGAATTACAAAAGATCACAAAATTAAAAACTACTTGAAAGAGTACACAAAAAGACTAAAAAAATTAATAAAACTGACACAAAAATCACAAAACAGCTATTTTATTAATAATTCAAAGAATAAATCTAAAGCTACATGGAGCATTATAAATAAAATAAAAAAGAATAAAAATAATAATAAACAAACAATATCTAATATTAAATTTAATAATAAGATAGTGAGTAATTCGCACGAAATTGCAGAACATTTTAATAACTACTTTATTGAATTAACTAATTTTAAAAATTACACTAATAATTCTAATGACATTAAAAATAATAACAATATAATTAATACAAATTCTAAATCTATTTTTCTAACCCGCACTAATCCAAATGAAATTTTAACAATAATAAAATTACTTAATAACACCCATAGCACTGGATACGATGGAATATCAACAAACATAATAAAAAAGGTAGCAGGTATTATAAGTCCGGTTATAAGTTACATTGTAAATCAGTGCCTACTTTCAGGTGTGTACCCAAGCAAACTGAAATCCTTAACAGTAAAGCCCCTCTTTAAAAAAGGAAACAAAGAAAGTATGGACTCTTATAGACCTATCACGATAAATCCTGTTTTTTCAAAAGTTTTTGAAAAAGCCATTTACAATCGAGTTAGCATATTTTTAGAGAAAAATAATATTCTTTGCGAGGAACAAATGGGATTTAGAAGAAATAAATCGACTAATTTGGCTATATTCAATTTTCTTCATCACATAATACCTAGCATAGACAAAAAAACTCCAGTTGTGGCTATTTTTATGGACATGTCCAAGGCTTTTGATCGTGTACATCATGAAAAATTGTTAAATTAGAATGTAGTGGCATCCGCGGTGTAGCCCTCGAACTCATGAGGTCTTACTTAACAGGTCGAAAACAACAGACTGAGATAGTGAACATATGCCCAAGAACCCATACTGAGACTAAATATATTTCTAAATACCGAACTGTTACATGCGGAGTACCTCAAGGCAGTGTCCTAGGCCCACTTTTATTCTTAATATATATAAATGATTTACCTAGAGTTACTAGTGATCCGATGATTCTTTTTGCCGATGATAGTACAGTTATTTTTAAACAAATTGATAAAAACCTTGAAAACCACATAAATATGAACGTTATAAGAATCATACAGTGGATGCAAAGCAACGACCTAATAATTAATTTGGAAAAAACTAAAATGATACAATTTCATCAACGCACTAATAAAATAAAATTAAAAATAGAATATCAAGATAAACCTACAGAAGATATTCAAACCACAAAGTTTTTGGGTATTATGATCGACGACAAACTTAATTGGAAAGCTCATTGTGACTTATTGTGTAAAAAACTACATCAATATGCTTACGTCCTTTATATGCTGAATAGTATTTCACACACATCATCTGTTATAATTGCTTATAACGCATATGTTATGTCTTCATTGAGATACGGAGTTGTTTTTTGGGGTAATTCATCCAATAGAGAACTTGTTTTTAAAGCACAAAAAAAGTGTCTTAGAGCTGTATTTCATTTGAAACAGGATGAAAGTTGTGAACCATATTTCAAAAAATATAATTTACTCCCTCTTCCATGTATATACATACTTGAAAGTGCCTTATTAGTGAAAACAAACATTAATATGTTCCCAAAACTCAAAAGCAACAGACTTAAAAGAGTTGGGACTATAGCACGTAACACTACATTTATGCAAAAAGGAGTACTAGGTATGGTTACATCAATTTATAATAAATTACCCATTGGCATAAAAAATATTGAAAGTGTTATTTTGTTTAAGAAAAAATTAAAGGAATTTTTTATATGTAAGTGCTACTACAGTACAAACGATTTTCTTAATGAAATGTAATGGATCTCTATGTAAGAAGTAGTTTTAAGACATAATAAAATCGACATATTAAGTTAAACTATTAAATATAATTATAATGATTACAAACAATTTTAATAATTATTTAAGACGATTAAAGAGTAATATTATTGGATTTTGTAATGTCTAATTTAAGAATAAATTATATTTTATGTAGCTTTGACCTTAGTAGGTTATAAAATAGAACTTAATGTAATAAATAGTTATAAGACATAATAAAATCGACATATTGAATTAATCTGTTACATATAATTATTATAATGGCTACAAACAAATTTAACAATTAAAGACGATTAAGGAATAATAATGGATTTTGCTATGTCTTATTTATGTATAAATTATAAGTAATATGACATTCTTAGACTATATTAAATATTATATATTTTATGTTACTTTGACCTTAGGTATTAAAATATAATATGTGCTTAGTATGTATTAACAAATGTAATATTAAATTTCTAGATTTATATAATATTAAGTTAGACATTTGCATGCCCAATTGGGCAAATGTGATGAATCTATTGTTAACCTAATGTAACATCTATAATAACACACATATTGCAAATAAATAAATAAAAAGATATAGCAGTAATAAAATAATCAGCGCGCAATAATGATGTACGGCGCGCGGCGGGCAGTCGTGAGGAGGAAGCGCTTCTCCTTCTACGTAAATGAAGTCGCGGGTAAATTTTAGCGATATCCCAAAGTAAATGTTCCTCGCGGACGAAGTCGCGGGCAAAAGCTAGTTATTTATATGTAGACACACTTCTTTACTCGTGGACGTTTCCCAATCTCCCACAACCATATAATATTTCTCCAAGAACTCCCTCCATGCTCACATCATTTACATGTTTATGACGCAAAAGAACCTATAATGTTCAACCTTAAACATTTTTATATATGAACTAGCTGTCCCGACAAATTTTGTTCTACCTTAACTATGAATTGAAATTTCTTACCGTTTAAACCTTCCCTGAACTGATACGATTATTTTAAGATCAAAATTAGCCAAACAGGACTAGCCGTTCTCAAGTTTTAGCGAGACCAACGAACATCAATTCGTTTTTATACATAAGAAAGAAGAAAAAGAAAGAAGATAAGAGAAGAAGAGAATAAAGAAGAAAGAAGAAAGATAAGAAAGAAGAAGATTATAATGGGAGAATTTCGACCATAGGGCGACCTCTAGTATTTCTTAATCAAGCAAGGCAAGGAAGTAGCCAAGCTCTTCTACATAATATACTAGCTTTTGCCCGCGGTTTCACCCGCGTGGAATAGTGTTCATGGAGAAAAGACTTATTCAGCAAATAACTTTACTCACTGCTATAATATATACTTCTGTATACAATGTTGAAAATGTTTTTATATTCAACATTGCATACCCTATCACAGGGTTTCTCAAACTTTTGGCTCCACGAACCCCTGTTAAAGTAGTTTCCAGATGACAGCGAACCCCTTGACTAACCAATTGTATCCCCCAAGGTTGTTGAAGAAAAAAAGGGTTTTATTTCAATATAAGATAACAAAATCAGTGTCAAAAGAAATATTTTTTAATATTAGTTTTAACCTTAATTCTGACTCGACATCAAGTTGATTTCTGTATTTCGTGTTTATCATGACCAGTATGAAAACTGAAAACCCACTCTTCAGTCATCAAGCCGCCATTACGTAAATCTTGCCGCGAGCCCCCTACCGACGAATGGCGAACCCCTAGGGGTTCGCGTACCCCACTTTGAGAAACCCTGCCCTATCATATCGACGCGTCACGCGACGTGCGAGAGCGCTTGATATATTATTATTATTAATCTATCTATACTAATATTATAAAACTGAAGAGTTTGTTTGTTTGAAAGCGCTAATCTCAGGAACTACTGGTTCGAATTGAAAAATTATTTTTGTATTGGATAGTCCATTTATCGATAAAGGCTTTAGGCTATATAACATCATGCTAAGCTCAATACGAGCGGAGCACCAATGAAGTATGTTTCAAAATCGGATTTTTTTTCCGTTTTACATCATTTGATTTCAATGAGTATCTTAGAAGACATCGCAGTAATAAAATAATCAAGCGCGCAACAACGGCGCTCAGCGGGCAGTCGTAAGGGGGAAGCGCTTCTCCGTCTACGTAAATGATGTCGCGGGTAAATTTTAGCGATATCCCAAAGTAACTGGTCCACGTGGACGAAGTCGCGGACAAAAGCTAGTATAATATAAAACGATTAGGGGGCATTCCCCCTAATCGTTTGCAAGCAAAGCAAGCCAATCGATTTGGCTTGACGACTACGCTACGCTGAAGCGGGTGCTTCTTTTTGGTAGAGCCAGCCCGTTATTAGATGCCTTGAACATTTTTGCTGAAAGTAGCTCTAGTTTTATCTCGTTGTGTTATGTAGTTCCTACGTTATTCTATCCTGCGAGAGCCGAACATCTTGCCAGGATAAAAGGCAGTATAAAAAAATAGAACTCTGAGCTAATACAATACAGTTGAAACACGAACACATGGAAACACATGGCAGCCATTTAAAAACTCGATGGTTGTGACTTCGACTTTAAACTCTATCGTATTAGCCCAGAGTTCTATTTTCAGCGTTCTGAATTTTCTCCGGCCGCGGAGATTTCGCACAATGTAGTCCCAACGTTATCTGTTTAAAAAGTAACATTTATCCTCACAAAATCTCGCATAATACGCTATTATCACGAGGCAAGCAGCTTTGCAAGCTGGCTGGCTTTGTAAGTACTCCGGTTCCGGTGTTTTGGATCCCTGCTTGCCAAGCTGCTTGTCAAGCGTACGGGCGCCATTAGTAGGATGTGTAGGGTCTTACCATCCGTTAGGGTTGAGCTTCTCCTTCTCGGAGTCGGCGGCGTCTGTGTTTTTCATCGTCACAACACTATAACATTGTCACTCTGTCACACACACTAGGTAAGTTTATAAGTAAAGTACATTGAGTACGTTTTTCTAAATACACTTTGATATTGTCAAAACTTTTAAGTCTATGAGGTATATGTGAGGTTCTACAGGTGTATTTTAATCTGAATTAAATATTTTATCGAACATTAGACCACAATATTATATGAGTAATGGCAGTATACCTAAGTAAAATTTGCGCAATTTAAAGAACTCGTTCTGCTATACAACGCGCTGTCTTTGAACGTCACGCAACCGCCGCTCTGTAAAGGCCGTGCGGTTATGAATTTATTTTAACCTATATATTTTATAGGAAAATGTGATCAAAATTTAAGGTCACGTCATATTATACATTTTTGGAACGAGAGTCGAATATTTTTTACGCTCTTTGAATATCTATTTTTGTTTTGAAGATAGACATCCTGGCAGCTATAGATTTTCAAGTTTCATTGAAAAGGCTGGCTAGTTCAAACTGATTAGTATAGACGCGCGACTGTGCAATATGTATCGAGAATAGTTTTGTCTGTCGAGACTAGAGTGTAGACTGTCATTAAATAAAACAATTTGCGGAAGTGAGGCCACGAGTTGTTAGAAACGATTACAACGCCATCATCATTATCCGATGGTGGTTAGATGAAACTGAATTAAAAACAACAAGAGGGGCAATTCTGCTAAATAAAGCCTGCATTAATACAATTAAAATCAAGTCCCGATACGCTTATACTCCCAATAGGTGTTTTTATGAACGTTAAACCAACGTGAAACGCGCTCTGATTGGTTGAAACGTCATAAAATCCGTTCACGGTAACATGACGCTACACTTTCAATCCAAACAAAGTGAAATTGACTGTTTAAATTGTCTACTTTAATTACGAGAATTGAGGTTCAGGAACAAACTATTTAACATTTATCCTACGATTTTGATTCAGCGAAAATATGCCAATTATATGTAAGTAGATGATGGATAATAAATGAGTTATTAGAAATTAGGTTTCATGAAAATGGCAGTTCTCAGAATTGAAGGTAGAGTTTGCGAGTAGTTAATTGTCTTGGTTTATCGTCGATCCTAGAAAATTAAAAAATATATATAAAGCACCTGTTGCACAATCTGATAGTTTATTTGCATTTTTTGTCTCTGTCGCTTGATATAAAGCAGGGTTTCTCAAAGTGGGGTACGCGAACCCCTAGGGGTTCGCCATTCGTCGGTAAGGCTCGAGGCAAGATTTACGTAATGGCGGCTTGATGACTCAAGAGTGGATTTTCAGTTTTCACACTGGTCATGATGCAAACGAAATACAGAAATCAACTTGATGTCGAGTCAGAATTAAGGTTAAAACTAATATTAAAAAATATTTCTTTTGACACTGTTTTTGTTACCTTATATTGAAATAAAAACCTTTTTTTCTTTAACAACCTTGGGGGATATAATTGGTTAGTCAAGGGGTTCGCTGTCATCTGGAAACTTTAACAGGGGTTCGTGGAGCCAAAAGTTTGAGAAACCCTGATATAAAGTAAGCACTAACCAGCGACATAACTTCCGAAAAAGCTATTCGACACTTTTTAGAAGATTGTGAAACGGAGCATTCTGTCAGATAGCTACTAGGAATTTATCGCCGTACCGACTTTTAAAAAATTACTCTCTTTCTATTATTGCTCCAAAGGTCCCAGAAGCCAGTACGTAGTGGGTATCCCAAACAAATCCGTTGTGATCTTAAGTTGATATGATTGATAGATGCCGATTACGACCTTCAAAAAGTTACAATCAGGTATGTGTATTTTATCAGAATTCGTTCTGAATACTCATAATATAAACTAATTCCATAATTTAAACTTTCCGTATGTCGATAAAATAGATCAGCTGAATGTAAGGCGATTTCTAATAACAGTGAGCAGGTTTCTATTTAAAAATTGCAACTTTTCACTGCTACTAAAAGCTTTCATGGCTTCATACATTTTTCTGCTTGGCACTAGCAAAATATAAAAACTCCGAAAACATCCGAAGAAGAAAGATTCTTGAGGATTTCTCCTACTCCAGCTCATTTTGGGCTTAGATAACCTAAATAATTATTTTTACTTAAGCACCTAAGGCCTTAACATCATAAGAGGACTATTTCTACTCAAGGATCCATAACACAAAATTCTAACGTTGTTTTCTAAATTCCTCTCACAGTAGCCATACACCATACTCCCTGTCATCGAAACGGCGCGACTCTGCAGCTTGCAGGCTTAATCGAATCTGCATCCATATACACTATCTGTTCGTCCATATACACAATGAAAATTAGTCATGCCAATCCGCTGCCTTAGACGCTGCCGATTAGACAATAGGCAGTTGAGTGTATGGCTACCCCAGCAACACAGGGAAATGACGTCAGTACCCTGTCAGCTGTCAATTTGTCTGTCTATCAGTCCTCTGAAAGCTGATAGCGTCTACGTGAGTGATGCGTGACCGTTATCTTATCAGCCAGGGTGACTGACTCGGGACACAGTGATTATCAGCTTAAATCTTTGTAGTAAACATTGTTGTGGACAATCATATGCTGTCCGGACAGCAGACGCTTTTGTTGATGATGATCATTGCAACGGAATGAGATTTAGGCTGGAACAGACCACAGCTCTTAATGTCAAAGCATAATTATGTACAAAGGATTTTTATAACCATTAAGTATATAACCTAGGTATCCAAGAGCATGCCAGGAGTCAAGGCACGATCAAAGAGGGTTCCATAACAATCAATTCCTATTTTTTAAAACTTAGGTACTGTCCGATTTCGTTCAAAATAAAAAGTATTCAGCATGACCTATCAGTACGGAGAATTCAGAATAGCAAGTTTTCAACTCTCATAGTAAAAAAGTCGTGTAATGTGTATGAAATCTCGCCTTTATTTAAAACATACCTTTCGATGGGCTAGAATGATAAAATAAAATTCATCCCCATTTCACAATTCACATGTATGGGGATTGGGGTGTCACCCCCATAATAAAATAAAGATAATATTAATTTATGACGACAACAATAAAATCTGTTCGCAATCTAATTACTGTACTAAATTTCGTCAATTTATATTTACAACTAGCTGACGCCCGCAACTTCGTTTGCATAGCTTAGTTGCCCGCAACTAACGGAAACGGAACCCTATTGTTTATAGGAACCTTAAAATAAAAGTAGCCTATGTTAGACCTTATAACATCAGCTATCTGCCAGTGAAAGTCCCGTGAAAGTCGGTCCAGCCGTTTCAGAGATTAACCGGAACAAATAGACAGACAGACAGACAGACAGATAGACGGACAGACAAAACTTAAAAAAAAAAGGTATTTTATTTTTAAGTATCGAATATACTTTCATACGCATCAAGTGAAAAGTTGTTAATTTGAAGTTACAAACAGACACTTCAATTTTATTTATCTGTATAGAGTATAGATTATGGAAGTTAGTAAGGGCGGACAGACATACTGACAGGCAGACGGACGGACAAACGAAACTATAAGGGTTCCTTGTAGACCTTGTAGTGGGGTAACAACGGAATCCTAAAAAGTAAGATCATGAAAGAAAAAGTGACCGACATCTAGAGAATTCAAAGTAATCTAGAAAATACTATCAAAATAACGGTTCTAAATTCTTAGTACGTTCACTAAACAACACAACTGTACTAGAACTAGTCTGGTAGCACATACTTGTATGTATGTCACCGTTACATCTCCGTAACACAATGTGAAGCGACCGAGCTTTTGTCAGGCACTGGGTCCTTTTTTAATTTTTTTATTCTTTATTTTTTAGGGACTTTAGTAAGTCAGTCCCATCGTAACCTCTGGGTACTTTTGTTTGGATCTTCAATAATAATTGATGAAAGTTTTTGATAGTCCTTTGTTTTGGACAGATCATGAAAATTAAGAAAACCCACATAATCAATGGGATATAACATAGTAAAGAAAAAGTAAAACACCATAGAATATAATTTTTATACAAAAATAAAACGTAACGCCTATAATTTCATAGGATTAAAACCGCCAGGCGCGAGACGTACTCGTGCACGTTGGGTTCTATACCAATATTTTACATGTTTACTTATTATTTTGTTATTTTTCTACGAAGTTTTTTAAATAAGCGCGTTTAAAAGTTAAGTCTCTATAACTCCTGAACTAACAAAGTTTTTACAGAAAAACAAAGCCAGCCGTTTAGATTTATCATAAAATCGTAGCGAAAAAAAATTACCACTTTAAGTGACACGTAAAGTGGAAAAAAAAATAGCACTTGTCGTGGTAAATACAAAAGTAAAGTTTCATCTGTCTAGCACTAGCCGTTTGTAAACAAACCGTAACAAATAACCGTATTTTCCCACAACTGCACAAACAAGGAAAACCTTCAACTTACAAGTGCCAATAAGACCATGGCCGAAACATGTGCAATACCATGCAAATACCACAATAATATTATTATCGTGTGGTATTTCAATCATTAATTTTGTGAGGTCCTTATAAACGCGCCCGCATTTTTAAGGACCTCACAAAATTAAACCCTTGATTAGCCTAATTTATTTAGTTTACGAATAAAATTTCTACAGAAAATGTCACACGAGTCACGACTCAAGAGTCACGAGATCCCTGATCTTCTACCATAGCTCATAGGTGGAAACTATTGCTGGACGTTTGCCTATTTGAACCTGTCCTTCGCACCACCACCACGGATACGCCAACCGATGTTGCTTGTCTTTCTCTGATATCTTATAAAATGAACTGGCAGACAAAAACAGCAACAAGGTACCGTATTTGTAGTGTGAATATTTTTTTAATAAGGGGGCTTCTTCGAGAAATATGTAAATATCACATTTTAAGCTAATTTTATAAGCATTGCGTGCTACTTCCACGAATTTAGACAGTTAAAAACTTTACAATTAAAAGCGTGCTAATGTATTTTGACATGTAAGTTCTAGCAGTTAACAGAAATATTCAGCAAGAACTTACATTCCGCAGAAGGAACTGATGACTCAAGTGAAAAAACGTTTGTGCTTGGAGAGTTAAAACGGAACAGAAGAAAAAATCGCAGAGTACCGCTATTATTACCTTTTCCTGTATCGCTAAATGTATTTGCACTATGTAAAAGAAATTGAACAAGCAAGTTACCGAGGCATAAAATTTACTCGGGGCTTAGCGTCTGTAGATTAGGACAAAGTGATCTAGAGGATAAATATTAACTAAGATAAGATAATTAGTTACCAGGTAGTTAAACAAATGAGATTTTTTTTGTTTGGCGCCATTGAACAATGTTGAGATTAGATTTTGGGCTCACGCTGCCGCGCCGCACTTTTTTGCAACCGGACTTACGCCTAATTAACGAAAATGCCGAATTACTTGAATTTACAAAAATATTGAGACAAAATGGCCCCTAGCCTTAGATCTTATAATCTAAGCCCCTAGCTCATAACGATGAGTCTTCAGTTTTCAACTTTTATGTTTGATATTTTTTCTGCCGTTAGGGGGCGGACCCAACGGACACAAAGCGTCATCTGGTGGCGATAGTGGTATCAAAAACGGTCAATAAGAATTTTCGATTCTTTTCCTGTCACCAGGCGGCGCTCGGTAGCACGACGGTCCTTGTCGTGTCAAAAAGCTGTCAGATGTCACGAATTTAAAACCCCTCTTTTCTCCACTATCGCGTAAGATAGGAAGTATTCGCGTTTATTTATGAAACGGTGCCAAGTTCGCGCTGCTGACCTACACACCACACTAGAGGTCACCGGTTCGATACCACTACTATTTAGTATTTACTTTCACTCTCCCTGATAATAATTATATGTTGTTATTTAATGGTTTATAAATTAAACAAGGTATTAAACATCTTTTTATGGAGGTGGGCGGTCAGGTGGCAGATTTTATAGAACACAAAGATTTTCGAAACACATTAAGAACGTGGTGGTTGTACCTACATAATAATCATTATTAATACTGTATGCGCAATGTTTTTATCACTCTTGCGCAAATTGACTTCGACGATTGAAGGAAGTGAAAATCTTCATAGCATGTATATTTTCCGGATAATCAAAATGTAGGTTCTATTTTTAAAATTGGCAAGACCACAATAAAACATAAAACACGAGTGTGTCGTCAATATTGCGTAAGTTTGTTGATCTAAACAATATTCACATGTCTGCTACCTTGTAGCTTCAATTAATATGTTAACTTGAGCATTATTTACCTTTATCATATTATATTATGTATAAAGTCATGTCATACTCGTGATCAAATATGATGACGTTACAGTAGCCATACACTATACTGCCAATCGTCCAATCGGCATGCCACATGACGCTGCAGCCGCAGGTTTAATTCTGCATATTATATCGTCTATATTATACAATACAAACGTACAACTGTCATGCCAATCCATGCCCATTCATGGTCAGGGGGTCTAAAAAGGCCACTTTGAGTGTTTCATATTATGTTTCATATATTATGTAGTTATTTTCCATACGTAAAACATTTTGAATTTGCTATAAGTAAAATAATATTATGATACTGTTGTTTTAAAAACGACTGAAGGACTATGGGCATCCATTCATCTAATGTTCTGCGTAAGTGGCCTTTTTAGACCCCCAGTTCTAACTTCTAGCTGATCCAATCGGCAGCGCCATACCAATTGGACGACAGGCAGTAGGGTGTATGGCTACCCTTAGTTATGAGCTCTATATTATATACCTATATTAATGTTTTGATTTTTTAACAAATTTAAATACCTACCACACGTATAAATTATTAGTTATTGCCACGATAATATTTTAAAACTGCAAAATGGTTTTCACATAAACGTCAAACCGACGTCCAAACTCCAGAATTCAGTTTATGAATAAGGCGATTAATTTATATAATTCAATAAAAGTTAACTGTAAAATGAAAGTGTAAGCGAATTACGAGAATAGGCAATCGGACTAATTTTTTTTTATTGCATAAATGAATAGTACCTACTCTTAAATATGAGTAACTTCTCAGAAAAAACCGTATATCAAAAGTCAATATTTTCAAAGGTACAGCGATTTCTATAAAAAATTTCGCGAGCCTCCTAAAAACGCTCCATACTAAAGTCGACCTACAAATGACGTCACTTGTAGGTTATAGTATATGAAGTAGTATAATATGAAGTATATGGCCGCAGGAATAGCTTGTAAATATCTCCGATATTTGTGCGTTTAAGTTCATACTTACCATAATGAATGTTTTTGTATATGATGTGAGTAAACTAATGATGTAGGTTTTGTTTACCAATTTCGCAAAAAAAAAAAATTTTTTTTTGGTATAAAGACTCGCGAAATTTTGTATACAAATCGCTGTACCTTTGAAAATATTGACTTTTGATATACGGTTTCTTCTGAGAAGTTACTCATATTTAAGAGTACTATTCATTTATGCAATAAAAAAAATCAGTCCGCTTGCCTATTGGGGTTCTGGTTAAATGGTTTAGTTATCAAATTCTTTTTAAGTCGTAATTGAGTAGGTACTTATCTGCATTATTTTTATGCTTTTTTATCTGAGAGCATAATATAAGCAATAACCATTCCCCGGGGATGGGAGGTCCTTTGGGATTATTATTGGCCTGAGAAGGGATTATTTCGCTGTTCTACAAATTGTTTTTATTTTCGATTTTTAGAGAAGAATTGATGATTTTGGCATTTCTCGTAATTATAATTATCGGTTCAATCTCGTTTGGATTTTCAGCATTGGATTTGACGCGTAGGTATGCGAATGAGTCAGCGCGTTGACTGAACCGAGATTTTATCGAAAATAGGAGAATTGGGCTTCTGCACGCGTAGTAGTTCCGTTTCCACCAAAAAGAACTTCCATCTATGAAAAAATAGACAAAATGACAGACTGATACAGGAAATATTATGTCTACACTCTACAGTCTACACAATTTTTCAGTATGTCTATGCTTGTGTAGACTAAACGCATTTCTATGGCGGTCATGCTACGCGTGCAGATATACGTTACAAGAAAATGGGAGGATTTAAATCCACATGGGCCCATACAGAAAAATCTAGACATGAAGCAGAATTTACTCACATTTAGCTGACTTTAAGCCAAGTTTAAAGAAAAAGGAGTCAAGTTTAAAGAAAAAAGAGTCAAGTTTAAAGAAAAAGGAAATGGCGACAAATATACCATTTTAACCTCCAGCATCTAAGTTGTTTGCGTCTTAAAAGTATATGGCCACGTGTGAGTATTTCGCTAACTCAGTCAAGTCAAGGACCATATTATTTCGGTAACTAATCAGTAATCACTAACCGTGGGGTGTCGTGACTCGTGTAGTGGATAGACAGGTTTCATCAACTTTATCAACCTATATTTCATACTATAATTATGTATCCCGCGACTGCGTGCGCGCAAAAGTTAATTTCGCCGAAACCATAAATTTTTCTGCGATAAAAAGTAGCCTACGCCCTTCCCCGTGATCCACTCTACACCTGTGCCAACTGCCAAATTTCATCAAAATCGGTCCAGTAGTTTCGTAGCCTATTCAATGCAAACAAACAAACTTTACCTCTTTATTATATTAGTTTACCTAGACTAGCTTTTGCCCGCGATTAATTGGGCTTTACACGATTGATTATTATTAAAAATATTTTCGCAACAGATACGCATTATTATTAATAACTATGCGGTATTGTTCTTACAATTTGGTAGTGCACTTACACCAAATACCAATGGTAAGCTAAAGGCGGGTACCCTCACTTGGCGTAATATTTTGTTACGGAATGTTACGCTAAGTGAGGGTTCATTTTGAGGTCAATTTACTGCGTGTTCAGCACACGTCCACACGTCTATGATACATCATCATACAGAGAGAGCTACACCATTATTTGTATAATCCCTAAGTAGGTCTTTCAGTGAATTGAAAGCTCAAAGCTTAACAAACTTATTCATATAACATTATATAGCACTAGCGACCCGCCCCGGCTTCACACGGGTACATTACTGATACTAATACTACAGAATGTCTTTAAGCCTCTACCAAACGGGCGAAATTTAGTCAAAAGTTCAAAACAAACAGAAACAAATTAATATAGGTACCTACTAAAACTCAAGAAATAAGTAGGTGGGTATACTTTTATCGTATGAAATACCTATACTCTTCAGGACTAACAATACAACAAACACTAAATAAATAGGTATTCAAGTAACTATCCATCATAGTTACAATGAACACAAAACAAAAAAATTACCCAATAATCTAAACTCCGCACGCGCACCCGCCTTGGTGACACCCACTTTGCAACGGGCCGTGCAGTAGAAATCGTAATATTTTAATTTCGCCATAACTTCAAAACCAAACATCCAATTTTAATCATTCAAAGACCAAATATTATCTACATAAACTGTACTTAGTGATGAAATAATTTATTTTGATAAGGATTAATAGCATGAGTAAAATAAACACTTTTAAATATAGTCCAAAAAAAATTCAAGATTTCTAAATAAAAAAATGGTTGTTGTGCCTCACTCGACATAGATAGGTATAGTGTGTCGCGGACTTTTTTGTAGATATTTATAAGATCTACAATTAATTAGAACATTTTATGGTTCTATCTTTTATAGTTTAGGCAGCGTACGCAAAATAAGTAACTTTTCTGGTTGATTTTTTAAACCTTGTGTCCGAAAAACCCAAATATCTTACGGAACCCTATTTTTTTCCAAAATAAAATTTAGCCTATGTTACTCGTGGATAATGTAGCTTTCGAATGGTGAAAGAATTTTTGAAATCGGTCCAGTACTTTTTGAGCCTATTCATTACAAACAAACAAACAAACAAACAAACAAACAAACAAACAAACAAACATACAAACAAAGTTTTCCTCTTTATAATATTAGTGTAGATTAGTTAAGATTGTATAATGTATAATATTTTATTTACTAGTTTTAATAAATTCAAAAATATAAACGAATCACAAATATATTCTGACCGGGATTCGCACCCACCTCATTCCGAAAAAAAAAATATAATAGTATACTCCTAGATGATCCTCCTAGAGATGAATGCTAGTTAGATCGAGTTTTCGAGAAACCTTAATATTATTATTTATAATATATAAGATATCGAGATTATTTAAGTTTAATTTATGTAGATTAAAATTTCGACATTTATGATTTATCTAATAAATAATAACTATACACATTAGCCTTGTGATCATAAAAATATAATGGAAATATTTTTAGAAGTTGTTGTAGGTTTATTAGGAAATATTATACGGTACCGCATCAAAATTAATAAGTATGTACTTAAAAAATAAAAAAAACAGTTACTAATAATATTATAATATACTTCCTACTAATCCTACTAACATTATAAATGTGAATGTTTGTGAGGATGGATGGATGTATGTTCCTCTTTCATGCAAAAACTACTGAATTGATTTTGATGAAATTCGGTATGGTAGTACTTTGGGCCCTGGATTATAGGCTACTTTTTATCCCAAAAAAGTACAGTGTTCCCGAGGGAAACTATATTTACACGGGCGGAGCCCCGGGCAACAGCCAGCATTCTCATAAATGTATGTAATCTGGCTTATTCAAAAACCTTAATAATAGCAATATATTATATTCTTTGATAATAGTCTGTTTGTTTACATAAAAGTTTAATTTTAAAGTCTCAATGCTTGTGCACGTAGGACTTAGGCGTCCCCCACATTAGGTGTGCGCGGTCCTCGGGCGTGTGAGTGACGCTGCGCCGGCGGCGCTGCGTACGCGACGTTCACGCAGCGCGTACTCAGCGCCCGCATCGCTTAGACTAGGGTTACACGGTCAGTTTGGCATCAGTTCATTCCATCAGTCTCAGACTGACGCCAGAATGATGGCCGGAAAGTACATATTAAAAAATTATTAGTCCGTCATTCTTTCGTCAGTCTGGATGAGGCTGATGGACTGAACTGATGCCAGACTGACCGTGTAACCCTAGCCTTACGGCTCAATCTCTCACACGTGCGACTCAGATACGTTAGTAACTTAGTACTATGTATTCTTTGACTCAGACTAGAGGTGGGCGCGGCGCCGCCGCGCCGCCATGCATGCGCCGCCGCCGCCGCCGAGTATCCAAAAATTCGCGCCGATCGATGTCGACTCAAAAAAAAAACAGGCCCGTGCCGGGCGCTAGGCGCCGAGAGCGGGCGGGCAGGGCACGGAGTGCTGTGTAGTAATGGAAATTAATGCTATTTTTCATTAATTTCATTAGCATGCTAATTTTCATGTCTTAGCATGCTACGTGCTATTGCTATGCTATTTGCTAAAATCGATTTTTAATGATCAGAAATAGCTGTGTTTTGTGAAATGATAATGTTTTTTCATTACGTCGCGTCGCTCATTAAGTATTAACATACAATACGAAAATATTAATAACTAGCGACCCGCCCCGGCTTCGCACGGGTACAACACTTATACTAATAGTACAGAATGTATTTAAACCTCTAACAAAACGGGCGAAATTTAGTCAAAACAAACAGATAGGTACCTGCTAAAACTCAATGAAATAAGTAGGTGGGTATACTTTTATCGTATGAAATACCTATACTCTTCAGGACTAACAATAAAACAAACACTAAATAAATAGGTATTCAAGTATCTATCCATCATAGTTACAACGAACACAAAACAAAAAAATTACTCATAGATCTAAACTTCCCTCCCGTACACACACCCCCACCTTGGTGACGCCCATTTTGCAACGGGCCGTGCAACAGAAATCGTAATATTTTAATTTCGCCACAACTTCAAAACCAAACATCCAATTTTAATCATTCAAAGACCAAATATTATCTACATAGACTTTACTTAGTTATGAAATATTTTATTTTGATAAGGATTAATAGCATGAGTAAAATAAACGCGTTTAAATGTAGTCCAAAAAAAATTCAAGACATCTAAATAAAAAAATGGCCTCTTTTTGTGCCTCACTCGACATAGATAGGTATAGTGTGTCGCGGACTTTTTTGTAGATATTTATAAGATCAACAATTAATTGGAACATTTTATGGTTCTATTTTTTATAGTTTAGGCAGCGTACGCAAAATAAGTAACTTTTCTGGTTGATTTTTTACACCTTGTGTCCGAAAAACCCAAATATCTTACGGAACCCTATTTTTTTCCAAAATAAATTTTAGCCTATGTTACTCATGGATAATGTAGCTTTCGAATAGTGAATGAATTTTTGAAATCGGTCCAGTACTTTTTGAGCCTATTCATTACAAACAAACATACAAAGTTTTCCTCTTTATAATATTAGTGTAGAAAAACAACTATTGAATAATGGAACCTAAACGTATGCAATTAACTTTATTAAAAAAAAATACATTCAAATTCAGAAATTTGACTGATTTTGAATGTATTTTCTCTTCTCACTCGCTCGTATTAATTCATGGAACATCGCGGCATCGTGAACTCTCGGGTCGCGTCGTGCGTCGAGTCAAATTTATTTCGCATCGGATTTTAGCATTAGCAACTAACAATAGCACGATAGCCAGTTAGCACTTAGCGCCGCGGTGCGAACCAGCGCGAAAATTTGCGTTTTTTTTACAAAAACAGCTACGCCGCGGCGCGGCGCCGCCACGCCGACCAATTTCCCCCGGTGCGCCGCCGCCGGCAAATTTTAGGTCGGCGCCCACCTCTAACTCAGACGCCCGAGGAACGCGCACGCCTAATGTGGGGTCAGCCTTACGAGTTACGAGTGTCGCGTATACCTGGTACAATACCGCATACGTTTTACCACAGTATGTTTTACATAGATAAATAAGTACCTACATACAATGTATGTACAATGTACCACGTGAGAGCTGAGAGGTAAGGAGATACGTGTTATGTAACAACATGACGCGCGAGAATCGTTCGAATGATCTAAGTCAGAGGTTCCTAAAGTTTAAAGATAACGGAACACCAACCACCTTTGAGTTTATAAATGAATAAATAAAAAGTTTAAGGAAACTCATTAATCAAACGAATATAATATTTGATTTATTATTGCTGAGCTCTCTTTAGCGGCGGCGCGCATGCGCTCTAAAAGCCACGCGGAGCCCTATTTTCAACGTCAAATTAAAATTATAAATAATGGAGATAGAGTTCCGGGAGTACGGACTTTTTTATTGAAAATATTCTCCTCATTAACGGGCTTTTTTCAAAATTGCTTAAATATTAATATTTTTCGAGTACATATTAACAAAAAACGAAATATCGTTTTTTTTTCATCTTATTTTGTTAATAACAATTGCAATTTTTTACCTGCACCAAAATCCTTCAAAAACATTTTTCTAGAGGTGATTCCGAATCGAATGAGCCATCGCTCATATTTTTAGGACCTTTATCTCTATTTTTCACGTTTTTGAACTTGTTGACTAGACTAGTAGCTTTAGCGTAATATTCCATTACGCTACGTAGCATAATATTACCATAAATACCGTCGTAGTTAGTCATGGTAATGTTCAACGAAAACAGCCTCCGTGGTGCCGTTTAGAGCTCGGCTCTCGGCCCGGAGGTCGTGGGTTCACGCGTTAGAACAACAACAATCTTGTTTCCAAATTTGGTTAGGACAATGCATGCTGATCACCTGATTGTCTGACAGAAATGTGATCCATTCGTCAGGTGGCATGTAAAAAGGTATAGGTCCTGCGCCTATTTCTCGCCCGTCGGTGTCGTGTCGAAAATCCGTCCCACTAGGTTTCGAGAGTAAAAGAAGAGATAGTGCTATTGTGTACTGCGTAGGTACATACTTGGACACTATAAAATAACTCCTGCGTAGCTGGCCTGGTTTCAATGAAACCTGCCACAGTCAACGTTCTTTTTTATAAGAAGTGCCGCATGGCAGTGCAAAATGCTTACTTGGCAGTTAGCACATTAGGACGGACGGTACAATGCCCGAAGTCCGCGTTGTAAGTTATGGATAACTCTTACGAAGAATTATCTTTTTTGCCAGTTTCTAGAAAAATGTAATGAAGAACTTCCCATAAAAATGCTTTTCATAACACACTTTGCTCCTGCTTTCTATAGCACACTGTGCTGGGTCGGGACGCATAGCAATAACCAAAGTCCGCGGCGCGAGTGATGCGGCCCTCTGCGGCCCCACAGTGTGCAATCTCGATCAAAAATCGGACATCGTCTTTTTATCGGTTAATTCGAAAGAGTACTTAATTATAAATACCCGAGTAAAACACCCATGAAGCTCGCTTGCATAGTTTTAAAATTATCTCAAAGTGAAAATTCGTATCCCGCATTGATAGAAAAGTGAAAAAATGTTTTAATTAAAAATTCTTAAGGAATAGCCAAAAATATGTTATACATTATTTAAAGAACATACAAAAACCTACATTTTGAACCCTTTTCAAGTCGGCTGTGACTTATGGGGGCCATAAAAACAAAGAAAATCGAATTTTAGTTTTTATTTTTTCCTTACTAATTTTCGCAAAAGGTGCACCTAGAATTTACATTAAAAGGAAGCTAGTAGTCACCACTACCACTGGTAAAATAATCAAATTCTAAAGAGGTGGAGAATCGTAGAAAAATGGTTTTGAAAAAATGCGGGATGCGCGGGATTCATCTTTAGAAAATTATATACTTTTTCGATACAGAAACTTCTTTTGGACTGTTCAGAACTTGAATAAGAACAATAAAAATGGATAATATAGATAAAATGTCACATTTAAACCCTTTTTAGCGTGTAAAATAAAAACTGGTTATACAATTTTAGTAATTATTTTTTTCTGAGCAAGTTCCGCTGAAGTAGCAGATTTAACTAACATTTATATAAAGCTAATACACGCCACTACTATGCTAAGTTCGTTAAATTGGAGCAAGTGAGCTAACAAGTTGCCGTAATATCTTAAAATACTACCATTGCCTTAGTATATTTTTAAAATGTGTGTTTTTGTATATAAAAATATAGATCGTTTCTTTACTAAAAATTGTAGCTTAGCTATTAAAAGCAGCAGAGATAAACATAAGCTAGTTATTCCTTACCAAAGAATTAACATCTTTAGCAGAAATGCGTACTGTATGGTAGTTCGCATCTATAACAAACTACCTAACTATTTTAAAGGACTAACAACACAAAGATATAAAAGTGAACTAAACACCTGGCTCCTCATCAAAATGTATTATTCAATTAATGAATTCTTCGACGACAAAAATATTGAATTATAAACAATGTAATTTTTCCATTGATAATATTGTACCTAAATATTGTATATTAAAAGTAATGTGACATTGTAATTATTCTGTTTTGAAATTTGATTTGGTAATTATATAAAGCGTATTATTTTCCTGACTTAAATGCATTGATTCTATTTTGTTTCTGATTATTATCCAATTTTTTGTATCCACTGTTTGTAATGTATTAATTATTGAATTGTAATCGTTATGTACTGACATTTGTTACTTATTTTTATTTTCTTGATAATTTTATAATAAAAGGTAATCACTTAAAATTCATGACTAATTAAAATAACTAACATTTACCTATTTGCACACTATGCATGTAGTAGAATATGTGGAAATGTAAAATGCCTTATTGTACCATTTTCCTAGTAAATAAATGCTAATAAATGTAAAAATCAAAACAGAATAATTACAATGTCACATTACTTTTAATATACAATATTTAGGTACAATATTATCAATGGAAAAATTACATTGTTTATAATTCAATATTTTTGTCGTCGAAGAATTCATTAATTGAATAATACATTTTGATGAGGAGCCAGGTGTTTAGTTCACTTTTATATCTTTGTGTTGTTAGTCCTTTAAAATAGTTAGATAGTTTGTTATAGATGCGAACTGCCATACAGTAATGCATCTAGTAAGACTCCGAATTTTGTAGTTGTTAAAAAGAACTGTATTACCTTGGTAATAGAGTGTATTTCACAATGCACGTCTCATAGAGGCAAATCCGAGCCGAGCGAGCTGTTCGTTAGTCTTGCTAAAACTCGAGAACGGCTTGACCGATTTGGCTAATTTTGATCTTAAAATAATCATATCAGTTCAGGGAAGGTTTAAACGGTGAAAAATTTCAGTTCATAGTTAAGGCAGAACAACTTTGTCGGGACAGCTAGTTCTAGTATAAAAGTGTTTACATTAAAGCAACTGACGTTATTAAGAGTTATAACTTTTGTTATAAACTAGTCAGTAGCGACTCGCCTAGGATCGTAGTAAGTACTGAGAAAAAAAACGTGTGAAGTCGAGTAAGGCCTTTAATGATAATTTTATACAGTTTTTATAGATTTCTCAACAATGAAGAAATGCGACTAAAATGGCTCAATAGTGTTTAAGTAAGGCAGAGAATTACATAAAAAAATGTTACATATTAATGCAGCCGTCACTTCAAACCTTCATGATTTTACACTATTCAATTTCATAGACTTTTAAAAGCCTTAGCTGTATGTCATTCATTTCACAATTTGTCTCACACAGCTTTGCAGTTTGTCCACACAGCAGAAAATATTATTGTCACCCTCCTAGAAAGAGACACACGGCCTCTCTTCCAACCTCTTGCTCGGCTCGTTTTTTTGCTCACAGTACAGTACAGCTACAGGTCCTGTTGTTATTCCTAGGTCCATGCATACAGTACGCAATTCTGCTAAAGATGTTAATTCTTTGGTAAGGAATAACTAGCTTATGTTCATCTCTGCTGCTTTTAATAGCTAAGCTACACTTTTTAGAGGCGATCTATATTTTTATATACAAAAACACACATTTTAAGAATATACTAAGGCAATGGTAGTATTTTAGGATATTACGGCAACTTGTTAGCTCACTTGTTCCAATTTAACGAACTTAGCATAGTAGTGGCGTGTATTAGCTTTATATAAATGTTAGTTAAATCTGCTACTTCAGCGGAACTTGCTCAGAAAAAAATAATTACTAAAATTGTATAACCAGTTTTTATTTTACACGCTAAAAAGGGTTTAAATGTGACATTTTATCTATATTATCCATTTTTATTGTTCTTATTCAAGTTCTGAACAGTCCAAAAGAAGTTTCTGTATCGAAAGAGTATATAATTTTCTAAAGATGAATCCCGCGCATCCCGCATTTTTTCAAAACCATTTTTCTACGATTCTCCACCTCTTTAGAATTTGATTATTTTACCAGTGGTAGTGGCGACTACTAGCTTCCTTTTAATGTAAATTCTAGGTGCAACTTTTGCGAAAATTAGTAAGGAAAAAATAAAAACTAAAATTCGATTTTCTTTGTTTTTATGGCCCCCATAAGTCACAGCCGACTTGAAAAGGGTTCAAAATGTAGGTTTTTGTATGTTCTTTAAATAATGTATAACATATTTTTGGCTATTCCTTAAGAATTTTTAATTAAAACATTTTTTCACTTTTTTATCAATGCGGGATACGAATTTTCACTTTGAGATAATTTTAAAACTATGCAAGCGAGCTTCATGGGTGTTTTACTCGGGTATTTATAATTAAGTACTCTTTCGAATTAACCGATAAAAAGACGATGTCCGATTTTTGATCGAGATTGCACACTGTGGGCCCGGCAAAGTGTGTGATAGTTCATAATATAAAATGTATGGAGCGCATTTTTGTGACAGGCCGCCCGCTGCGGCCCGAGTCCCGAGTCCCGACAATGCGGTCCAATGCGGTACCTTGGGGCCATCAGACAGCCCTTCAGAAGGTTTACCTTTATGGTTCAAGGGCCGGTAGTGTCTTTGCACGTGTTTAATCACTTATCAGAAGTTAAGGACCTGCGAATTCGACTTTTATTGCCGTTATAACGTATTCGATTTCATATATCATTATTTCCGTCATTTACCGTTGTGTAGATTAAATTGATACGAGCAGTGGCGGACTAAGCCCGTCAGGGGCCCGGGGCGGCAAAGCCAAATGAGGCCCCCCCCGCTTAAAAAATCGGTCAAGTGCGAGTCGGACTCGCGCACCGAGGGTTTCGTACAAACTTGTATTAAAAAATAATGGTTCACGGTTTATGCTTAAGGATTATATATTTTATGAAATTAAATGTTTTTTTATATTTGAGTTGATTGAATGAAAGGTAAATTGCGGTTAACGATTTAATAATATAGCCCTTTATTTCCATGCTTTAAGTACATAGTTTTTTTTTGTTTTTAATTTTTTACAAGCTAAGAAAATATTATCTTAAAATTAGTCGGTACATATTGAATTACTTATAAAATGTTTCTTATGTATTAGTTTTTTTTTTGGCATGGCTCCTCTTCGGATAAAGGCCTCCTCCAATTTTTCCCATTGTTTTCGGTCTGTTGTCTTTGTCATCCATTCCTCGCCCGTTATGTTTATGATTTCGTCGACCCATCTATCTTTAGGTCTTCCTTTGCTTCTCTTTCCACCTGCGCCTTTCCACTTGGTGACTCTCTTTGTCTGTCATACGGGCAACGTGACCAGCCCATCTCCATTTAAGTTGTTGTGCATGTCGTACTGCATCTATGAGTTTTGTCTTTTTACGAATAACATTGCTATTTTGTTTGTCGATAAGTTTGATACCCAGTACGCTTCTTTCTTTTGCGCGCTGACATGTCCGAATTTTCTTTTTTGTTTTTTCTTGAAATAGCCACGTTTGTGCTCCACATATAACAGGCATGGCAATAAGCAGGAGTCCATTACCTTCTTTTTGAATTTCATAGGGAATTTGACTTTTAACATTTCTTTGAAACTCCAGTACTTTCTCCAAATCATATTAATACGGCGTTCTAATTCATCTTCGTGGCGCGTCTTCTCAAATGATATTTGTTTTCCGAGGTATATATAGCTGTCCACATATTGAATTTGTGCATTGTTTACGTATATGTCGTTTTTTACACTATTTGTCGCTACTTTTGTTTTTGAAGTGTTCATTCGTAAACCAATTTTTCTGCTCTCATAATCTAACTCACTTATCATTTGTAGTTCTTTTGATGTTTTTGCAAAATAAATGATATCGTTAGCAAATTTTAAACTGTTAACAAACTCCGTGTCTACTTTTATTCTTTTTTACGATTTTACGGTTTACGATTTATGACGTATAAAAAAAAAGCTACTTACTAGATCTCGTTCAAACCAATTTTTGGTGGAAGTTTGCATGGTAATGTACATCATATATGTTTTTTAGTTTTATCATTCTCTTATTTTACAGGACACACATTTTACCACTTTGGAAGTGTCTCTCACGCAAACTATTCAGTTTAGAAAAAAATAATATTAGAAACCTCAATATAATTTTTGAAGACCTATCCATACGTATGGGTATAATGAAAAAAAAATTTTTTGACTTTCAGTTCTAAGTATGGGGAACGCTCAAAATTTATTGCTTTTTTCAATTTTTGTGATAGACAGACAGACAGACTGACATGACGAATCCATAAGGGTTCCGTTTTTTGACATTTGGCTACGGAACCCTAAAAATGTAGTTTTTTATGTTTATTTCGTTAAAATCTGGCAAGTGAAACATACATACCTACAATATGGAATGGATATGGGTGAGGAAAATAAAATACAAATCGATAGATAAAATAAATAAAATAAAAGATAGTTTTTTTTTTGTAGCGTGTTATATGTGTTTTCGTGCCTTCAATTTACTGAACTCCTCAATAACTTATGTGAAACCGATTTCTTTAGAATTTTTTCTTTCTATTGCCATTTGACTATTTTCCATAGGACTTGTAGTTTTGCCGGAAATTGAGATAAACCGTCTTCTACCCTTAAAAACTCACCCCTTACACTTCCCAACCTCAAATCGCCCGTAAGTTACTTTTCATTTTATTTTTTAATATTCTCATCCTTTTCAATGGGTTTCATACTATATTTTTTTTTTCTCTTTTGACCATTTTCAATGGTAAAAGCCCTAGTCTATAAGCTTCACGATTGATTTGACGATATAGATATACAAATGTACATAGACTTTGTCATGTTGTCTTACGATGAGAACAAGTAGGGGAGACCGGGGCAAGACGAAGCTCGGGACAGGACGGGAAGTATGCTTGTGTGTGTAAATGGTGAACATAATAGACCCTAACACAGCGCCATCTGCTCCATGTTCAGTCGCGTCACACGAGTCCTAGGGGCGTGCGCGTGTCACTACTTGTTTTAGCTTCACAGCGAATAAAAACCATTTTTAAGAGGATTTTTACGAAGTTTTCTGTTCTGAATCGATGTGCACCGAGGTATCAGATCTATTGTAATATTGTATCACATACTTATTATAGTAGTGTAAAACTAACGAATTTAAGTTGAATTTTCGCCAAATAATTTTGTATGTTAAAACTGTTGATGCTTTTGCAAAAGATGTCTATTGGGGCAAAACGGTCGGGGCATAATGGGATGGTATCCCGTTTTGCCCCATATGCGTTAGTAGTAAACGTTATAAGTTAATTTTTTTGTTTGCAGTTTAAAATGGTACGAAACTATAAACGCAAAACAAATCGTGGAAAATAGGAAAAATGAGGAGAGCTGTTAGAGCTGTGTTTTCTGAGCCAATGGGATTTCTTCGTGCCTCAGCTACATTAGCCGTGCCTTAATCGACCTTAGAACGTCGAATGAGAAAGGCTCGATCTACTGAAGATGCTGACACTGATACAAATAATAATTACGGCAAAAAAAAAATAGGACGCTATAAAAAAGTATTCAATAAAGAACAGGAAGAATTATCTCAGTACATTACATCAATGGAAGCTCGTCTTTTTAGAATAACTGGCAAAGAGCTTCGTATTTTAGCTATCTAGTTAGTTAACTGGATTCTTTTTTTGGATTTTTTCTTTTAGAAAGTTTTCTAGTCAAAGAGAAATCGTATCGTGTACCCATTCATTCACCCAAGAGAGATTAGAATAGCTGGGGAGGACTGGCTGAGTGGGTTCCTGAAAAGGCATCCTAAACTTTCATTTAGACGACCAGAACCAACTTCTGCTTGGAGAGCTATGGCCTATAGGGTCTTAACAAAGTGGCAGTGAATGAAAGAAAATATTATAGCTATTTCCAAAAAAGTAAGAACCAAAGAGAGAAAATCAAGTAAACGCGGTAAAACAGCTAAACTTACAGCTTCTCCGTACAAGAACGAACTCGTTAGCGATATAAACAAAAAATACGTCTGGAAAAAAGAATTCGATACTAATAAGACTGAAAAGATAAGACCTGAAAAAAAAAGCCAAGAATAGAGAATAAAAACAAAAGACGCAAAAGAAAGTGACTCGAATTAGGTTCATCTGAAAATGATTGTCCTTGCATATTAGGACTTATATTTTCTCCTTATATCTTCACTTAGGACTTATATTTACAATCCACTGAAGGATGGGTTATTTGTAGTGTGTACAATTGCTGGGCCCATAATTCCTGCGCAGGTGTGTGACTATGAAGATGCATGATGCATATGTATGTGAACACTGCCAACCAGATTAAAATATATACTCATTATACCCCATATCGTTTCACATTTTGCCCCGATCATGGGGCAAGACGGGATATTTGACTTGTTCCATTTAATTCCTGTTTGCCAAAAAAGTACGTGATTTATCTCCTTAAAAGATTATAATTATTTTAACTAAAACTATAAGTGTTGATTTTGTTGTAAGTGATTTTTAAAAAACAGTTTGATTTTCATTTTATGTCGGTTTTTCTCTTAAGTATCTCATCTTGCCCCGGTCTCCCCTACATACCTATGTCTCTAATAAACGTGCACTACAAATAATATAAGGACCACTCGCAAAATGCAATAACTGAAGCAATGTACTCGTAGGTGCATGTTGACTAGAAACTACGGATCATAAAATTCTTCGTATAATTTAGGCTAGAAATAAAAGGCTAAATTATACAAAGAATTAGTTACTTTTTCCAAATACTCGAAAATGCACTTACTCAACTCTGAACTCATTTACTTTTATTCCGCATCAAAAATCAAAAATACTATTACGCTTTTCAATGTAATTACTTTGAACGGATAAGATCGCGTTTATTACTTTACAATAAAAAAAAGGCTTATCTGTTCGCAAAAATATCGGAACACACTAATAAACTATTAAATATCAACGTAAAGAAATTTAATACCTATATTTTAAATGTGGCCAATGTTTATTTTTCTACGTAAATAGAATGTAGTGAATGTAAATGTAGGCGTAAAAGAGGGAATTATTTGCACTTCATTCATTCACGGATTCCTGAGGAACAGGGGCGTAGCTACCGCCGTATCTGCCGTATCAATTATACGGGCCCCCCGGGGCACGGGGGCCCCCAACGTGCAAAAATTAATAAAAACTTCCCTAATTTCATCTTCATTTCATCATCAACTATAAATGATTTAATAAATAACTAAATAACAGTTTGCCTAAAAAAAGGCAAGGAGAGTGTATATTTAAATTGTAAAAAATTTGGAAAAAGTGACAGATAGCTAATAATTATGACGAATAAATATTTCTTTTAATTTTATGCATTTTTTTTATTTTGTGAGCAATCTTTACCCTTTCTAAGGGGCCCCAAACGAATTTTTATACGGGGCCCCGCCAAGGCACGCTACGCTTCTGCTGAGGAAGTACCCGCTACAAAGACGGGAAATCCCCCAGCGTATTGGTCGCGTTCAGTAAAGTTAAATGAGTATTAGTACCGCGTAAAAAGTCTAGATAGCTGTAGTGTTTTGATCTTGATGAAATTATGTAGGTATCAAGCACATTTTTTAAGTCTGGTTTAGGATTTCATCAGGGGAACGCGGAGGCATTTGGGGGCCCCCCAAGACCGGGGGCCCGGGGCGGACCGCCCCTTCCGCCCCCCGGTTAGTCCGCCACTGGATACGAGATAACATTTTGATTTGGGTGTGCAATTCCGAGAAAGTTTTTTGAAGCTACATGCTTCGAAAACCATGTAAAGATGTCGCTGACAAGCCGATGTGCCTCAGATCATTTGTGAACTGTGAACCTAAAACCTCCGGTAATCACCGTGTCGGCGACAACTACTGCGTACATGATGCGCACACATAGTGAAGATTTAGTACAGTTATGTTTTTTTTTCTTGTGTTCATATTCTTTTCTAAACTTGATGTTACTCGCGGATATTTCTAAACAAACCTACTTACCCTACCCAACATCCTACCTAGGTACGTTTTGATATTCGTAGGTTGCACAAGTCCATGCAATACTCGACTCTTATTGCTATAATTCCAAAAAAAAAAAAACATCGAAGACAACCCGGCAAAAAATGTGAGTAGGTGAGAGTTTTGCCGGGAAAGTCAATCAGCAGTGTTGTGTTTCTGTGTTATTTTTCTAAATTAGTGTTAATTCGGTTTTTAATGTGTTATAGTGGTGGAATATTAACCATTAATTATTCGTTGAGGTGCATTAGTGTGGAAAAGTGATACATTCTACAAAATGCGTGCTAAATTGGGTTTCCCGCCAAAACTCCCTAGGAAGTTTCAGTAAAGCGTCTACCACTTTACTGAATCGACTGACTTGACTAATTGACTACCCTGACTAATTATTTCGACTTTGACTAGACTTTGGACTTGACGATTTAGAAATAAGACAAAGAAATACCTCAAACGACAGACGAGGCAGTATGGTCTAAGACCTTAGCCTGTTCCATTTCGGGACGAATTAAACAAAAAAAAAATGTGAGTAGGTTACTTTATAATTCTACAACATCCTGTTGTAGAATTATATTAAGTTTAACTTTTTACTCATGTCTGTTATCTGCAGAAAAAATAAACGTGTTTAGAAGGCTCAGACTCAAAGTAGGTATGCGAGAGAATTGTTAACATTTGAGTACGTGTTAGATTGTAAGGGCTCCGAATATTGCACCACAATGAAAACACTGTTATTTATAGGACAAATACCTAAAACGATACTTGACAAACAATGATACGCCTGTAATTACTGTTCAAGTAGTCTAATTACGAAGTGTGAATACATTATTTCGAATATAGCTACTTAAGTGAAATGTCCTCCGTTTTGTCAATATCAAAGGTCGGGTTTCTTACTGTACGATACACTATCGAATAACACGGTCACTCACATAACACTTGTATTGTACCTAAATTATATGTTCACTATTTATTTATATAACAACAAAAATAAAAAGAACGACACTGTAGTACGTCTAGCTCTGACGCGAACTGTCATTTCGCGAGTGCGTGAAAAAAAAGTCAAATCTGCGAAAAATGTATCGCGCAAACAGCTGATTATTACAGTGTTGCCATAAATGTAAATTTCAGAAACTACTATTGTTTTCTTTTATATACATAATATTATATTGTGAGAATTGAGATGCGGCTGTAATAATTCTCAATTTTAAATAGGAAACTATTATATACCTACATTAAATAAATAATCAAAACATTTTATTATAATATTATATTAATGTTTAAAGATCACTCACAACTTTATTAGCATTTTACTTTAAGTTTTTATTCAACAGCAGAACGATATTGTAATTTGTAAAATTATTAAGTATGCATGACTCTCACAAAAGGTATTTGGTATAAAACCATCCAACCCAACAATTCAGCTGTACCGTGGATCGATCAGGCCAATATGAGCAGGTCAGAGATTGTAATGGCTCTTCGGCTTCGTTCGGGGCATATTCCGTTGAACAGTTTTGCCTTCTTTATGGGCAAAGTGGAGTCACCAAACTGCTCGATATGTAACAAAGTAGAAGACGTGCATCACGTTCTAGCAGGGTGTGCCCGGAATAAAGCAGAAAGGAGGCAATTTATATTCTTCAATAATTGTTTAAATAATTATAACGTTGGCGTTTTCAATAGCATTCTGTCTTCTCCCTCATCGGATAAGGCCAGAATGTTATATAAAATGGTAAAAAATTGTTGCGAGAATAGGCATACTGAGAAGTACTTAGTATGATAGAATTTAGTTTTTAAGTTGATTTTTGTAAAATGATTTCTGTAACAAGGTTGACTTAATCACTAAATGATCAAACCCTTTTAAAAATAAAGATTAGAAAAAAAGTATGCATGACGTATTTTTTTACTTAGTACTGGACAATTAGCTCTAAAACATAATAGCTATTAATTTTATGTAATATGTTGTTTAAATTGAAAAAGTTCATAATGAAAACGAAAATACTCCGGTGCAGCCCCGGATCTAAGGGGAGGCAACTGGGCCACTTGCCCCAGGTGGCACCTTCATAGAGGCGCCAAATCCTTGAGACGATCGAATTCGAAATAAAATAGTGCCACACCCGCTAAGTGATTTATGAATGCATCTTAACAGATCGAATATATTTTTTTACCTATTAGAGGCCCTGGGCACATTATAATATTTTTTTTGTTTTTACCTGTTTAAGCTTTAAACCCTGAAAAACTGTGAATTCGGGAAAATACAAATATCTATACTCTAAAACTAAACGTCAGGACAAAATTTTATAATACGTACTTTAAGCCAAAAACGAGCGAGCGAAGCGAGCGAGCAAATTTTTTTCCTATTTTCTAGGTTCAAATCTGTTTAAAACTAAACTAAAATAATTATAAACACTGAATAACAGTAAACTTCGGAAAAATACCATAAAATCAAGCGGCTAAAACAGAACATCGGTAATAAATAATGTAATGGCCTATATGTTAACCGCGAGCGAGCAAATTTTTTTCCTATTTAATAGGTTAAATCTGTTCAAACTTTAAACCCTAAAATACCGTGGAAATATGGTCATTAGAAAAATGGGCGCCCATTTTTTTCGTTTTTACCTGTTTATGCTTTAAAGCACAGGGTTTCCCCTTAAACACTGAATAACGGTGAACTTCGGAAAAATATCATAAAATGAACTGGCTAAAATAGAACATCGCTACTAAATAATATAATATGTTCTTTATGTTAAACGCGAGCGAGCGAAACGAGTGAGCAAATTTTTTTCCTATTTAATAGGTTAAATCTGCTCAAATTTTAAACCCTAAAAGACTGTGAAAATAGGATCATTTTGTAATTTAAATTAAAGTAAAATTAGTGTAATTTCTGATGTTGTAAAATAGATGACAAATAACTTATTATGTTAGGTTTGTCATATAATACCTATTTCACACTTTTTTTGTAGTACACAATTACAAAATTTTGTGACGAGTGACGTGCCCAAAATATTGTGTCGCATGCTATACGTTCGAGGATTCGATGGCATGCGTGCCATAGTTTTGCGATCCCTGTTTTAGGCTATTGATTTTATTGTTTTTTTCTAAAGTACATTATTCTTTCAGGGCTTAAAGTATAAAAAGATTTTAACAGGTTAAAGCGTAAAAAACATTCGCTCGCTTTCTCAGTTTGAACGCATTTAACATAAACACGTACAATATATAGAACAAGTTAGTATTAAAGTTCTGTTTTAGGCTGTTGATTTTATTTTCTAAAATAACTTTAAAAAAACATCTTTCAGACAGGGTTAATGGGGCGGCAAAATATGTTAATTGGCCTGGGGCGCAAATTTTTTAAATACGCCTCTGTATATGGGTCATCCACATGGACTAGCCGGCCCATTTCGGGGGGAAGGTTTGAACCCCCTAACCCCCCCCCTAGCTACGCCCATGGATTAAATACCTAAATAAAATAAGGATGACACTTTTTTGAGGCAAAAAAGACATTGTGCTACGTTTTGTACGTACAACAATAACTTCATCATAGCTTTACATTCCTTTTTTATCATTGATTACAATCATAGAAAAAGGAATGTACGTATAATTATTGTTTTAACATTTAGTGTGTTTTTGCAATTAATTGGTAGTTTTCGACATTGAAAACTACCAATTTATAGCAACATTTAATTTTAACGTCAATGTCAATTCTCGCACAAAATTCGGTTCTTCTGATTTTTAGAATGTTTCTTCATTTTGTTTAATTTAACTTGAATGCTGAATAAAAGAGTGAATGAAAAATATACAAAATAGGTACTTAGATTATTCCGCCTTCTACAATGAATAATAAATATTAGCTCAGTCCAGTAATAATTTCGAATGTTTACTCGCGTGTTACCTAATCGTATTACTCGTACTCCGGACTCACTGAAACTGATGTATCAATTGAAGTAATGGCAGGAAGACAATAGCGGCTACTGAGTAATATTTGCTAAACGTTTGTAGAAATGACTGCGCGGGAAAAAGATTTCTTCCGGGAGACATGGGCGAGATATTTAGGTAAATGGGTAAAAATTATTTCTCTTTCTAGTTTGTTTTTGGGCATGGACTATACCGGAAAGGAGTCTATCCTATGGTCTTATCAACAGTATCTGCCGTTAAAGGCGACTGAACATAAATTGATAATAGCTATAAATACATAGCATTACATACCTAGTAAGTCATGCTAATAGCGTTTAATATAATACAAGTACCTCGGTAGCCGAGCTTTGCTTGGAGTTTATAATAGACTTAAATAAAAATAAAAAGAATCACAAAAGTATTTATCTGACCGGGATTCAAACCCATCATATAATTCTGAATTTCTGAACATCGCAAAAAATATACATACGCCTACCAAATTGCCAAAGGGACTGACATATTAGAGTCGAATTGTGGCAATATGAAAGAAAAACAATAAACCTTTAAATAACTTAAAATTGTGTACTTTCCCATGAATAAGACCTAGCTTGATAGCTTCCTCAAACTCCCACCATACTAATTTTTACGGTAATACTTGCAGCCGTTTCCGAGATACTGATTAAATAAATGTACAAGATATAAGAAATATTTAAAATATAAGATCAAAGTATCATTGAGTGAGAGATTTAGTGTTAAAGCAACAAAATGTTCACAAAGAAATAGTGCAGTTTGCTATTAATAGCTGTGGATTCCATAAACCAACATGACACATCTACAATATAGTGTAACTTTTGTAATAAGAATATATTTAATTACACTGTTTTATGGCATTTAAAATACTTAACTACTACGAACATTTTTGAAATTATTGTTATAATAAACCTTATATTAAAACTTACCCCTCGTCCTTTGTGATACTATGATCGCTGAAGAGATTCATTGTTGCAGGCTATGCGAATGAGGTGGGTGAGTCATTCCGAGCGGTCGTGCCGGTGGGGGTAGTGCGGGCGAGCTACGCGGTCGCATTTGCCTATGTCCTCGCTGACACTGCCGACAAGAGTTGGAAGATGTATCAGGTATATAATATGTAGAAAAATATACAAGACAGATTTAGATTAATGGCACACAAATTATTTGTTATTCATGTTAAGAGAATAATTTGTTTTTTATAGATTTAAAAACAAAATCTAAGTGGGCAGATGTAGACTAACCAATAGGTTATTATATTTTAAATTTCAGTGGAACTTTCAAGTTTAAACCACTATATGCACAACAACAGGCAGCGACCTATTACCCAATAAAAATACAATCAGTGGATTTTGTTTAGTATGAAAATGTATACAAATTATATAGTTAATGTAATATTTTAATAGTGATTAGGTACTGATAAAACTGTCGTGCAACGAAATAATCTGTTTCAGGTTTCTGACATACTTATTAGAAAATAATTGGAGCTGATTCTTTTTTATAGCATTCATCAAATTTACAACTTATATTAAAATTTTTGATTCTTAGTAGTTTAAAGTTTTGCAGTTAATATTTTTGTGATAGCTGTCATGCAACTTTCACTCTGCATTCAATACTTAACTTGTGTTCTCCTGTTTTAGGGTCCCATTCCCATACCCACAGAATGTAAACAGGGCCCTATTACTGAGACTTTACTGTCCGTCTGTCCGTCTGTCACCAGTATGTATATCATGAACCGTCATTGCTAGAGAGTTAAAATTTTCACAGAAGGTGTATTTCGGTTACCGCTTTACCGATTTTTATTACACTTTTCAACTAAATGCACATGTCTAACATTTCAGACGGGTGCCCGGCCCAGCAGAGTGCTCCACGAGACGGGCGACGCGCTCATCTGGCAGACGCTAGCCTCTGTTGTAGTGCCAGGATTTGTTATAAACAGGTAAATGTTTTAATTACACGTTTTTTGTTTCGGTTTTGCATTCAACATAGTAAGGAGTCCGCTATGAATTTTATAATAAACGCCAACGAAAATAAAATAGCAATCCTCCATGA
The DNA here is from genome assembly GCA_905404095.1 of Glaucopsyche alexis. Lineage (NCBI taxonomy): Eukaryota > Metazoa > Arthropoda > Insecta > Lepidoptera > Lycaenidae > Glaucopsyche > Glaucopsyche alexis. Next base: position 28,252,680 of record FR990046.1, read on the forward strand.
GAGCAACAACGGCCGGAAGTATTACCATGAAATTTAGTATGCGGGGAGTTTTGGGGGAGAAAAATCGGTCTAGCTAGGTTTTATCCCTGGAAAACTGCGCATTTTTAAGTTATATATTATGTTTTTTCTTCCGTCGTGCAACAATATATCAATATTTTCGACTATAATCAATAATGTCAGTCCGATTGGCGGTTAATTTTTGCGTCGTTCGGAAATTCGCAATTCGCGGTTCAAACCCCGGTAATTTTTTTTTGTGATTTTTTTAAAATCTACTAGAGCTCCGAGCAAAGCTCGGTTAGAGTTTCCCAGGTACTATATTTTTACAAATGCAAGCAATTCTTTTACGCTTGTAATATTGCTATTTTATTATGGAAGGAGTTTACACGTTTAATGTAGGATTAAAACATTATTTCTAGGTACTTATGAATAAAGTTAATATGTACGATACGTGATGCTACACGGCGCTGCATTTTTAAGATAGCTTTTCAAAATTAAACTTTATTCACTACAGCAAAAGATACATCAGTCATACACGACACATGCGCTCTTCAGCGCGGTGCAACCTGACATTCGAACTGGGCCCCAATTCTCGTACCTCGAATCTCGATTCGATTCTCGCGCTGACTCATTCACACAGGCGTCAAATCATGCATGCGCGAGCAGGACAGACTGACAATCGAACCGATATTCGAAGCACGAGAATCGGGGCCCTGTTCTTGTGGAACGAATAAGTAAACTTCAATTTTGAATAGCTATATGTTAAATATGCAGCGCTATGTCACGACTCACGTACCGTTTCGCTTCGGTGTAAATTGACTCTTAGACGTAAAGATACACACAGAATCAAGATTTTTGATCAAGAATCAAGATGTTTAAAACTAGTGCAAGCTTTGATAAATTATTACATAGATACGTTTTATCCTTACAAAACTGACAATATTTCTGTGCCACGACACACATTGACATGGGACGCGTGTCAATGTGTCAACGTCGCATAGTAACACAAAACACGCTATTACTCGCGGAGCACACTAACCAAAATTGGCCCGACTCGGGCCAATTCGAGTCTTCATTTTTACGCGTTTATAACATATCTACTTCTTTTTAATATTATATCTACCTCTTTATTATATCTATGAGTGCAAGGGTTTGTAGATCTAAAAATAAACGAAGGAATATTAATGACCCGGCTAGTGGGTACTTGAAAGTGAACTAATAAAGATCTCTTATCACCAGTCGAGCAAGTTACGCTGTAAAGTGTCAACACAAATTAATTTTATTTAAAAAAAAATTAAACTCTGTCGCCAATCTTGATAACAAAAATGCAAATGACCAGATTATTTTTTGCAAGGAAAAATCCCGCTACAGCGGTCACTTTCCAAAGGGATTTTGTATAAGGTCAAAACTCAAAACACACCGAAACGGCAGCGAATCCATTTTCTATTGGGGGTCTGGCCCGGGCCTGGCCCCTGAGATATTTTGGACGATGAAGCCTATATGAAGCCAAATGTATAGTGAAGCTGAAGATTCTAGAATAAATTGAGTTTTGCCAATTTTTGCCCATATATGGTTCTAAATAAATAACTTTTCTGTTTGACGTAGAGTCATTTAATTGATTAACCTATTGATTGATTTACCAGTAGAGATGCGCAAAGTGTTAAGTTGGCTGCGATTATATTTGATTTTCATAATAAATGTGGTATAATGGGTACCTATTTAAAATAATGTGTTTACCTAGTGTTGCCAGGTGCGATTTTATTAAAATCGGGACACAAGACAAAAGAAATCGGGATTTGAGCAGTGATAGATTTGAGTGTATAAATTGGGACTGCCAAAAAAAAACTACACGTTAGCGACGAGTTAGCCTTTTATAAATTATAGCTCTGTAGAATCTGTAGCTTTACGTGTAGAATAAAAAATTTTAATTAAATGCGAGCGAGCGCCGAGCAGAGCGAGCGAGCAATTTTTTTTCTTATTTTGCTGGTTTAATTTGGTCTCAAATATAAAAAAGGATCAATATAAAATTCTCCGTCTCTGCTGCTTCCATCATATGACTGTGCGATATTATGAATGACATATTTAGTAAGAAAATCAAAAATAATTGCAGCCAAACTATTTGCATCTCTACGAGTAGAACTGCGTAGGTTTTTCTATTGTAGGATATCACGAATTTTTTTGTGTAAAAGAGATGTTTGATTTTGGGCCAGCTCTATGTACACTATATAGGTAAATAGGAAAAAATATGGGAATTTCATAAAAATACAAAAAAAAAAAAATTAAGAAGGGTCCCTCATGCGTATAAAAATGATTATTTGAAGAGATTTTTATTGCGAGAACCCTATTTTAGGGCGGCCATGACTATTATTTTAACTTGACTTTTGACGTAGTTGAGTTTTAGGAAGATACGTCTTCTCGAATGTCAAACGTCTTTCTTTGTCAAAAATCATGTCATTGTCAAAATGACATTCTTTAATTAATTCTGATCCGATCCGCCATGTTTTATTTTACGTTGTGTTGCTCTCTTTGACAAAGTTATTTTAAATGTACCTACATTGAAACGAAGTGGAATTAAACAAAATAAAGAATAGGAAACAGTTACTATAATTATGTAGCTAAATTAACATACTTATAGTGTACATAGTGCTGGCCCACGCCTCATACATTTCTAGAACATCTCTTTTACATTGACATTTGATTCGACACGCCTTGTGTGTTCGATTTTCAGCTCTATTGTATTAGCGCAGAGTTGTATGTTCAATGCTCAGAATTTTCACCGTCATTTTTATTCCCCAGATTTTTTACCAGATTCACGTTTTTTTTGCAGGATATGTGCCATCTCACACAAGCAACTGAAGACCAGATACAGTCATATACCCAGGACGCCCAGAAACCTGGCCACGGTGGCCATAGGTCTCATGTCTATTCCCTTCATCATTCAACCCATAGACAGCAGTGTCACCCTTCTCATGAACCTCACCTACCGCAAAATGGTGGACTGATTTTTTACTCTAGCAACAATTTCTTCAATGCCAAAGATTCTAAGAGCTATATTTTGTTAGTTAATTATTAATCTTGTTATGACTCTATTTTTATGTAAGCTGAATTGCATAAAAGTTTTATTTTTATGAAGCTGAAATATGTGTTTTATATATCATTTTTCCATTTGTTTAAAACTATAAACTTGTACCTACATCACATTAATATTAAGAAAAACGATAAGACATTATACATTACATAATAAATATATTACAAAGAGGAGAAATCTATAATTAATTTATATGTGTAAAAAATATTTAGTCATAAAATTTGGCAACAAAAAGTATATTTTGCGATTTTAATGCACTCCGACGTGCAGTAAATTTAATATTGTTATGCGCTTTACTCGTCTAGCTGTCTAGACAAAATAGATGTGATTTGAATAGGTGAATTGTAATTTGTAGGAGTATTTAGGAATCTCGAAGAAGCTAGTAGTGCTCAATTATTAGGGGTTCACCGTTCGACCCACCGGTAGTAATTCAAGTTAACAAATTAAAACTTTTGAAAAAGAGTATCTAAGAAAAATATAAATGAACTCGTATCAATTCTGAGTTGTACGATGTATGAAAAACGAAGATTGCCGAAAGACAATCGGCATGGTCGTACTTTATTTTGTTCCTGGCATGTTCTTTGTAAGGCTGAGACTATAATATGATCCGGAATCTGACGGGACCAGGAAAATTCAGAGCACTGTAAATAGAACTCTGCGCTAATACAGTAGAGTTGAAAATCGAATTGTCGAGTGTCGACCTGACATTTGACTCGACACTCGAGTGAGTGAGTTAGCGTTCTGAATTTTCCCCGGCCTTACGGGTACGAATATAGTCCCAGCCCAATGTAAACAGGGCCTCTAGTTAAGATGCATTCGATGTCATCGCTAAGTGACATATCGCTTGCGATGCCTTATGTCAAATCCCATACATTTTGTAGGCCCAGGACGTATTCAGGTCTAAACAATCAATAATTGAATTATCTATACTAATATAATAAAGAGGAAAAGTTTGTTTGTCTGCATTGAATAGGCTCCGAAACTACTGGACCGATTTTGATGAAATTTGGTACAGATATAGAGTAGACCACGGGGAAGACTATAACTACTTTTTATACCGGTTTCTGCGAAATTGACTTTTGCGCGCACGAAGCCACGGGCTGACGGGCAACATCTACGCCGCGCTGTATGAATGAATTATGAAACTGTGATTATTTGAAATTGTAAAATGTTTACCTACATTCCTATTTATACCTTGGCAGTTGGCACTGACTGTGGCAGTCATTAAAATATTTAACTTTAGTAATAATGTAATATGTACAACACAGTCCCCACAGGTTAGGAACTCCTGGGCCACTAGTCAAGATGCATTCGATAATTTCGACGGCGAACGTCGAAATCAAAAATGTTTGGGATTTGACATAAGTCATCGCTAAGTGACATGTCGCTTGCGATACCTTACGTCAAATCCCATACATTTTTGTTTTAGAACTTCGCCGTCGAACATATCGAATGCATCTTGACTAGAGACTCAGGCTTAGACAGTGGTAGCATTAGCTGTGGTGGTAGTTGGCTTGTGAAAAGAAATTGTTATGATGGCTTGTTGAGTGCCTTTACTTTAAATATTGTTGAATAAAACTTATTAAATATTTAATATTTTATTATTAGCCCTGACATTATTGAAAGATTTTTATCTTATATGTTCGTGACTCTAAAGAACAGAACATATTATGTTAATTAAACAGCAAACAAAGAAATTAACATCGAACAAAATGAATACGGCACTAGCCGTCGACATTGCAGACTGCCTTTCAACTGCACTCCGCAAATATGTAGTTCGAATGTAGCAGTTCAACTGCAAACTAACCGTGCAGCTCGATGCCGTTAGAGAGGTAAAGTGCAGTCTGTCTAAAGCGGTAGCTGTTTAGTTTACAACTTGTTTTTTCATACAAAGAATTGAAATCTGTATAATTATAAGGTTCAGTTAAATCAACTACGGATAATTTGGCCGTCTACTGCTTATATATAAGGTCTCCGAAAATCAACTACGGGCACATAATCCACTGCTTATGTAAAGACGTTTAGGCAAAAAAATAATTGTCATACTCAAAGTAAAAAATCACCTAATGTATGGGTGACTCTCCGCAAAACGCAAACTCGCCCATATAATGATATTTTTTTTAGTATGACAATTATTTTTCTGCTTAAACGTCTTTACATAAGCAGCAGATTATATGCCCAAAATATCCGTAGTTGATTTTACCAAACCTTATATAGACGTTTAGTCAGTAAAAGTTATTGTATTCGAATAAAAAATGGGCGAGTTTGTGTTGAGCGGAGATTCACCATTAAGAGATGAGTTTTACTTTGAGTATGACAATATATTTTTGCCGAAACAACTTTAAATGAGCAGTAGCAGTAGATCATATAGGTACCCAAAATATCCGTAGCTGATTTTACTCAACGATATTTCACTGGTCTCGCTACGGTAGAGCGCCCAGCGAGACCAATTATTATGATTAGTCTATGATTTTACCAAACTTTATATTATATACACAAACAAATTATTACTTATTTAGATATGAAGACATAGATGTATTATATCAAAAAGAAGTAGGTATGTATGTATTTTATTCTAGCTATCGGTATGGTCTATGGACAATATTGTCAATATTTCTTAAGAGGCAAGAAATTTCCTGTGATATCCCCAAAGAGACACAGACCAGAACAAAAAGGGACAGACCCACGAAAATAACCATAATTATTAAAAAAAAAAAACCCGACTACCTACGTCAAAAAATTTTGAAGTACCCAGTGTTACTCAAGCGCCTGCTGGATTCGCAGTCTGACCGTGAGTATGGCGCAGGCCGAGACGAATCACCTCCCAAGCTCAAATGCTGTTTTAAGGATCTAAGCTCTAGAGCGTGCCAAAGAATGAATATACATACCTACATTATTATTATTATTATTAGCCATTTGTGTCCCACTGCTGGGCAAAGGCCTCCCCTCTCTCTTTCCACTACATACACTCGAAAAATGTAACACTCTAGCGCAGTCGAAATAAAAATAAAGGATGAATACAGCGCGCGATGCGAATTGCTTTCGAGAATAAAAATAAACAAAGGACATACCAATAATCCATCGACTGTACAATAACCAACAATTACCGTTACTAAACTAAATATAACACGCCACGATATTAGTCGATAATAAAACTATTGGAAATAACAGTAATGGCGCACGACGGAGGGCGCTGACGCGGTAATTATGTAATTTATTATGTTACAATATATTGTTCAATAACATTCATTCATTATCATTATAATAACAATTTCACTTCTACAAATGAATCCACGTGGCTGCGAGCTACGCACAGTGTTTTAGAAATCCTCAAAATCGGACATTTCTAAACTAAGCCCAGAGGTCGATGGCGTCTTGTAATAGGTTGGGGAAAAAGTCTTTTCGCATTATAGTATGTATGAACTTGTCATAAAATATCTTGGGCTATACCAATTGTATGATTGCTGATTTTGGTATCATTAAAAAGTTTTAATTTTACAGAAGACAATTCCAAATTCAAATTAGGTAAATTTGAGATTTTCATTTGTTTTTCTTATTGTTAAAATGAGTGATTCTTATGAAGAATTTCGATACATTTTAAAATTTTATTACAAAAAAGGTAAAAATGCAACACGAGCCGCGAAAAAAATTTGTGATGTTTATGGACCTAATGCAGTATCTGTGAGAGTAGCGCAAATTTGGTTTAAGCGTTTTCAATCCGGAAATTTTGATATCAAAGATGCACGTCGCTCTGGTCGCCCTGTTACGGACAAAACTGTTGCCATTTTTGAAAAAGTGGAGCAAGATCGGCATATTAGTAGTTACGATGTAGCTGAAGAACTGGAGATTGACCACAAAACGGTTTTGGCGCATTTGAAAAAAGCTGGGTACACAAAAAAGCTCGATATTTGGGTGCCTCATGAGCTCACTGAAAGAAACCTAATGAACCGTGTACTCATTTGTGATTCTTTATTAGGACGTAATGAAACCGAACCATTTTTGAAGAAGCTGATAACTGGTGATGAAAAGTGGATGACGTACGACAAGAACGTGCGAAAAAGATCGTGGTCAAAGGCCGGTCAGGCTTCACAGACTGTGGCGAAACCCGGGTTAACTCGAAAGCTGTGTGTGTGGTGGGATTGGAAGGGCATTATTAATTATGAGCTGTTACCGCCAGGCAGGACCATCAATTCTGAACTGTACTACGAACAACTGATGAGATTAAAGCAAGAAGTTGAGAGAAAGCGGCCGGAATTAATCAACAGAAGGGGTGTGGTTTTTCACCATGATAACGCTAGACCTCACACATCTTTAGCCACTCAGAAAAAATTACGGGAGTTTGGCTGGGAGGTGTTAATGCATCCGCCGTATAGTCCTGACTTTGCACCTTCAGATTTCCACCTGTTTCGGTCGCTGCAGAATTCCTTAGGCAGTGTCAGGTTGACATCACAAGAGGACTGCCAAAACCACTTGTCGCAGTTTTTTCATCAGAAGCCCCAAAAATTTTATAGCAATGGGATCATGTACCTACCAACAAGATGGCAAAAAGTTATCGAACAAAATGGCACCTATATACTTTAGTCACTTGTAAATAAACTTTATAAAAAAGCCTTTTGAATTTTTATATAAAATGCGAAGAAACTTTTTCCCCAACCTAATATTTCAAACTTAAGAGTAGAACACCCGTGTGCCAATTCTACTTAGTTTTTGAGATAAATAATTTGGAATATGGGCATTTTTTCAAGTCATCGATTCATAAAATTAATTTATTACGTCAATTGCGAGGCGTTGTAAGCTTGTTATATACTTTGTTCGATACATCAGATGCGCATTTATTATACTTTATTACGTTTCTGCCACTTGAGTACTTTTAAAGATATTTAATTTTTTTCACTTTTCAAACTTGATTTTTTTTCTTTGATACTAAGTTGTTTCCGCAATTGTTTTTTGTACTAAACCATACTTTGTCATAGTTTCTTTGTACAGGATTTTTTTCAATTGCCAATCTAACTAGGAACGGGAGAAATAAGCATTCTTTTATTTTTAAGTAGCCCCTGACCTATTTTTAAGAGCAAAGTTTCATATACCATAGATTTTACGAAAATAAAAAATTCATAAACTCCGATGAAAGGTAGTGTATAGCGCGGGAAGGGGTCCACCCTTCTTAGGCAATTGCTAAAAACCCGTGCCTAGTGGCGGCATGGATCCTGATAGGCTCCATGATGCTTCACTTCCGCTCCCTCGAGTTGTGTGTATAACGACGGGGTTTCAGCAATTGCCTAAGTAGGGTGGACCCATTCCCGCGCTACACACAACCTTTCATCGGACTTTACGAATTTTTTATTTTTGTAAAATCTATGGTATGTGAAACTTTGCTCTTAAAAATAGGTCAGGGGCTAATTAAAAATAAAAGAATGCTTATTTCTCCCGTTCCTAGTTAGTTTGGCAATTGAAAAAAATCCTGTACAAATAAACTATGACAAAGTATGGTTTAGTACAAAAAACAATTGCGGAAACAACTTAGTATCGAAGAAAAAAAATCAAGTTTGAAAAGTGAAAAAAATTAAATATCTTTAAAAGTACTCAAGTGGCAGAAACGTAATAAAGTATAATAAATGCGCATCTAACTGATGTATCGAACAAAGTACATAACAAGTTTACAACGCCTCGCAATTGACGTAATAAATTAATTTTATGAATCGATGACTTGAAAAAATGCCCATATTCCAAATTATTTATCTCAAAAACTAAAATTATACTTAGAACTTAGAAGTCAATTGTGATCAGAGATCATATTATTTTATTACAAGAAAAAGCTGGCTTTTATCATTCGAGGAAGCGACAATGACTGAATAGAATCATCATTTAAATTAATACTTGAAGCAAAAAACTTTGGTTAAGTTTTACGAGGCATAGTTAAAGTTCATGTGGAGAAGGTGTGCAGAAAGCTAATATTTTTAAATAATGCTTATACGTATATAATGAAATACGTAAAATGTATAAAAACAAAGTAATACACACATCCTTAATCACACTACTATAGTCTATATACGTTTGTTTCATAACAGTAGGCGTTGGTTTGACAACACACAAATGTCCCTAAAAAGTTAAAAGTTATAATATGAATGATGCTCAAATTTCGACCAGAAGGCTACCTCTAGTTATAGCTATTTTGGTAGCGGTTCCATTCTTGCTTTGAAACAACAAGCATTATTTTAGGTTCAAAATCTGATAATATTTTAGATATTTCGTTACAAAAAATGAAACCGACTCACTTGTTGTTTAAATAAGTGAATCTGGTAGTAAATTTAGCGTAAAATATTTACACAACGATAAGCTAAGTAGACAAGATACAGTCCTTACCTTTGATTTACAGTCATGTACGCTATTACCTAATAGGTATCTACGTCAGTGGCGGATTTACACACTTGACGCCCTTAGCCTATTTAATTTTTGCTTTAATTATCTTTTTTGCAAATTACCTTTTTCCTTTAAAACAAAACGTAGAAACTAGAAAGTTGCTTTTTAATATATAAATTAAAAGTTACGTTAACACAAACCTGAAGGTATTTACTGAAAATTGTAGTATGTTCTGAATTGTTAAAAGTGAGCGAGCAATTTTCATATTTTATCGGAGAAGATCTGTTAAAATCATAATACAACAGGTATATCAGAATGTAAAAAGAACATGTATGTTCATAATGTTCATAATGTATTATACAAAAAAAAATACTAATAAACAATTCTATATTCTATTATATTCAAATAAAAATCTTTAAGTAAACCAAAAAAAAAACAATTTTTTTAGGGGGCATCAAATTTTAATGTCACGAATATGCTGCTACAGGTTTAATTAAGCCTGCTCAGCCTCCCCGTAAATCCGCTACTGAGGTACATTGATAGACGAATTAATTGCAAATGTGAGAACGCTTTTGTAACATCTAAAATGTACTAGAATCACAAGAATTGGTAACTGTAATCTATTGTTTATTGTTTCATATTGACACAATTGAACAAAAACTCAGTAATAAGTACCAAATCATTATTCGTTGTATTAACCCTTTAAATGTTAATTTCATATATCAACGTTCTTTAGAGAGTATGCCGTTTTGCTACTATGGGGTTTTGCGCCGGAGCCATCAAATGTTTGGGGTACCCCAAGGAACTTTATTGAGCCCTCTATTGTTTGTAGCTTATGTTTTGGCAATTATTATTTTGTTTCCGTTTATTTTCACAAATCCAAGGAATAATCAAGTAATTAGTAATAGTAGTAGCTATAGTAATTGATTATTAAAAATATATACTTATGACATATGACCTATGGCGAGGTTCTTTCAAAATCCTCTATCTTATCGTAAAATGGGACAATGTTTTTATATCTAGGTATACCAATCCAACTTTTTAAAATGGCGTAGAATTTGTTGTAACTTTCTCTCTAGGAGATATCAAGAGTATGAATTACATATCGTTTATTTTGCGAGTGAGCACGGGGAAGGTTTTAGGAGATTCTGCACCTTAAACGAAACTCAACCCCTGTATTAAAAATTCCAAATCTTTCCCGTAGTAAGTGGGTACCCAAAATTACTTTAGCCTTGATAAATTATTATGTAAGTTGAAACGTTCGGCCTTGTACCATAATCTCTCAGTTTATAATTTTTAAATATTAAATAGATAAATGCTATTTAAAATACAAAATTGTGCGTTAATGTTTTCAACTAAATCGTATTTTAAAACAATTATACGCGCTGATAAAATATTATGTAGGTATGTTGTTACTTGTAAAATTCCTTGACTAATTGACTATGAATTTCTTAGATTTGTTAAGAATTTACAAAAGTTAAATACCTAGTAGGTATTGTGGCGTTTGGGGCTTTGCAAATTGCAGCTCGCCGGAATTAAACACTTATTTAATTATCGTTTACTCACCGATCATTACTTAGGATTATATACAGACGCCTCCGTGGTCCAATGGTTTAGAGCTTAGCTCTCGATTTAAAACATTGTGTGTTCGGTTTCCGCGTTGAAGCTATGTTGTTTTAAGTCTAGTTAGGACAACCTTATTGTCTGACAAGATAGATGATGATGATGAGCCCATGTGTCGGATGGACATGTAAAAAGTCGGTCCCGCGCCTGATCTCTCGCCAGTCGAGTCGGTTTTCCGTCCCACTGGGCTACGAGAGCAAAGGAAGAGAGACAGCTCTTGTACACAGACTATAACTCTTGCGTAGCTGGTATGTTTTCAATGGAATCGGCCACCGTCACCGAAATCGGTGTGGGTGCTATACTTAAATTTGATTACGTTAGTCGCCAAACACAATATACACCCTCATCCTATATAATATGCTCTCATACTATTTTCTTTGTAATGTAGTTGAAAACCCACCATTTACACACATCCTACACATATAACACATTCTAAATATAAATATTTAAATCCTGTTTGGAGGAGGACTCTCAGAGGAGTCCAGCCACCGTCGTCGTATACCCATATCCGACTAATATCATAAATGTGACAGTTTATCAGTACAGATGTATGGATAGATGGATATTTGTTACTCTTTCACGCAAAAACTTCTGAATAGATTTTCATGAAAATTTGGTAGGTAACAAGATATGGTTTAAGCTCTTGTTTAAAACAATGACTTCAGTTTATACACTGCACATGCGCCGTGCAGTGCGGTGTAACTTGACATTCGAACTGTTCATGAAAAGTGTATCCTCTTATTTTAACAAATAATAAAAATTAAGTAACCTCCGAATTGTCAAGCGTGAGCGAGCTGATAGAGTAAAAATTATTATTGTAAAAAATCCAACTTCTATCTATAAACTATAATAATAATTAGTTATTTATATTATAAAAAAACTTACCAAACTTTTTTTTTTGTTCACTTTTCTTCTTAACCAATATCACAATTTTATTCACAAACTTTACCTGATTTTTTACTCTCACTAGGTCCGTTTGCAGTCCGTTCAGGCGCAGCACTGAGCTCCCAGTGTCACCTTACATCTTCAACCATTATATGCAAGTCACAAGCGGTAGCGGGCTGTTTCTTGGTTTATGGCAAAAATACTCAATAGTCTAAAACTCTAGACTATTGTGTCGTAAAATGTAGAAAGATTAAAGTAGGTGTAGTCAACGTGGGAGAGTCATGCTACGGCACGAATGGGTTGGTTTGAGTTATGACCGAAAAAATATCAGGACGGCTCGGACTACATTATCTGGAATCTCTCCGATCGGAAAAAGCAGCGAATATAAAATATAAAAAAACATAAAAAAAAAATAACAAACAAAATAAAACGACAATAATTATTGTCGTTTTATTTTGTTTGTTATTTTTATTATAATAATATGTAACATCTTATTTTTTAACCAAAAAAGAGAATCGCCTTTTAAAAAACTAACCCACTGATAAAGTCAAAAACAAATTCAATTAATATGCAAAAAAAAAACTTTTCGAGTTTCTAAAAAAATAACCTTTTTTTGAAGTCGGTGAAGGCTGGTTGTCTATTTTGTTTTGTTGCATAAATGAATGGCATTTTTAAATATGAGTAAGTTCTCCGAAGAAACGGCATATTAAAAAAAATACAATATTTTCAAAGGTGCAGAGATTTGTAATACAGAAATTCGCAAGTCTCTTCAGATCAAGAATTCAAGAATGCGCAAAATCTGTTATAATGGTGGCGCTAAACTCTACAGCTTGTGGTTTGTAGGGAGGAAAGGAGATATCACGATATTTATTTAAAAGCAAACATAATATTATAATTTAATTAATCTGCCTTGGTAATTCTTGAATTTTAATATCTGGATCACTTGAAGATGACTAAATTAACATATGAAGCAGTCGTTGGTCACGTGAGATGACGTGAAATTTTAATTTTTCTTTTATTTTTCGAAGTGATGTTTTGTTTAAGTTTGACGATGTTGATTAGGCACGATGAGAGTATTTCTGGATAATATTTGATGAATGAAATTTCACCTCACTCCAGATTGGTTCCACGTCACCCCGTTTCTTCCGCGTGATGATGTGCCGAAGGTCGTCATCTTTTTCTTGGGCCTCCCTCATAGCATCATTCTCCCAGAGACCCAAAGGACTTGAGCAGGCGTGACCCGGTGGGCGGAGCCAGTGTGCGTGGGTCAAAGTGGGCGGAGTCTGAGGGGTGTGGTCAGTGGGCAGTACCAGTGGGCGGGGCTTGGCCCACAGCGGGCGGAGCCTGAGGGGCGTGGTCAGTGGGCGGTGCATGGTAGGCGGGGCCAGTAGGCGGAGCTTGGTCCCGAGTGGGTGTGGCCTCCGCAGCTCGTTATGCCCTTTTCCTGACGCCCTCCTCGAAGTCTTCTCTCGGAGTCAATGGCATCTCCAAATCCCACTTCTGACACCAGTGTTACGTGTTAGGGTTCGAAGATTTGGTGAAAAAGACCTGTAGACTCTTTTGAAGACTTTATTCACTAGCACACACACTACTAAAGCACTAGGTCCAACATTAAACACTAAGTCCAAACACTAAGCACTAACGGTGTCCTAAGTCGTAGCCAAGTCGTGGGTTTCACTCACGGTATCATCACATCACTAGTATTCACATCGATATCGCCTGTTTCGCTGTTCAAATCGAACTCCCGATCACTAGTTTTCACTTATCGCCCGTTTCGCTTCGAAGGAAGCTCAAAGTGAACTCAACTCGTTCCCATCCGTGTCGCGTATTTATACTAGCCGACACGAGTCCCAGACCACTCCAGAAGGTTCCCGACTCGCGTGACCGAGTTGGATTTATTCTGGAATGTTCGCACAGCAGCGCCATCTAGTACTGAGTAGGGGGCCCCACGCTATCCCTGTTCCCACCAAGTGGTTTCATTGGTTGACGCTAGATGGCGCTGTCTGACGCTGTCTCTTTGTGTGTTCGTAACAATAATAACCAATAACATAAAACAAGGTAACGATCACAATATGTCAAGAAAACTATACCTAATACATACATATTATGATCTTGATAGTTGATTATAAGTGGTGTTATTACTTTATACAATTGAATTGAAAAGCAATCTGAAGATATTAATGCAACGTGATGACCTAGGCTTCTAGACTTTCGTGTTTTAGATGCACTTGGACCTAGGTCAACTAGGTTAAGGGTGCATGCGACATTAAGGGACAATTTATACCAGCGCAGTCTAAGCACTGCGAAGTGAAAATCTGAAAGTTAGAAATTAGAATAGCAAATTCACTTTCAAGCCCACAACGTAATGATATATAAAGGTGCCCTCTCACCACGTGTAATGTAACGTTATATATCCGAACATTACGTACTTAGGTGTAGGAGGAGCCCGAGGAGAGGAGGATTGTAATACGATCTCGTCCGCTCGGCGCTCAAAAACGTTATATTACACGCGAATGCTCCAGGTGAGGGGCACCTTAAGGTTCAGTAAAATCAATTAAGAATATTTTAAACATGTTATGATTTACTGCTTATGTATAGACGTTTAGGCAGAAAAATAATTGTTGTACTCGAAAAAAAAAACCTATTTATATGGGCGAGATTGCGTGGAGCGGATATTAACATTATGAGATGATTTTTTATTACTTTGAACTAGTTACTTAACAATGTCGAAGACTTTGAGTATGACATTTTTTTACCTAAACGTGTTTGATGAGCAGTAGATCATAATATACCCAAAATATCCGTAGTTGATTTTACCAAACCTTATAAATTTCTTCTGTGATAAAATGAAGATGTTCTACTGTGCACGACTACTTTTGAATCTCAGATGGAAATGCGCATTTTGCATTTTGTTACATACGCTTCGTATGTATTGACTCTGAGGCTACGTTTCCACGAGAGTTGTTTGGTGGTCTCGAAAAAAAAAAACAGCACTGTAAATAGAACTATGACCTCAAAGTGGTTATATACTCAAAGTATGACCTAGTACAATAGAGCTGAAAATCGAAGTGTCAAGTGTCAAATTTATTGCTCTGTATTGATTGACAGCGAACTCGCAACTTGGACACGTCTCTATATACAATTTTTTTAACGGGCAATGGGCAATTGGACCATACTTACCCACCACTGCAACTCCTGTGTAGCCAGGATCGACAGTGGTAACCAACCGCAAAAACCCTTTGATATGATCTCAGGGGTGCCAGGGGGACATGCTAAGTCTGTCTTGGAACCCGCAACGAAATTAATCAGAAGATTGTAGGAGGAGTAGGAAGTAGATATAATCGGGTCAACATTAATTAATAGTTTTAACTTTTTAATACAATGTTCTCATGTAATTGACATTGTCTTTTTGAGAATAAAGATACACATTCTACACGATACACAGTTCTATTTGTAAATGTAACTGTAGTGCTGTTTTGTTTGTCGCGGTCGGGGCCACTAAAAACGCTCGTGGGAACGAGGGCCAAATGTATCCAACAGATTAATTATTATTAAATTAATAGATTTGATCGTTGCCAATTTGCCATAATTATAGTGTACTGTTTAGCAACGTTATTCAATCTGGAGATTTTATTATAGTTCGATTACCTATAGACCTTGTTATTTTGCGATGATATTACGTAAACTTCATCAATTACGAGTACCTATTATTACTTGTCACTTTAATTACCAAATGGATTGTAAACCTTGACAAAATCTATAAGAAACTTTATGAGTTGACTGCTCTGTCCAGTCATACATTTAAGTTTCTTCTTTCTTCTCTGGATTCTAGATAATATAAAGAAGAAACAAAATATGAAGTCTACATACTTCATTTTCTTTAGGTAAACGCGTTGCATTTAACACGTGTTTTTTATGAATTGGACGAAGCCCAATTCTCGAAATTCTATTTGTAATCGTAATCCTGTTTCGGTCCTCTCGCTGTTTCACTCATAGACGCGTATGTGAATGCGTCACCGCGCGGACCGAAACAGGATTATAATTACAAATTGGGCTTCTGGAAACGAGCCTGATGGTAAGCAACTACTGCTGCCCATGGACACTCGCGACACTAGAGGACAGCCCCCCTTGGGCCTTCGGTAACCTCACTCGGAGAAACAACGCAAGTGTTAATTGACGCCGATTTTCTGTGATGCCAAGGCGTTTATCCGGTCGAGCCATGCTGAATCATCATTCGTCATTCGTGCTAAAGCATGGCTATCTCACGGCACGTGTGGGGAGAAGAGGCCAAGGGGGTATATGAGATTCGTAGAACCGCGAACAAAATTAATTAACTATAGATATGACGTATTATTTTAAGAGACTCATAAAATGTAATTCTGTTGGCTTTCCTCACTTTTGGCGATTACCGTAATAACCAAACAATGCGTTATTTGCGGATGATAAGATATACACTTCCTATTGTAAAACTGCCTCTGTTTAGGTAGTTACTAGTTATATAAGTCTAATAGACCATGTCACATGCAAACAAACAATTTCAACATTTTACATTTGAAAAATATTTGCATGTTCTGTACTATCTACATGAGTAAATATTTAATTTTATATGACAAAAATACCTATTACCTAATAAAATATTCTAAACTCCCTCGCACACGGATCTCGCTGACCAATGCGGGGTGAGGGGAGGTTTACAGGTTCTCGACGGGTCGGCAAAGCTTCGAGCATCACGGTAGAGGCCGGTCTGTTCCGATCCACCAGGCACCAGCGCTGGCGCACGCCTCACTAATATGCGTCAAAATAAACGGAGTTCTATCTTTGGAGTCTTTTCTTTATATATCTTACAAGGACAAGGATAGGATCCCTACTTGATTTGACAGTGGGAGATTGGGACAGACAAAGGAGATTGGGACACTTAGGTCAGCGGTTAACGAAGTTCATACAAAGGAGATTGGGACACTTAGTACAGTCAGCGGTTAACGAAGTTCAGACAGAGGAGATTGGGACACCTAGTACAGTCAGCGGTTAACTAAGTTCAGACAGAGGAGATTGGGACACCTAATGCAGTCAGCGGTTAACGAAGTTCAGACAAAGGAGATTGGGACAACTGGTACAGTCAGCGGTTAACGAAGTTTAGACAAAGGAGATTGGGTTACTTTGTACAGGTAGCGGTTAACGAAGTTCAGGCAGGAGATTAGGGCACTTAGTACAGTCAGCGGTAAACGAAGTTCATACAAAGGAGATTGGGACACTTAGTACAGTCAGCGGTTAACGAAGTTCAGACAGAGGAGATTGGGACACCTAGTACAGTCAGCGGTTAACGAAGTTCAGACAAAGGAGATTGGGACACCTAGTACAGTCAGCGGTTAACGAAGTTCAGACAAAGGAGATTGGGTTACTTTGTACAGCTAGCGGTTAACGAAGTTCAGACAGAGGAGATTAGGGCACCTAATACAGTCAGCGGTTAACGAAGTTCAGACAAAGGAGATTGGGACAACTGGTACAGTCAGCGGTTAACGAAGTTCAGACAAAGGAGATTGGGTTACTTTGTACAGCTAGCGGTTAACGAAGTTCAGGCAGGAGATTGGGACACTTAGTACAGTCAGCGGTTAACGAAGTTCAGAGAGAGGAGATTGGGACACCTAGTACAGTCAGCGGTTAACGAAGTTCAGACAAAGGAGATTGGGACACCTAGTACAGTCAGCGGTTAACGAAGTTCAGACAAAGGAGATTGGGTTACTTTGTACAGCTAGCGATTAACAAAGTTCAGACAGAGGAGATTAGGGCACTTAGTACAGTCAGCGGTAAACGAAGTTCAGACAGAGGAGATTGGGACACCTAATACAGTCAGCGGTTAACGAAGTTCAGACAAAGGAGATTGGGACAACTGGTACAGTCAGCGGTTAACGAAGTTCAGACAAAGGAGATTGGGTTACTTTGTACAGCTAGCGGTTAACGAAGTTCAGGCAGGAGATTAGGGCACTTAGTACAGTCAGCGGTAAACGAAGTTCATACAAAGGAGATTGGGACACTTAGTACAGTTAGCGGTTAACGAAGTTCAGACAGAGGAGATTGGGACACCTAGTACAGTCAGCGGTTAACGAAGTTCAGACAAAGGAGATTGGGTTACTTTGTACAGCTAGCGGTTAACGATGTTCAGACAGAGGAGATTGGGACACCTAGTACAGTCAGCGGTTAACGAAGTTCAGACAAAGGAGATTGGGTTACTTTGTACAGCTAGCGGTTAACGAAGTTCAGACAGAGGAGATTAGGGCACTTAGTACAGTCAGCGGTAAACGAAGTTCAGACAAAGGAGATTGGGTTACTTTGTACAGTCAGCGGTAAACAAAGTTCAGACAGAGGAGATTAGGGCACTTAGTACAGTCAGCGGTAAACGAAGTTCAGACAAAGGAGATTGGGACACTTAGTACAGTCAGCAGTTAACGAAGTTCAGACAAAGGAGATTAGGGCACTTAGTACAGTCAGCGGTAAACGAAGTTCATACAAAGGAGATTGGGACACTTAGTACAGTCAGCGGTTAACGAAGTTCAGACAGAGGAGATTGGGACACCTAGTACAGTCAGCGGTTAACGAAGTTCAGACAAAGGAGATTGGGACACCTAGTACAGTCAGCGGTTAACGAAGTTCAGACAAAGGAGATTAGGACACTTAGTACAGTCAGCGGTTAACGAAGTTCAGAAAAAGGAGATTGGGTTACTTTGTACAGCTAGCGGTTAACGAAGTTCAGGCAGAGGAGATTAGGGCACTTAGTACAGTCGGCGGTAAACGAAGTTCATACAAAGGAGATTGGGACACTTAGTACAGTCAGCGGTTAACGAAGTTCAGACAAAGGAGATTGGGTTACTTTGTACAGCTAGCGGTTAACGAAGTTCAGACAGAGGAGATTAGGGCACTTAGTACAGTCAGCGGTAAACGAAGTTCAGACAGAGGAGATTAGGGCACTTAGTACAGTCAGCGGTAAACGAAGTTCAGACAAAGGAGATTGGGACACTTAGTACAGTCAGCAGTTAACGAAGTTCAGACAAAGGAGATTGGGTTACTTTGTGCAGCTAGCGGTTAACGAAGTTCAGACAAAGGAGATTAGGACACTTAGTACAGTCAGCGGTTAACGAAGTTCAGACAAAGGAGATTGGGTTACTTTATACAGCTAGCGGTTAACGAAGTTCAGGCAGAGGAGATTAGGGCACTTAGTACAGTCAGCGGTAAACGAAGTTCAGACAAAGGAGATTGGGTTACTTTGTACAGCTAGCGGTTAACGAAGTTCAGACAAAGGAGATTAGGACACTTAGTACAGTCAGCGGTTAACGAAGTTCAGACAAAGGAGATTGGGTTACTTTGTACAGCTAGCGGTTAACGAAGTTCAGACAGAGGAGATTAGGGCACTTAGTACAGTCAGCGGTAAACGGAGTTCAGACAGAGGAAATTGGGACACTTAGTACAGTCAGCGGTTAACGAAGCTCAGACAAAGGAGATTGGGTTACTTTGTAGAGCTAGCGGTTAACGAAGTTCAGACAGAGGAGATTAGGGCACTTAGTACAGTCAGCGGTAAACGAAGTTCAGACAGAGGAAATTGGGACACTTAGTTCAGTCAGCGGTTAACGAAGTTCAGACAAAGGGGATTGGGTTACTTTGTACAGCTAGCGGTTAACGAAGTTTAGACAGAGGAGATTAGGGCACTTAGTACAGTCAGCGGTAAACGAAGTTCAGACAAAGGAGATTGGGTTACTTTGTGCAGTCAGCGGTAAACGAAGTTCAGACAGAGGAGATTAGGGCACTTAGTACAGTCAGCGGTAAACGAAGTTCAGACAAAGGAGATTGGGACACTTAGTACTGTCAGCAGTTAACGAAGTTCAGACAAAGGAGATTGGGTTACTTTGTACAGCTAGCGGTTAACGAAGTTCAGACAAAGGAGATTAGGACACTTAGTACAGTCAGCGGTTAACGAAGTTCAGACAAAGGAGATTGGGTTACTTTGTACAGCTAGCGGTTAACGAAGTTCAGGCAGAGGAGATTAGGGCACTTAGTACAGTCAGCGGTAAACGAAGTTCAGACAAAGGAGATTGGGTTACTTTGTACAGCTAGCGGTTAACGAAGTTCAGACAAAGGAGATTAGGACACTTAGTACAGTCAGCGGTTAACGAAGTTCAGACAAAGGAGATTGGGTTACTTTGTACAGCTAGCGGTTAACGAAGTTCAGGCAGAGGAGATTAGGGCACTTAGTACAGTCGGCGGTAAACGAAGTTCAGACAGAGGAAATTGGGACACTTAGTACAGTCAGCGGTAAACGAAGTTCAGACAGAGGAGATTGGGACACTTAGTACAGTCAGCGGTTAACGAAGTTCAGACAATGGAGATTGGGTTACTTTGTACAGCTAGCGGTTAAAGAAGTTCAGACAAAGGAGATTAGGACACTTAGTACAGTCAGCGGTTAACGAAGTTCAGACAAAGGAGATTGGGTTACTTTGTACAGCTAGCGGTTAACGAAGTTCAGACAGAGGAAAATGGGACACTTAGTACAGTCAGCGGTTAACGAAGTTCAGACAAAGGAGATTGGGTTACTTTGTACAGCTAGCGGTTAACGAAGTTCAGACAGAGGAGATTAGGGCACTTAGTACAGTCAGCGGTAAACGAAGTTCAGACAGAGAAAATTGGGACACTTAGTACAGTCAGCGGTTAACGAAGTTCAGACAAAGGAGATTGGGTTACTTTGTACAGCTAGCGGTTAACGAAGTTCAGACAGAGGAGATTAGGGCACTTAGTACAGTCAGCGGTAAACGGAGTTCAGACAGAGGAAATTGGGACACTTAGTACAGTCAGCGGTTAACGAAGTTCAGACAAAGGAGATTGGGTTACTTTGTACAGCTAGCGGTTAACGAAGTTCAGACAGAGGAGATTAGGGCACTTAGTACAGTCAGCGGTAAACGAAGTTCAGACAGAGGAAATTGGGACACTTAGTACAGTCAGCGGTTAACGAAGTTCAGACAAAGGAGATTGGGTTACTTTGTACAGCTAGCGGTTAACGAAGTTCAGACAGAGGAGATTAGGGCACTTAGTACAGTCAGCGGTAAACGAAGTTCAGACAGAGGAAATTGGGACACTTAGTACTTACTGTAGACTCTGTACAGTGAGTGGTTAATGAATTACAGATACTATAGGTAATATTTGCTCTTGACATCGACATTAGGCCATAGATGTATAATATTAAAAAGAGGATCACTGCATTAGGCCATAGATGTATAATATTAAACATTAGGCAGACATTAAGGAATTAGGCTCTTAGTCTAGGTATCAAACAAAAGCAGTAATATTATATATCTATGAACAAAAGCTATTCAAATTTATCTTACGCGGTCATTAAATGAAAATCACACATCGAAGTATGTTTTTTATTTATTCCTTATAACAATTCTACTAATTCATACGCGTATCAACAATTTTGCATTACAAATGTGTTTTCGTATTAATATAGCAAAACATACTAAATATAATTATTGTAAATTATCTAAAATTAATACTCATCTGTCAGTATGTGTCATTTCATGAACAAAAAGTAATGCCAAATACTTACAGACCACGTTGTCACGTTGTTGACTAGAAAAATCACAAATAATTTCTTGGAACAAATTCAATACTTACATAGTTATATTTCCCTGGGCTCCCCCTATCCTTTGACTATATTATCTCAATTTAATTATGACTTCTATTATGGACAACGTTAACATTGAAACAGCTGTGTAGATCAGTTATTACTTCCACCATACTATATTTTTATAACCGTATTTCGTAAGGTAAGAAAGTTGCCTAAGCTTCTTAATAGTTTTCTTTTTTATTAAAGGTTTCATATTGAACTATAAATTGCCATTATCCCGTTCGTTCTCTTCAACCGTAATTTTATATTGGGCTCACATATTTTTTGCAAATAAATGTCTGCATAAATCCAAGTCTATATAGGTACGTTTTGCGTTTTTGATTTTTTATAACATTTAATCAACATGTGTTGAATATTTTTAAGACGTCACAAGTATTTTTGTGTTTCTTGTTTCTTCTGCACAAGATCGAATACTTGTTCCTTATCGGGAGACAATCGGAATACATTACAGATCGTATATTTTTGCAACTATGAACAAAAAATTTATACGAACCAGAAATAAATGAATCAGCTGACAATTATACGAGTATTTCGTCGACTTCGAAATTAAATAATAAAAGACAATCCATGTGTTAAAACGATTATGTTACGATTTTAATATTTTATTGTATTCAGTATCGCAAGTTCAGTGGTTTTTCGATTTTATCCGATCTCATAAAGTGTCCAAAGAAACGAAAGTAGTTTTCAATTAGATGAAATTGCCGATTCGACTGTTATAATATATTATGCTGATATGGCTGAGGCCAAGACTTCCGGAGCTCTTAGCCGAGGTGCCTTCGATACTTACAACGACGGAGTTAAAAAAACTCACACTAAGTGACGTATCACGTAGCCACGTCAATACATTTTTGATTTCTAAGCTCGTCATCGTAATTAGCGAAGGTATCTTGGCTAAAGGCCGAGTGACGATGACGACGTTAAGACAAGGAGCCATAAAGCCCATAAATCTCGAAGAGATAAGAGCCATAAATTACCCTCCATACCAAACAAACTGCTCATTACATGAGTTAATCTTTCGTATAAAATTTGCTAATCACAACATAATATTATCTGTTCAGACCCAATTGAATCCAAACGTAAACACTAAGGTTAAGTTCGACCAAATTAATATATTTTTTAACCCCCGACGAAAAATGAGGGGTGTTATAAGTTTGACGTGTCTGTCTGTGTGTCTGTCCGTGGTATCGTAGCTTCCAAACGGATGAACGAATTTTGATCTAGTTCGTTTTGTTTGAAAGCTGACATGATCGAGAACGTTCTTAGCTCTTAGCTGTAATTCATCATTCACAATTCGGGGGTTACTTAAATAATTTAATTTTTTTTAATGTTCTTGCCCGGTAAATAAATGACTTTTAAATTGGTAGGATTATGTGTTGACTTGTTATTTTTGTTTACGCATAGATTAAATTGTATCTGAACATATAATCCACATTTTACACAGGGTCCGGCTATGAGATCTACTACTATTGTTATACTGCTGAATTTTGTAAATTTCCCTCACAATGAAATTACGAACTCGCCTTCTATATCATCAGAAAAAGAAATAAAAAAGTGAAGACAGAACTTTGTCAAACAAAAACAGAGGCCGGTTTTTATGTATATAGTGCGCGTGTGGCTACGCACTAGGTATATAATATATGTCGCCGTGAAATTGTAAAAACCGTTAGATTGTAATATAACTAGTGAAATTGTAAAATGGTGATAGACTTCCGACGCGAATATGCTGCTTATAATTTAACACATTATTTTTCTTTAGATTTTATATATATATATATTATATATCTAGTAATGAATCTTTCTACATATTTTTACAATCTCGTTAGTTATTTTACAATCTAACGGTTTTTACAATTTTACGGTGACATATACATGTTTAACTTAACAAAACCGTAACATCTTCAAAGGTGAAGAAGGTAAAGTAGACTATAATTATTGTCATAGTTATTAAACAATATTAATCAATTAATCAATAGTATGTTTGATTTGCTTGATTGAATAGTATCTTTCATTAACATAATTTTGTAGTAGGATCAGAGCCTTTAGTCAGGTTGCCATCGCTTGTTACGACGATGATCGAAAACAAATCACTTAGCAGTGTCAAATCCACATTTTTGTTTTCGAACTTCGTCGTCGTAATTAGCGATTGCTGCTGGCTAAACGCTCAGAATACAGGCTCAAGTCCGTACCTTCATTGTAGGAAGCGATGAGAATCAGTCTTTTATCAAAGTCAAGAGAATTGAACAACAATTAGGCCTGTCTAGTGTCAAATGTTTTTGCAAATAATGATACAACCCTGTATGTAAAATTAGTTGCGATGGTGACATATTTCAACAACACATTCAACTCCCTCCACACGTTCAGCTCGAACCGCGGGCAAAAACTAACTGCACGCGCCGTTCTAACCCTCGCCACAGGGGCGACACTGTACAAATGACAGCCCGAGCACCAGCGAATGTTGACGTAAGCCTAAGGTTGACACGGAAATAATTTCAAACGTCGCGTCACGAAAATCTTTCAGTCATGTACTTTACTTCCTTCAAGCCTTTCTGCTATGTTAGTCTTTAATCTGATAAGCTTTCAGTAATATTATAAAATTATATTGTCAATTCTGTCAAGCGCGAAACGACCAGCAGCCAGCGTGAATGAAAATCCTGGCTTGAAAAACCCACGTCCCGCACGTTCCGCGTGCACACATACCCACGAGCTGTCGCCTGTCATTCGTGTACGTCTATTCAACAACGATTTTTACGCTATAACTAATAAATATACTTTTCCCTCGTTCCGAAACGAGCATGTAGACGCCTAGGCTGACAGTCCGATCTATCATGTCAATGCGAGCGGATTGACGTGCCAAATCAGACCATGTCTAAATATGTAAGACGTATTACATATTTAGGCGAGAGCGCGGCACTATTAAAACGACAGTTCGATTCGCAGTCCAAATCGCACAGATCCCTCCGCGGTTTTAAGCGCAGTCCGATGCGTGGTCTGAACTTTACGTGTGCAGGGCGTTTTTTCTATAAATCTATAGTCAACAGGAAGTGTCATACAAAAAGCTTTACAAACTCAACCGAATGATCTACTGTTTATATTTCTCAAGCGTATTCATAATTTTACAAATTTACTTTAAAAGCACAAAATTCGGCGTTCTGAATTCATTTGGCGTTCTTTCTTACTTGCATTCACACATTGTCCTAACCATTTACATCCTACTTAGATTCTTTACATAAACACTAATAAATAGGTACTTTATTACAAATGAGCCATGATTATGTAGTTACGAGATACGTATGAAGTTCAATTTTAAACAAATAATTGAAATACATAGAAGTAACAGGCGCTAGAACTGAACCCTGGGGTACTCCGAGGATATTTCAGTATTTCATAGCGCAATAAATGATATTTTCACTAAAATATTTAATTGACTAACAATATAAAACAATGATAAGTTGTATTTCCTAGCCTAACTTAGCGAAAACGACTATCACCCAAATTCGGAACTAGCTAGTCGCCAAATGAAGTCAGACGCTTTACTTAAACTAACGGTCTGAAGCCCAGCCGCCAAAGACTTGGGGATTCGTACACTGACAGTTGTCACGTTACAATACTCAGTTCCAACTCAATTTAATCTTAACGTAAACAAAATCGTTCCATTCGACCAAATAGATGACGGTAAATAGGTAAGTGACATTAAACTAAAAGAACCTAAAAAAAGAAAACTAAAATCTACAATAAACTTAAAATGGCTATAAATAAAAGAAAACCTCTAGGTCGTCCCCAACAGGCAGAGTGATTATTAGGCTCAAAGAGTTTCCTCGCTGGATGGCAATGCTAACTTTTTGAGGCAGATAGGTCACGGGTGGCCTCTACGCGTTTTTTCGAAATTTCTCTGAATAGTTTGTGCGCATCCGGACCCCGTGTGCCTAGTGGTTTCAATCACAAACGGTTCAAATATGAGATCCGTTTGAGGTTGATTTGCGGCCGCACCTGCAGTACTTGTGGTGCCCTGGACATGGAACCACGCAAGTAGCGTCCCAGTGGCATTTAAATTAGTAGCATTATAGGCCCCTATTGAGTTTACGTTTAGAATAAATTTTATCGGAATGGAGTTTACCATGTGTAGTGTTGTCTCGCTCTCATAGTAGCATTGACCGCTGCACTGGCATATATTCGTTTATTTAAACCTTATCAATGTACGAATTTCTATTAAGTGTCCGAGCTCTAGTGTTCTTGGTCAGAGGACTCGATGCTCTCGCTCTGGGCGAACTTGAGGAACACCTGCTCCAGGGTCGTCTGACTGAAACTGTACTCCACGATGTTCAGGGTTTCTTTCGCTGTAACAATTATATATAATCAATGCCTTTTGCGCTTTTCACTTCACCAGCACAACATTTGTTAATGTAGTACAATTGTGTTCTTTTAAACATGAATCGGTTTCTCTTGACCTTGAGCCTTATCAATTCTTGTTACCTACCTCGCTCTATCTCCTCGAAGCACCTCGCTAGACTGGAGACCGCGGCCTGAGGTACACTGAACACGAGCCGCTCCGCGAAACTCTCCTCCAGCACAGCCGCTGGGAACAGCCTGCCGACCAGAGCTATCGCAGCTTCGGCGCCCGCGCCGCCGCTGGACTCGGTCCTGTAGAGACAAAATGTGTCAAATTATATTATCAAAGTTTGAAAACAGTGAAACACAATATGTCATTATTTACATTGTACACGTCAACCGCCTCTCTTTTTTCTGTCTAGAACAGTCAGTGTTGCCAACGTAGTTTGCTAGTCGTTTTTCAATCGGAAACAGCCACCAGAGTAATCCTATGACCTTAATCAATTTGGTCACTACAAAAAACAAAAAAGTTATCTTTATAACACACCATATAGCACGCTTCTGTAATATTCATATATATATGCAATATTTGCGACAATTTTTTATTATTATTTTCAACGGTAAAATCATATTTACGACATAATAAATCCGAAATTACATACATATAATCACGCCTTTTCCCGTAAAGGGGTAGGCAGAGACCACTTTTTGCCACATGCTACGATCCTTACATACTCGTTTCGCTTCGTTCACTTTCATTCTTACCATTCATTCCTCCTCTTACATTCAACGTAGCGAAGCGGCTCTCCATGGTCCGAAATTATAATGTATTTTTTTTGTTTTTAAGGATTTTCTAGTTTACCACCCGTTTTGATAGTTCTTGATCTCTCTTAGTAGTTTTTTTTATAGGAAACGACGCGAGATTAGTAGTTTGCAAAACAGCGTTTGTTGTGAATCTAATGTGGCTATTACTTAATTTTTTATTAACACTAAAAGACTCACGGTGGTTAGAACCATTTATTTTAATTATTTAAACTATTTTACATTCGTATGGATATAATATTCATACTAAAGTCTATGTGACAAGTACGTCACATAGAAAAATAATACATTTTTAAACTTATCGAAACTTTTTATAAAACGTGTGGACAAATCCACCACATCCTCCCCGCCTTGCGACGTGCCTTATGTTGCAAAGGAACACAAAACAAATTTAAATACATTACACATATAAAATACAACAAGGCATACAAAAAATTCAAAAAATTGCAAGGCAGAGTAAAAACAAGAAACAACGCAGCAGAAACAAAAATAAATCAATCAAAAGTATTGTCTGCTGTGCATGTCAGAAGTATAATAGGAGGTAGAACATTTTCTTGACGGCCAACAATTCCCGAAATCCTCCCCACCATGGCGCTGATGGGACTATAAAGCGCCATAAAATCCTTTGTTTTAAGCTGCTTTTCTCTAGTTCAAATAGGCTAACGAGTCGTGAAATCGGCCTCTTCGATGTCACCAATTTATTCAACTCTGGCACCCATTTAGTTACTCTGGCGCAAAACTCCTTCTGTATTGATAGGCCATAGTTTTTATTTAAAATCCAAATCTTGCCATAATTGTTCCCTATAAACATAAAGGGTATCTCAACCTCCATCTCCTCTTTTCTACTCATTGTATTGAGGTCCTTACAGCCTTTGATGCTCCATCGCACCTTGTTTGATAAGTTCACCGCAGAGCTATTTTGATTAATATCTGCAGTCATGAAGCGTGAAACCGAGGGTGCAGCAGTTGGATCAGCAGAAAACGTTTTTGCTATACATCCTTGGTAACTGGCCAATACTTCACGATCATTCTCTTTGCTCAGCTCATCTTTTGCTAAAGGTTCGAATTTCTCTACTCTTTCCTCATAATTGCTACCATACGGCGGAAAAGTATCTACTAGTTCTTTGACTTCTAACTCTATCATGTAGAACTTTACACTATATTCTATATCCGCCTCTAACTCTAAGTCTTCCATACCTTCGTCGTCGTCGTCGGTAAATATATTATTATTAACCGCCCACAGATTTGAAATATTTTCTTGTGCGACACATAACTCTTCATAATATTCACGTAGTAGGTTAAGGTCTTCTTTTATAGCAAGCACATTAATTACGGGATCTTTTGATTGTTCAAAAATTCTGTTGACTACCAAAGTGAATTTGTGGCGGCAATGTCTTCTTTCGGACTTCGCTATATCCATTTTAACTATCACGGTCGCTTGGTTGTGAATATAATGTGGCTATTACTTAATATTATATTTTCCACAAAATTCGACAATAGCTTGAAACGTGTAGTTTTAATATTATTATTTATCACGGTCGCCAGATGTTGTGAATCTAATGTGGCTATTACTTAATTTTTTATTAACACTAAAAGACTCACGGTGGTTAGAACCATTTATTTTAATTATTTAAACTATTTTACATTCGTATGGATATAATATTCATACTAAAGTCTATGTGACAAGTACGTCACATAGAAAAATAATACATTTTTAAACTTATCGAAACTTTTTATAAAACGTGTGGACAAATCCACCACAGCGTTGACAACATTATTTTTAAATACGCGCGATGATCATACTCTGTGAGATTGGTCATCTGTACCATCTATCACAATCTATATTCTACATAGTGGAACTAACCAAAAACTTTTAGAAGAAGTTATTCCTCTGTTTACCGTGTATGTGTCGGTGGCCTAGACGGTGGCTGCGCGGATACTAGCGGCGTGTGTATGCTGATGTCCACCGCCTCCGCTTCCGCTTCTGTCTCTGCATCCGCTCCCAATGATCCCGTGCCCGAACCCGCTAGACAGACAGACATACATTTAAGCACATATAGACGAACAGTTAGCATAATATTCAAAGCATTATACTACTTCCTTGTAATGATCTTAGGCTAGCTTCGGAATCCGGTGGTCTCGGGAAAACTCTGCGCTAATACAATAGAGTTGAAAATCAAAGTGTCGATAGTGTCGACACTTGGGTGTTCGATTTTCAGCTCTATTATATTAGCACAGACTTCTATTTTCAGTGCTCAGAATCCGGGACCGCCGGATTCCAGATTTTATAGTCCTAACCTAAAATGATAAATACCTTCATCAGCTTCTCCGAGTGAGGGAGATTTATCAGGCGATCTCAAGGGCGATGACGTCATCGATAAATCTGATTCGATCATCTGAAATTATTAATCTAAATTTTAGTCTCTAACGCTTCGAATAAGTTACTAGGGAAGTTTATAATGATGGTAAGTGGAATCAAACGCTTTAACAAAATCAAAGAAAAATCTAGTTCCATTTTAATACGTTAATGTAGAATAGGAAAATAAGTACCGTCGCCCTTTGATTGCTCTGTCCGATTTTCATTTCTAGCGTGTAACCAGCACCGTACAAATTTTTCAAATGTTGCGTCGAACCAATACATCTAAAATTATTTCAAAATATTACTGTCTAAAAATACTTTTTCATAAATAAAATTAAAGAATTTGGAATATATTTAAGACTCACCTTAAACTCCCTTTCACCATTATACCGACCCTAGAACATAAAGCATCAGCCTCTTCCATGGAATGTGTTGTGAGGATAGCACCTTTTCGGCCCTAAAACACAGACATTAGTTTTAATATTATATTTTAACTCAGTCAATTGGAAATCAAGTTGATCCAAAGTTACATTATATATTAAACACAACACATATAATATTTTAAACACAAGTGCATAAGTTTTTTTTATTTTCTTTTCAGATTTCATTTCATGCCATTATATTTTATTTTAAAGTATGGTTTTAAGTAGTTTCGAAATGACCTGACAGACGCGACCGGAGTAATAACTACGGTCTTATATAAAGCCGGGGTATATCTGGAAGCTCGCCAGAATGGTGTCCCAGAGGAAGCGCTTGCTGCACGGGTCCATGCCGGTTGAGGGCTCGTCCAGCAGCACGACGCGCGGGCTGCCCACCATCTAACTCTATATTCCGCTGTGGTGTACCTGGAAGCTCGCCAGAATGGTGTCCCAGAGGAAGCGCTTGCTGCGCGGGTCCATGCCGGTGGAGGGCTCGTCCAGCAGCACGACGCGCGGGCTGCCTACCATCGCCAGCGCGAACGATAGCTTGCGCCGCGTGCCGCCCGAGCACGAGTCCGCGTTCTTGTTCGCGTGCTCCATTATCTGGAGACCGTTGAGGTACGCGTCCACTATCCTGTGGAATATATCCGTTGTTTATTATATCAATCAAAGCAAATGTACTTTTACGGAATTTGTAAAGGTTTATTTTCATTATAGATCATCCTGACGTTTTAGCTACCTTACAGCAACCGTGAATCGTGATGGGTGGACTGAGGTGATCGTGAAAGTAATTTTAATTACAATGCGTAATATCGGCGTAATATAATTAAATATACATCTTTTTTTTGCTTTAAAAATCGTACAAGAAGAAATCAATATAAAACAATCACTGTCACAATGTGCTTTTAGTGTAGTAAATCAATTTCAAAAGGTTCGTATAAAATATTAAACAAACTCTGGAATTTTGCCTGTCGTATTTCGGCACTTTCCAACTTCAAAAAAATAGTTTATTTGTTTTCATCTATTGTAACATCATTATAAATACCATCCATTGTAACATCATTATAAATACCATCATTATCATACCTGGGCGTGTCCGCCTTGCTGATCCCGCGGATCGCGGCGTAGCACTCGATGTGCTCGCGGATGGTGACGTTCTTCCACAGCGCGTCGTGCTGCGGGCAGTAGCCGAGCATCTGGAATGCGCTGGACTGTGCCTCGTCGATGTTCTGACCGCCCAGCATCACCTGGTAGAGGTATATTCATCGATATAATATGGAGATAGATGTCGTAAATGAAGTATTTATTCGCCAATCTTTGAAAAACGGTCGTTAAATGATTTTCACGCAAAATAGCAATCGCAATGCTGAGTGTAAAATAATCAGAATGTATGAAACAAAAATAAAAGAACAATCAGGCAACAGATAAACAAATTAACAAATAAATGACGAATCTATCTAATAAGCTATAGTAATAGAGAAACTAACTGTCTCGTATGAGGAGTGAGGACGACATTAGCAATCAATTATCCCGAGTAACTCACAGTCCCGCACGTAAGGCGCTCCTCAGCTGTGATAATCTTCATGGTGGTGGTCTTCCCGGCACCGTTGTGGCCCAACAACCCGAACACCTCTCCGCCGTGGACCGCCAGGGACAGCCGCGCGAGCGCCGCGCGCCGCTGCCGCACGCCGCCGCCGCAGCACCCGCTGCTGCCGTCGTCGCCGCGCATCTTGTACTCTTTGCGGAGATTCTGGTGAGGATAGTTATAATGTATTTCTCGAATGGAAGAACCTAGTGCTGATAACACTAAAAAACCCATTAGATAAATTGTTGAAATTATTTACTGATATAAAATTATCATTATAGCGATGAATTTTACACTCAGTAAATAAATAATACTTACTATTAATTTTAATCATTTATCGAGAACCGTATGTTTATCGATGGCTTCACGTTACAACTCATGTTATTTGTGAATATTGTTCTTGGGTCATTTGCTCTTATTGAGTAATTTTTAAAACTCATAATTTCGTCCTATATAAGTCCTTTACAAGCTGAAGATTATAGCAGTTTAAAGCATGTTGATTATATAACTATTACTTACATGCACGAGCAGCGCGGGCGCTTGCTGGCCCGTGGGCGGTGCGGCCAGAAGCGAGGCGACGCGTCTTCTCTCTCTTCTTACATCCTCATCTTCTCCCAGGTCTCCCCCCATATCTGCCTCCACATCCACCTTTTCCACTTCGTTCCGCTTTCGCTGTAATAACTTTAATAAGTTAATAAATACCTCGTTGATTTTTAACAATGTCTTTGATGGTCTGTTCGCATTCTTTCTTAATAATGTTGACTTACTGATCAGAATTTTAAGAAGCTACTTTTTTGTAACTACACGAACTATGGTGTTATTTAGTTCCTATAAAAGGCTTTAGCACTTCTCTCAGCCGGTCGCTGAATTTGAGATGGTCGGCGGTGAGAAGCGCTGCGCACGGACGGGCACGTGCAGCAGCATCACCGCCACCAGCAATTACACCTCCGCGGTGAAGTAGCTGCCCTAGCAGGTTGGCCATCAGACACCAGGGTACCACTCACCGGATACAAGCGACCGCCGGATTTGAGGCGGTCGGCGGCGAGGAGCGCGGCGCCGCAGACGGGCACGTGCAGCAGCATGGCCGCCACCAGCACCCACACCTCCGCCGTGAAGTAGCTGCTGAGAGACGGCACCGTGCACAGCCCGCGCAGGTTACACGTTACGTACACTCTGTAATAGTTCCCGGGGTGTAAAGTGAAACATATTTGAGGCTATGTGGCCGAAAAGGATCAAAACCAAAATAAGTTAAATCATTAAATAGATTTGTTAACCAATATTTAGTTTGCATGGGACATAACGTTTTTAAAACTACAAAAACATGTATTTTATAAATAAAATGAAAATACTCACCTATCAACATAATAAATAATAGCATAAGGTATGTACATAACATCTAGGAAACTGAAAACTAAGTGGAGGTAGAAGGCTATGTCGCTTCCTGAAACAAAAAAAAAACAATTAAACATAACATTATCATCTACACTTATCAGAAATTAACATTATGTTTTAAAATATATTATCGTAATCGGGATGTTACCTAGTGTCGAATATCATTTTTTTTCAAATAAAATTTTAAAATTGTTTAATAAAGATACATAAATCTAAAAGAAATAGTTATTTAGGTTGACGCGATTAACAGTTATTAATATAATTATTATTAATTAATCTGCTACCGCCATAGATACATTGCTTAGTTTTATTGTTTATTATCATGTCTAACATTGAAAAGACGAAAGGTGCATATTTACTAAAAATTTCTCAAAATAGAATTTTTTTGTAAATATGCCTATTGAGGGCTTACCCCATTTAAAAGTATCCAAAACTGCAACCAAAATGAATGGAATTACGCCAACCCAGGTTGTAATATTCGGCATTATACTTTGCGCGGAGTCCATCTTGTCGAATATGTAAGAGAGGCAGGTGTTGAACAAAATGGCGGATGGACTGTACAGAATCAAAAGACCAGAGAGCATGGTGATTGCAGACCCGTTGGTCAAGCTGGGAATATCGTTGAGGATAACCTAGAAAAAGGAAAAAAGTAAATAAAATAAACAGATGATGATAAACACAAAATATTATTAACAAGATGATACCAATAATGCTTCAGTTAAATATACTTACAAGCACAAGAACTCCGGCGCTAGTGATGATCATAATGAAGATAAGTATGGTGAAGTATGTAAGGAAATACATGCTCATAGATAGGCCGTTTACACGAAGCTGGTTCTTCGCTTTGATCTGAAAAGTGAATAATCAAAGAAAATATAATAAAGGAAAGGACGATAGCTAAATAGATTTACAAAAATGCAATTAAAAGAAAGTACAATTTGTTTTTTTTTTACCTCACGATCATAAACAATATCCACGGCTAACGTAACTGGTACCAGAGCGAAGATCATTCCCATGAAAATCGCACAGACCACGTTACCCAAGTTAAACTCTTCCTGCTGCTCTGTCTGTTGGAACGGGTGGGTTAGCACTTCTATAGGTCTAAAGTTTTCTAACTGATTTGAGGCCATCATTAGAACCCTAAAAGAGAAAAATATTTGTAAGTTGGCTCTGTGTTCAGTATATTTAATTGAAATGATGATATTTAATTATATGAGCTTGGTCTCACCTGTAAATACTATTGTCCAGTAAATTTACAATAATAGGAAGGCCGTGTGTATATGTACTATTGTAATAGGCCATAATGTTCCCGTAGGACATTTCACTATCTCTTAAACTGAATGCTCCAAAATTGTCGTTATCTAGGAGACTAGAAAAATTTCCATCAAAAAAGTGTATTGAAGATACTCCTAACGATTCTAATGAGTCTTTGAAGTCTACTACGTCTTTCATACTACTACTCTCTTCACTGAATAATGCAATCGGAGTCACATTAGCGTACACATTAGGACTCAAATTTAATGGTTGCATACGAAAAAATACAATTTGTCGTGACTTCACATATAATCCAATGGCACAGGATACTGAAAAAGTAAATAAAATTATTATAAGGCCTTGTTTTGTACAAATATAATATGTTATCTACAAACTTACTAATAGGCATGAAGATCATAACGTATAACTTGTAAGGGTCTCTGATCATCCGGACTGTTCTGATGTATACCAGCGCACAAAACGTTCTCCAACACGACTGTTTCGTTTTTACTATCTCTCCCAAAACATCAGACACAGCCGGTTCGGGGGTTACCTGTTGGATGCGAATACGAAGTTAATCAGTCCATTTCATTATAAGATTGGTTAGATTTGTACGACGGTTTGCTATGTGTGTATCTCAGCAAAAATTGAAACAATATCATAATGTCTCTCAAATCGATCCAAGTTTGAACCCTATATAATAATTATAATTCTAGGGTGTCAAATCTCTACGTAATTTAAATCTCTAAATAATATTTTATCACTGCTATCGTCCTGACATGACTTATGATACATCAAATCGTAGATTTTCACTTATATCAGAATGTTGCTTAATTTGTCTTAAATTAAGCAACATTCTGATATTTACTAAAATTTCTCTAGTTACCTTTACATGTTCAACACCGTGAGTTGTAGAATGTAACGCATGCGACGCTGGGGGAGTTGGAAGGGATGTAGTCTTTTGTTGTTCTTTATCATTTAGTTCCTGGAAATTATGGGTGGTTACTGGTTAGCTACGTACCAATGCAGTAAGTCATAAGTACAGACAAGTAAATGGCTATTTACATAAGGTTAATGTTTCAATTTGGGATAAAAAGTATGTAATGCTGCAATTTGTAATAATTGTTCATTTAGCAACATTTGTTAGAGTATCTAAAGTCTTTCAATAGCTCATGAGGTATCTTCTTAGACGTTACTTATATTTATTACCTGATAGCTTAAAGTTTTGCTCTGTAACGACAGACTCCTGGACAGCGCCCGCGCCCTCACAAGCTTTACAGAGGATACGCCTTCTACCGCTTCTGTTTCTTCAGCATTCTCTCCTTCTAGACTGAGAAACACTTCTTCCAGTGTAGTCATTGATACTCCGTAGCTTGTTATACCTGTCACAACAGTATTTTTGAAGTTTTTATCTCTAATATGATTACGTTTACACATACTTGGGTTGCCCCGGAGGTGAAATAAGATACGTTTTTACAAGTATCAGGTTTCTTACTTCTAGATGTCAAAGAAACCCTCACAACCTTACCTAGCATTGTTAAGAGACACGTTTAAGATGTCGGTTTCTACATGCTATTGGGATGGAAACTTTACCTAGCCGATTGGTCCGATGCTGGATTTCGTTCTCGATGGCGTGGAAGAGCGGCGGGAACAAGTGGACGGCGTAGTGTGGCAGGATGTAGGAGAGCTCACGCCCGTGCCGCCGCGCCTTCTCCGCACGCGCCACGTGCCCACGCACCAGCCGTGTGATCTGGTGCTCGCGACACACACCTGGGTGATGGTGAGGTTCATGAACTTTCAAGAAACATGCATACGACAAAATTAAAAAAGTCCGGTTGAACGTAAAACTTTGTAATCGAGAAAAAGGAAGGCTGGTACTCGGTAGTATGATCAAATATTTTAAAGCAGGGATATTAATCTAAGTATTTTTGAGGTAACAATATACGTTATCATATAGTTGGCACTATGTTTGCACTTTGAATGTATTTTATGTAAATATTAGGTACGTATATATAATAAAATGGAAACTTACCGTCTAGCACTAAAGTTAAATGGTACCCAATGCCGAATTTATTCTTTAAAAATAGCGACGTCCCCGCACAACGAACCTGTAAGACATGATAGAAATATTCTTGTGAAAATGAATGTACTACTAAGTGACTCTGTAAGTTCAACAATTACACACTTGATATTCAGATGATGCAATTAATTTATAACAAGTTTTAAGTGTAACAACTCAAAAAGGCAATGAATCAATTATTAAATTATTTTCAAAGTTAAAGCAAAATCTATTGGCGCTATCTCTTTAGATTGGCATGTGTTAATATTACAGTTTAAAGTAATTAAAAGTTCCTTACCCTGCCCTTGCTAATCACAGCCTTCCTATCCCCCAGAATATCAGCCTCGTCCATGAAGTGCGTAGTAAGCAGCAGCACTCGTCCGCGTCGCGCTCGCTGCAGCACCCGCCAAGTTGCCCGTCGTGATACCGGGTCTACACCCGCTGTTGGCTCGTCCAGGATTATTATCTAGAAAAGAGAGTCCTTGATTTAACATCATAATTCCTGTAGATTTTTTTTCCTGTAGAATGACATATTTAACAATAATCAATCTTTTGTATCCTATTCTAGATTTACTGGTGAAAATTTAGTTTAGACTTTACGATTTCACAACAACACAATTATTGCAATTAATCGTAACATTTATAAATAGTAGTGGTTAAAGAATAGATCCTTGAGGTACTCCAACATAAAGTGACAATAGACAAAAATCAACGACAAAGTATTTTGAAGCATACCTTGGGATCACCAATAAAAGCGATAGCTATACTCAATCTTCTTTTCTGGCCTCCGGATAGATGTTTCGAATACTGGCCCGACTGTTCCAGAAGTCCGACTTCGGCTAGCGCTTTATGTACTTCATCCGGTATTCTTCTACTTGGTATACCCTGAAAAGAGTCGGAATTATTTAGAAAATACGACAAAGGATCACTTCTAGTAGTTTCTGGGCAGTGTTTATATATTACCTTAACAGCTGCAAAAAACTGCAAATGTTCCTTTACAGATAGAAGATCAAACAAAACATCCTGCTGCGGACATACACCAATCATCTGACGTATTTCATGCATGTCGTTCGGATCTCTGCAATAATAGTGTACATTGTCATAGTGAATCTTTAAAAAGCAGAATACGTTTCTTGATAAAAATCATTTAAATAGTAGATAAGAAATTTTGTTCAATTGTGATTTTTAAAAGGCGTTAGATAAAGTTATTCACGGAAATTCAAACTTTTTGAAAGTCTTTTCTTTAAGCATAAACAATAGTACACATGTTTTTCTATATTTCTCACCTGACATCAAGTCCATACACATAAGCAGTCCCAGCAGTAGGCGCAGTAAGTCCAGTTAGTATATTGAACAGTGTGGACTTCCCTGCTCCGTTATGACCCAGTACAGCTGTTATCTGGCCCTCGTATATGCTAAGGTCTATACCATCTATAGCTTTTACTTCAGGCCGCCGACAGTGACGAAAACTTTTCTGAAGACCAACAATTCTTATTGCTTCTTTGTCCTGCAGTTCCCTGTAATGTTAAGAAATGGTTCAATATGATTGCGATGCCTTAAATTAATTGGCTAAGATTTTTTTTAAGCTTAGTGATTATTTTCCGCGCGAATTTTAGTGCAAAAAAACAACCTGCCAGTCAGTATTAAAGTCAGCCAATCTGGCTAGAACTGGACAATACCAGAACCAAAATCCATAGGTATTAGTTATATACAACTTATATAGATCGTTAAGTCAACATAGTCGTTAATTAAGTCATCTAACAAATACTTCATTATACTCTTAGTCATCTATATACTATATTGTGCAGCTATTGTTTGGATTGTGGTAAATATGTTCTCACTTGGGCACAGGTTCAATGTCCTTGTTGTGTACGGGCGAGGCGGGGGGTAGGCGCGCGGTGGCTATTCCCCGCCGCCCCATCCAGAAAGATGGTAGCAAGCAGAACCATGGCTTCTGTTTAATGCCGTACTCACCTGAAAATTGACATTTTTATCTAGAATCCGAAAAAAACAAAAATAAATACAAATACGAAATTCAAGGCAGCGCGCAGCGGCCTTTCTAAGGCATTATCAGGCTTATTTAATTTTTTGTGATTTTGTGAAAGCTTTCAACAGAAATGTCGACTGTCTTACAAGTTAGTAACAAAAGATGGATGTTATGAATATAGGAGATAAGAAGCTCTTATTTTAAAGTACGGTTAAAACAGCTTAAATATTTAAGATGTTGACTTCGGGAAACTTCTCGAAATCATTTTGAAAGACGCTAAATAGTAAATACTAAATAACTTAGGTCAACTCACTCGGTACAACAGCGTCGAGCCAATACGCCGCTAGACCATAAAGGACGGTGTCTACTGCCATCAT
The DNA here is from genome assembly GCA_905404095.1 of Glaucopsyche alexis. Classification (NCBI taxonomy): domain Eukaryota; kingdom Metazoa; phylum Arthropoda; class Insecta; order Lepidoptera; family Lycaenidae; genus Glaucopsyche; species Glaucopsyche alexis. Next base: position 28,290,883 of record FR990046.1, read on the forward strand.
GATGAGACTTCCGCCGAAAGGTACTCCCGGGCCGCTCCACAGGTTCTCCCAGGTTACACCTTGTCCGGCCATATCCAGTACTAGGGCCTGAAAATCAAAAATAAATATCTTCTTAGTTTTTATACCAAGTTTTGTAAATCATAGATTGCAATTTCATTCAGTAATGTTATGTCTGAAATTGACTTGCTGTTTCAATGTTGTGCTTATTAAGCATACTAATTCGATGCAATAGTATGCTGGCTTATTAGTTATAGTATAGACCGTGACAACATAATATATTTTTTCAGGTTTTTATTATGTAGACATAATAAGCTTTAAAGTTTTCCTGTCTGGTCATAATATTGAATCTTGTGATCTAGTTTGTTGAAATGATTATTAGTACCAACCTTATCCATGGCCAGGGCGTAGCAGCTGGAGCTGATGAGGGAGACGAACCAGAAGGCGAGGGAGTCGGCGTTGGAGACGAACACCTGGATGAAGTACAGCCCGCTCATGAGGTTCACCGCGAAACTGCCCAAGATACCGGCGGTCTGGAAGGTGCAGTTGAAACATAAGATTCGGTGTAAAATCTTACTTTTTAGTTATAGTATAATATGGTTGGGTTACTTCAGAAAAGTCAAAATTACCAAAATGCGAAATGTCCATATTTTAGAGGAGTTCCCTCGATTCCTTATGGATCTCATTATAAGGTCGGCCCTTTGGTGACAACGGGACTAATTTCGAAACTCTTTACAACAAAAAAGAATATTGAAAATCGGTCCACAAACGGCGGAATAATCGTTGAACATACAAAAAAAAAACCACAGCCAAAGATATAACCGCCTAATTTTTGAAGTCGATTAATATAAACTCACTTCAACACTAACTAATCGTCACTAACTAAAAAAATTAACTTACCCTGGCTTTATCGAAGAACGGCGTGAGCATGAACGCGAACGTTATTATTGTGAAGCCGAACAGCAACATCAATAGGAATATGAGAATGTAGGAAGAATGCTGAAAAACCTGGAAATAAATTATACAAGAGACATATTAATTGTTCCACAAATAAAAGTAACGAGGTTAAATAAAGTCAGAGATTGACAATTTTTATTACTTACCTTTAGAGTAAACAAGAGCACTGTACTCACAATAGACAATATTGTGACAAAAACAGCGTATATCAAAAACCACGAACCCCTGAAATAGAAAAATGTGTAGATTCTAAAGTTCCCATTTCAAATTTTCTCTTGATAATAGCTGAATATACTATGGAAAATCATTAATTGTCCATAATTGTACCTAGTTAAATGAATACATACGGAAGTTAATATAATAATCTATAAAGTTTGTTTGTTTGTTTGAGCGCGCCAATCTCAGGAACTACTGGTTCGAATTGAAAAATTCATTTTGTGTTGGATAGTCCATTTATCGAGGAAGGCTTTAGGCTATATAAAATCACGCTGCGACTAATAGGAGCGAAGAACCAGCGAAAAATGTGGAAAAAACGGGGCAAAACATTCATATTTGAAGGCTTCCGTTGCGTGCGCTGCGTAAACGGTTCAAGTTACCCAAAAAATATGGATGAAAGAATTATTCCTCTTCAAAAGATCTAAAAAATGTCCGTGACAGTATATGTCTATCTTTTAAGATTGACTCACTATAACCTTTTTTATGGTATTTTTGGTCAGCTTTTTTGGCTCAAATTTGGTCGAGATTAATGCATTATTGCGCCATCTGTTGACGCGGACGAAGTCGCGGGCAACAGCTAGTATGGTAATAAAATAAATGACTATACTGAAAAGTTGTACTATGATGGGTACAATATAGTGTTACAGTTTAGTTACATTAGTTCCTTCTTATTTTGCCTGTTTGTTAACAAATTCATTTGCTAGCAATGCTTCAACGCTACATAATGTCATTAGTTTCTCCACAAATTATTATATTTTAAAGTAATTCCATGAATATTAACGCTTACCAGTATACCGAGTCTTTAAGCCCCATAATCCTCATGCCTTCTCGAATCTTCTTCTCTTTCTCCCCGACCACGAACATCAGGAGGTATGTTATGAACTGGGACAGCGTCATCACCATGTACATGGGCATTATCACCCGGAATATCACCAGCCAGTCTCCCGTATGCTGTGGCTTCGGAAATTGTCGGAGGTCTACGCGGGGTGGGGTAAAACGTGTGCCGGTGTCCATCTGGAAATTTATAATTTGAAAATTATAGATCACAATTCACAATACTTGTGGAGTCTGCTATATTAATTTTCAGAATTGTAATAATAATTAACTAACTGGCTTTTGATATTATGTAGAAAATTTTAAGTTGACATAATTTCATTTCCAAATTAAATTACTTCCTGGAAAGTCTGGGAGACTAGGTCTATTCAACTTTGCATTTTCCAACAAGTTTCATCTTGCAATGTTGTTATAGCATTAAAGGCATCGTAAATATAATTAATGTTTCTCTGTGTAATCTTTATTTTGAAAAATATATTCCCTCACTCAGTCTATAATATATATATAGTCAATAAGTCAATACCTTTATCTTGACATAATCTATCAGAGTTTGCAGGGCGAGGAAGCCAGTGTAGTAATACTGCAGGACCGGGCAGACGTCCTCCCTGTGCATCTCCGAGAGAGGTATCAGCTGCCCTCCTCTGGACCAGTCGGTGGACCAGTCCTTGGATGTGTCCCTCTCGCGGCATTTCGCCGGGGAGGTGTGCAGGGCGCGCGTGGAAGGCGTACCGCCGTCGCGGGAGGGGTTCGTGCGTATTGTGTACCTGGAAACACGAATGTGCGTCGATTAGTTGACAATATGACCCCATATGAAAACTATATAATTAATACCAGAAAGGAAAATAACGTCAAGTCAGTGAAGTAAAACAGTAAGAAGAGCACAATTATTTAAAGTAACTAAGATAACAAAAGGTAAGTTTTAATCAAATTCCTTCAACGGGTACTAAACCTAGCATAAATTTGCGTAGACACGACTTAGTTATAGATAAACTGTCTCGCTCTCGCGCTTTTATAGATTTGTTACCAAACAAATGACTGAGGAACTCGTATGTCGAGCTCACTAGGTTTAAAACTGAAGGGCTTGTAGGTACTTTTAGGTGGTGTTTACTGTTTGTGAATTACCTGAGTGGTTCCCCATAATCGCCCGGGTCGGTGTGGAAAATAACAGCTAATGGGAAGTGCTTAGCGTCGTTGTGGTAGGCGTCGTTCAGCTCGGTGGTGTTGTTGAAGCGTATCCACTGGATGGGGTGCTGGTTCGACTCCAGCAGCATCATGTTGATGTCTTCTAGGAAACCCTGAAAGGAGGATTGTATTGTAAATTTTAAACACATTATCATAGTATGAAGAAGATGACTGTATGAAATAAGAAGTTTGTGTAAGAATACAAGAAGAGAATTGCGTGTCTTTGATGGCTTTGTAAAATTATTTCCCGAAATGAGCACTTTAAAGTACAATAGGTATATAAATCATGTAAACATCGTTGCGCACGATCGATAAAAAATTTAAGCACGTAATGATTATATTCTCTTTGAATTGAAGTTTGAAAATTTTCGTTCTACTTATAAGTAAGGTATAACGCGTTTCAAATGAGAATAGGTACGTCAATGACCTTTATCTGTCAAATATCACTTGAAAAGTGTGATTTTCAGAAAAACTAATGTGCATATAAATATTAATAGTATTGCATCGAATTTAAATAAGATTGTTAAATAGTAATTAATTAACTAAACATAAATTTAACTATCATAACAGTCTAAATTCGAAACAATATGGCGCCGACTCGATCCTATTCTCATTTGAACCGCACTATAGGTACATATTAGATTCAAATATAGAACAAACGTTCCGACTAATCACAGCGCTGCACGCGGCTTAGATACTTTTTTATTCTTGCGCGGTGTACCGTGTACGACACTAGCATATGCGTGTACAGCCAAAATTTGTTTCTTAAGTAAAGTTCAATACCGGAGTCCCATTAGCGTTGCCCCAGTCAGCAACCACAGCAACCGAGTGGTTCTCCGAGATGGCGTCATGATGGATCCGTAACATCCTGCCCGGTGTCTTCACCTCCGGGAAGTTGGGGTTCGGCACCAGCATCTTCAGGAATATCAGCACGCCAAGGGAGTATAAAGGAACTAATACTTCCTGAAAGGCACATGAGAATATGATTTAGAAAGTTGGTTCTATTATCCAGTGCAGGATTGACAATGAAATCAACTGATGATAAAATGACGACAGAACGGAGAATCGTTTATGTGCCTGCAATACCTGACCAGTTACAAGTTCTTAGTTCGTTATACTTAAACTCCCTCCCCTTTGAAGAACCCAACGGGGTGTTTTTATTATGACCACAGAAATCGCACGGAAGTATTCTTAAGGTCTAGTTCTTTTAAGGCCTCCGTGATGATGACGATTGTAAACAAGACATCGCGGCAAGAGAGATACTCGATCTCTCTTCTTGAGGAACCTAGGATGCACAGTTATTTTTCAAGATAATAATGGATAAGGAACTCACGGCAAGGGTCATACGGCTATCTCTCTTTTTGAGGAACAGAATGTGTAGTGTATTGACATTATAATAATAAATATGAGACACGCACACTCGTGGAGTGGGGGTAACTAGTTGTGGACTGGGTTGGGAGCTCAAGCTACCAAGTAAGTAAATACTAACCACCGACCAGAGTGAGACTGTTTACACATTCTATGTATAAGTGTTTCTATTACCCACTCCTATTCTACAGAATGCTTTTTTTTTTTCAGGACAATAATAATGGAGCTGGGCAGGGCATATCTCCCGTATGCACCAGGACAGGTGGGCGCGTCAAGTTTCGGAGTGAGTACCGACTGGTCGGCGAAACAGAGGCCGACCCAAAAAAAGGTGGCGCGACGAGTTGGACGCGTTTGACAAAGAATGGCCAGAAAGAGCTAAAGATCGGGACTTGCGGAAAGAGAGAGGGGAGGCCTTTGCCCAGCAGTGGGACACTAACGGCTAATAATAATAATAGGTATTATGGAACTCACGGCGAGGGTCTTGCGAGTGTCCCTCTTCTTGAGGAGCAGGTTGCGCAGCACGGTCGCCCATAGCTGCTGCCAGAATGCGGCAGGCGGCCGCGTGCCCATGGGGCCGCGCAGCCGACTGCCGATCGCTACACAATCCGGCTCCTTCTCGCATTTTCTACAACAAAGAAATAACCATTGAAATAAAATAAATACACAAACATAGTAGGTACAGTTAATAATAATAATATGTATGGACGCTCCACACCACGTCAATCTGGTTCCGTGGTTAGTATCCGAAGGACTTGTGTTACGGGGACCACATAACGGGAAGTAGATTTAATACTTTTATACCATGCATATATTTAAGATTTTTATTATGTTATAAACATAATTAATACACATCCATTAGGATTCTTTTGCTTCTTAGATACGCAATAGAAATATGTAAATGTCTTCTATATAGTTTAGAATGTGAAAGAAAGATTGACAATTCTATCAAACCAACCCCTACTGTTGTTATACAAAAACATGGCAGTGTGAGTGAGGTAGTGTGTGTAACTTTATTTTTATGAATTTTATTTGTCTCTTAGCATTATTTCAAAAATGTTAGTAGAAAATTTCATACTCCTCCGTTCGCAAGATTCTCGTAAAACTGTATTGTAAGTTTTTGCTTCACGTATTAATAAAATCATCATCATATCTATACTATAATATTATAAAGCTGAAGAGTTTGTTTGTTTGAACGCGCTAATCTCAGGAACTACTGGTTCGAATTGAAAAATTATTTTTGTGTTGGATAGTCCATTTATCGAGGAAGGTTTTAGGCTATTTATCATCATGCTAAGCCTAATACGAGCGGAGCACCAATCAAGAATGTTTCAAAATCCGTTATTTTTCCTTTTGAGACCTTTCGCTGCGTACGCTGCGGAAACGGTTAAAGTTTCGCTAAAATTATGTATGACAGAATAATAATAATATAGACTATATATGTCTATCTTTTAAGGTTGGCTCACAATAACCTTTTTATGCTTACAAAATTTGTTCTAAAATTAAGCATTATTTGTGAGGGTGTTTTCATAAAGAATATATTAATCTTTATACAAGTAAATACGTTATTCATTACAAGCATTTAATTTATAAGAAATTTGCCGTTTACATCATTTGATTTCAATGAGTATTTTAGACTATATCGCAGTAATAAAATTATCAAGCGCGCAATAATAATGTACGGCGCGCGGCGGGCAGTCGTGAGGTGGAAGCGCGTCTCCATCTACGTAAATGAAGTCGCGGGTAAATTTTAGTGATATCCCAAAGTAACTGTTCCACGCGGACGAGGTCGCGGGCAAAAGCTAGTAGATAATATTATGATATAATTATTATAACGACGATTTTATTCACATTAATGGTATTAAAAATGTAAACAAAAAAGGTCATCGACATAAGGCACACCTACGTTTACCTCTATAGATAAAGGTAGGTTATTGTGTGCGGGTGTAGGGACCGGATGTGGAGCTCCGTGACCCGGCAGGTGCCCGGCGCCGAGGGGGCTGGCCCTTAATTATGTAAGGCTATCCCTGAACCCTATGGAACCTAATGGAACCTCTGATTGACGTCACTATCTACGTCAATAATGACCCGGCAACGAAGGGTAGAAGTGAAACATCTAACCGAACTAATGATAAAAAGATAATACTAGCTTTTGCGGCTCCGCCCGCGCAAATACAGTATGCCACGGGAACCAGATGAAAAGTAGCCTATGTGTTAATCCAGAGCTCAAACTACTGCCATACCAAATTTCATCAAAATCCGTTCAGTAGTTATTGCGTGAAAGAGTAACAAACATACATACATATTGAGGGGGACAAAGCCTAGATTACCTAGGGCAAAAGGAAGGGATCGAAATCTGGTACGTAGGAATGAGGGGATAGGTAAGAGGTAGAAGGGAAAGCTGGAAAAAGACACGGGAAAATACACAGGAAAATACACGGAAATAACAGGTAGGAAATACAATAAAAAAGAAAGGAAAAGTGAAAGGAAAATGCAAAGGATTACCAATTACTTCGAGCTGTGGTGAGGCAGGGATTCCTTGTTGACTTGTCGACTTGTCGGAGCGAAGTACGATTTGTATGGCGATTGGCCCTATCTTTATACTAGTCTGACAATCAACCTTCTAGAACATTCCATTCCTCACCCCCTTAGCTCGAAATATCGTTTATTTTACATCAAGACATCGTTATTTACATGAAATACATTTTTCTTAATATTCTAATACATATTTACAACTTATTTTAATATGAATAAAACTTAGAAAACTGTCGGGAATTGAGTGAGCGAGGAAAATAGGTTTTTCCAGTATTTATATTGCCTCGTCCTCCCCTGACTTAACGGGCGTTCGCTCCGTCCCTGTCTAATAGTAAGTCTCTCTCGAGACCGAGGCGCTCCCTAGTAGCAAAAATTTGCAACTATGGACTTTCTTTCTAGATAACTCACTCAACCCCCGCATAGCTAATACCCTTACATTAAACTAGGTCACATTTTATCAATTTTAACAATATTTCACTAATTATTATCACAATGAATTGAGAACAATGGACAAAGTTATATAATCATAAGTATGAGTCTAATAAGAAGGTTAAAACAATGGCTTTTGTGAGACAATGGCATCTAATAAGATTTTACATGTACTATTGTTATTTGTTACGTATTACGCAACGAGTTTCTACTATTTTTACTTTATATTGCAAGCTCTAAGTTATAACGAATTGTTATGTTTTTAAAAATTAACTATTTACATGGTTTTATAACTAATTCGCTACCTTCTAATCGTTCGTCGTGAACATTTCTCCCGCCGGTCGCGCAGGCGACACTACTCCTGGCAGCACGACGATCTTCTTGCAGGGCCGCCGGAGCACGTGGCCGTTGCTGGTCTCGACGTCCACTACTCGTACCACGCCGTCTTGTCCCGGATACGTCTTCTTAATGCGGCCTCTCGGCCACACGTTGCGGGGCAGGTTGGGGTCGCACACTATCACGACCTCGCCGACTTCGGGGGCGGAGCCAATGGAATGAGGCTCCCGCCGGTGTTGGAGCAGGGGCAGGTATTCCTTGACCCACCGCCGCCAGAACTCGTCCGCCAGGTGCTGCGCGCGCTTCCACATCTGGCGCGCAGTGATGCCGTCGTCTTCTGAGCGCACAGGCGCCGGGACGTGGCAGTTGGACCCCAAAAGGATGTGGTTTGGGGTCAGTGCCTCTTGATCTTCGGGACTCACGGCCACATGAGTGAGGGGCCGCGAGTTTACGACGTTTTCGACCTCCACTAGTAGGGTGTGGAGGGTCTCGTCGCTGGGATGTTTTTCGTGCAGCGTGACTCGTAGGCCTTCTTTGACGCTCCGCACCAGTCGTTCCCAGGCGCCGCCCATGAAGGGAGCGGCGGGGGGAATGAACCGCCAGTTGATGCGGCGGGCGTTGACCTCCTCTTCTAACGTTCGCCAGGCTTCTTTCAGCTCCTTTTCTGCCGCCTTGAAGCACGTTGCGTTGTCCGTCCAGAGCTCCGTCGGTTGTCCTCTTCTCGCGATGAACCTCCGCAGCGCGGCTATGGCTGAATCCGCGCTGAGGGAGGTCACCACCTCCAGGTGGACGGCTCGCACGGTGAGGCAGGTGAATAGGGCCACCCACCGCTTCTCTCGGTGGCGGCCGACGGTCACCTCGACCGGCCCGAAGTAGTCGAGCCCGGTGAAGGAGAAAGGGCGCGCATGGTGTGTCAGGCGCGCCGCTGGTAGATCGCCCGTGGCTGGGCTGATCGGTTTCGCCTTTCTCAGGCGGCAGACTTGGCAGGCACGGATGACACCTTTAACTGTGGGGCGAATACGGGTTACCCAAAACCGCTGTCGTAGCTCGTTCACCGTCGCCTCGACGCCGCCGTGTAGTAGCTGCTCGTGCACGTGTTGTATGTATTTCTTCGTGTATTCGTGGCCGCCGTCCATAATGATCGGGCAGACGGCCTCTTTACTTACATTTTGCGCGGCCGCGACTCTTCCTCTGAGCTTGATTAAATTGTTTTCCACCTTTACACTCAGCGAGGCGAGACGATCTCCCGCCGGTGGGGTGCGATGGTCTTCTATTCTTTTCTTCTCTGCGTGATAGCAGTCTGCTTGCATTTTTTGAAGCCAAAGCGTCTCGGCGCGGTCTAGGTACGCCGCGTCGAGACATATGTATCTTTTTTCGCTGCGTGTAGAGATTGTACTATTTTCTTTACCTTGTTTTTTACGTCGAGGATCCCATGTCGCGTCGCGCTCCTTATTTTTCAGCGTGCGTTTTCTCGTAGCGGCAGCGATGTGTTTTCTCGGCCGACACAAATCTATAAACTGTAATACTCGGCCGGTGGCGCGCAACAATACTTGCCATTTTTGTATACGCGTTATGTCGGGCAAATAGTCGCGTCGCACCTCCGTATACGTCGCGTGGCACCTTTCTTCGCCGGTAATTACCTTTTCACTTTTCTCCTCGGTCGGCCAGTGTTCCTCTTCGTATTTTAGGAACGCAGGCCCGTGAAACCATCTGTGTTCTCCGTTGAAGTCGGCCGGCGTCGCTCGGGTTGCGTCGTCGGCTACGTTTTCCTTTGTAGGCACCTTTACGCCTGCTTCTCTGCGGGGAACGACTGCACCTTCGCCTTCAGTTGCGAGGCGTCGTGGTGTCGTTTCTTTGTTAGACACCCCGTCTCGTGGCTCGAAGTTGGCGCGTTGCTTTGCGTGGTCCTCTTCCTCGGACACTTCGAGTGCTTCCTTTTCGTCTGCAGTGACCGTGTAGCCACAGAACGCTACCGGCCTATCGTGGGACGTGCGATATCCATGCAGCACCCAGCCTAGCCGTGTGCAGGAGGCGACCGGCTGGTTCTTTCTTCCTGTCCTTACCTCGAGGGCTACCAGCATCTCCCAGTTGTCCTGCCCGATGAGTATCCTGGGGCGGGCATCCTGGTACAGCAGCTGGTCTTCTATATCTCTCAGGTGTACGCAGTCCTTGAGGTCCTTCTTTTCGACCGTTTGACTGGCGAACGTCAGCTTGTTGACCGTTCGCGCCCCTTTCATGACGTACTCGTTGCCGCTGTCTCGCCCTTTAATTCTGACGTCTACCTTTTTGCTGTCCTCATGCTTGACAGTCTCGCTGACGCCTTTCACCCACATGTTGTCGCGTGGGCCGTCGAGGTCCAGCAGGTCAGCAAGCCGCTCGTCGATCAGCGTCACCGTGCTGCCGTCGTCCAGGAGGGCGTAGGTATCCACCCTGGTGCTGTTTTTACCTGTGACGGTGACTGGAGCGACCTTCAGGAAGGCTTGCTTGTCCTTGATGTGGCTGGCTATACTTACCACCTCGACCGTTGACGCCACTTCTTCCGTTGGACTGGCTGGTGGTGACGCTGCTGGTGCTGTCGGCGCTGCTTGCGGCCTGGGGTGGTGTAGCAGGCGGTGATGTGCCATGCTGCATCCTTCTTGGCCGCACCTCTTCGCGTTGCAGCTGCCGCGGCGGTGTGTGCTCCGCAGACACTGGTAGCAGATGCGGTTCTTCTTCGCCACCTCCCAGCGCTCCTTCACGGATGTGTTGGTGAAGCGTCTGCAGTCGGCGAGGTAGTGTTCCTGTTGACAAACTGGACAAGATTTTTTATTTACAATCGCGGTTGAGTACGTACGTTCGAATCTTTTCTGGCGGGGCTTTTCCTCGTTTATTTCCTCGGGTAGCGCGTAGGCGCCGCATTTATCCGCCTCTTCATTGAGGAATGACGTCATCTTTTTCAGGTCTGACGTATCATCTTGATTTTTTGCTGCAAAATCATACCACTTATTTCTCAATATAGGTGGCAGCTTCTCTACAATGTTCTTAACCAATTCCGGGTTGAACAAGTAGTGCACCTTTTTCAATGCTTCGATTGTGGCTACAACATTCGCAATCTTGTTTGCGAACACGCACAATTCGCGCGGACTATCGTTAAGTCTGTGTAGCGCCTTAATTTTTTGTATCTCGTTCATTGCCAGTGTGTCCGGGCGGCCAAATCTTCGCTCCAATGCTTGAAGAATAGTTCGCGGCTCCGGCTGGCTAATTAGTAGGCTATTGACCGCTTCTAAGGCCGCACCTTTAAGGCTTCTTCTAAGCCTCGTAATGTTTTCCGTGCTTGAAAACATGCTTTCCGTTTCTTCGTACGCCGCCCTGAAGCCGAGCCAACCTGTAGAATGTCCGGCGAACAGGGGCAACTCTTGCAGGAACCTCGGAGCATCCCTGGACATGCGCACAGCCTGTGTGAGGGCCGCTGCCAGCGAGGCGATGTCTCCTGTCGGCATTTTCCCATTTTCTTCGAGCTTCCGCTTATTTTCCTGAAGCTTTTCCTTGTTATGTCGTACGTCGGCCGGCGGACCTATATTCCGCCCTTGCGGCCATTTTTCCGGAAGGTTTTCCCCATTTTCCTTGGGTTTTCCTTCGTTGTCCTTCAGCTTCTCTTCATTTTCCTGAAGCTTTTCCTTGTTATGTCGTACGTCGGCCGGCGGGCTTGTTTTCTGCCCTTCCAGCCATTCTTCCACCCGGCTAGCCTGGTCTTCCTCTTCACCAGACTGACTATCCCCATCTTCGTCAGCAGCCAGCGCCCGCTCCTTGGCTAGCCTTGCACGGGCCAGGACGAGGGCCGCCCGGACTTCCTCCAGCTTCAGTTCCGCCAGCTTTTCTTCGCACTCCGCTATCCTCTTGTATTTCCTTGCACGAGGCGCACGCTTCTCTATAATCGTGTCCTCCTCGTGTCTCGCCGTTTCCCCGCTGGTGGACGTCGCTGTGGTCGTCTGATCTGTCGTTATCATGGTGGATGCCGTGGTGGGCCCTTCAGCAGCCTCTTCTGCCGGTGGTGGTGGTGGCGCGAGACGTGTCGCTTGTGCGCCGCTCCGCGTCAGCACTCCTTGTTGGTGGTACGCCCGCTCTGCCGCGTCGACGATGCTCGATGTACCGGACTTCGACATCTTGATTGCCCGCGCTGGATTTATACTTACGTGGATTTTCTATCCGGCTCGTTAAGGACCATGAAATGAGGGGGACAAAGCCTAGATTACCTAGGGCAAAAGGAAGGGATCGAAATCTGGTACGTAGGAATGAGGGGATAGGTAAGAGGTAGAAGGGAAAGCTGGAAAAAGACACGGGAAAATACACAGGAAAATACACGGAAATAACAGGTAGGAAATACAATAAAAAAGAAAGGAAAAGTGAAAGGAAAATGCAAAGGATTACCAATTACTTCGAGCTGTGGTGAGGCAGGGATTCCTTGTTGACTTGTCGACTTGTCGGAGCGAAGTACGATTTGTATGGCGATTGGCCCTATCTTTATACTAGTCTGACAATCAACCTTCTAGAACATTCCATTCCTCACCCCCTTAGCTCGAAATATCGTTTATTTTACATCAAGACATCGTTATTTACATGAAATACATTTTTCTTAATATTCTAATACATATTTACAACTTATTTTAATATGAATAAAACTTAGAAAACTGTCGGGAATTGAGTGAGCGAGGAAAATAGGTTTTTCCAGTATTTATATTGCCTCGTCCTCCCCTGACTTAACGGGCGTTCGCTCCGTCCCTGTCTAATAGTAAGTCTCTCTCGAGACCGAGGCGCTCCCTAGTAGCAAAAATTTGCAACTATGGACTTTCTTTCTAGATAACTCACTCAACCCCCGCATAGCTAATACCCTTACATTAAACTAGGTCACATTTTATCAATTTTAACAATATTTCACTAATTATTATCACAATGAATTGAGAACAATGGACAAAGTTATATAATCATAAGTATGAGTCTAATAAGAAGGTTAAAACAATGGCTTTTGTGAGACAATGGCATCTAATAAGATTTTACATGTACTATTGTTATTTGTTACGTATTACGCAACGAGTTTCTACTATTTTTACTTTATATTGCAAGCTCTAAGTTATAACGAATTGTTATGTTTTTAAAAATTAACTATTTACATGGTTTTATAACTAATTCGCTACCTTCTAATCGTTCGTCGTGAACACATATAAATTTTGATAAGTAGGGGTAATAATAATAAGTCGCCGGCAATATACTAGTAATTTTATATGTATATTAATAGATGTTGCCCGCGAAGTTAATTTCGCAGAAACTGTACATTTTTCCGCGATAAAATGTCGCCTACATAGGCTTCTCCGTGGTCTACTCTACATGTGTGCCAAATTTCATCAAAAACAGTCAAATAGTTTCAGAGCCTATTCCATACAAATAACCAAACTTTTCCTCTTTATTATATTACTATCTGTTTCCCGCGGCTCCGCCCGTGTAAATATACTACCAAGTAACCCGCGGGAACGCTGTATTTTTCACGATAAAAAGTAGCCTGTTTTAATCCAGAGCCTTTTACTACTCCCATATCAAATTTCATCGAAATCCGTTCAGTAGTTTTTGCGTGAAAGTAAGTAAGAAAGAGTAACAAAGATCCATCCATACATCCTCACAAACTTTCATATTTATAATATTAGTAGGATAGAAGTAGGTATAGATATAGACAATATTTTCCAATTAAAATTTTCATATTTTATTAGGCACTTGTTAGATCTGGGTTTGATTCTGAAATACTTAACACAAATTTCACATCTCGGTCATCTGTTCTAGGTCAATTTTATAGATCATTATATTAGGTAGTAATATAAACTTTTAAAATTCAGAATACGAATGGAACGCCCTGAAATAATAAAATAGCGCTATTGTTTGAAAGTATTCCCCCACAGACTGAATGTATGTCAAACATTTTCATAGATTTATTACGGGGCCGGTTGTGTCACGATGGTGTGAAATATACAAGGAATTTATAAGTAAACAACTACAAATTCCTTGGAAATATAACACCAAAATACCCCATGTATATGTTTGAAACTGAATGAGTATTATTTATTAATAAGTACGTAGGTCGTTTGTGGCGGTGTGAAGGCAGTCAAATGGTGAAGGATTAAGCAAGCCGATCTGATACATATAAATCTGTCAACTCGCAGAAGCCAGCAGGCTAGCGTAGTGTAATACATCCTTAGCGTCATGCTAAGGCTGGGGTCTCTCGTTTTTGTGTGAGCAGTGGCGAAGGCTGGTTCTCCTTCATAGACTGTATAATAGGTAGGATTTTAGGTAAGGAAAAACGTAAGGTACAGGTTATGAGGCCGAGCATATAGGCTCACGCAATTCAACTCCTGCGCAACTGATTTTATCGGAAATGGCTTCCATAATAACCAATCGATTAGCATACTAATACGATATTATGCATGACCAATTTTCAGTTGATACTGATTTCTAGAAGCCAAATTCAGCGAGGCCATTCGATGAGCACCTGCTGGGATTTTCACGCACACTTGTTGGCTTTAAGTCAAAATAATTACGTAGATAGTTGTCACACGTAGAAAGTACGAGATTGTAGCAATGTGACATAAATTTATATTTTTGTGGTTAATAAGATTCTCAGTATGTTTAGGTAAACTCCAAAAAACTATGGAGTGGACTATAGAATTATTATTTTAAATAAAAAATTAAACCGACTTCCAGAGTAAAAATAGACAAAAAAGTATGAAATAAAATTTATTTTCTAAATAAGTCCCCTTTTAAATTCGACTAAAATTTTACCGATTTCTCTTCTTTGGTTCTTAATTTAGAAGTCGATACCAGCCCAAACAATATCCTACAATATTTTATAGAACTCACGTTCAAATTTGCTGGTACCGACTTCAAAATTAATAAGATTGAGTTAGAGATCATTAAAATTTCATCCTTTTTAGTGATATTTTATATTAAATTATTATTAATATATCTTAAAAACGTTTAAAATAAACGATCGAATGTATATAAATTTCAAGGAGTTCCCTCGATTCCACATGGATCACATCATCAAGTTTTCACTTTAGTGATTAAAAGACCAATTTCGAATTATACCCTTTACAACAATAAAAGAAATTTGCAAATAGGTAAACGGCAGAGTAATGTTCAAAAATTTCCGTCTTGGTGTCAAATACTATGAGAAGTAAAACCCTTTATATGTGATGGTGTATGGTGTGCTGGTGGTGGTGATGATGATGATTACTCTAATTGACATGGTGTCATATGTTTGGAGTTCTTTAAACAACGCCGAAATCCCCAAACATTTATCTATAAGGAGTCAGAAGTCCTGTTCTGTACTTTTGGATCCAGGGTATACCTTGGAGCAAAATCTTATTTTTTGGTAGCATATGCTTGGACTACTTCAGAAAAAGTTAAAATTCGAGGAGTTCCCTCGATTCCTTCATGTTACCACTTTTTTTAAAACAGGACCAACCTGGGATTATACCATTTACATAAAAAAAAGAATTTTGAAAATCGGTCCACAGACGGCGGAATTGTATATATATATATATATATATATATATATATATATATATATATATATATATATATATATATATATATATATACCGCCTCCGGAAGTCGGTTTAAAATTAAAAAAGCACCGGACCCAATGCAAAGACTTGAGGTACTCCAGCCTCGGTTCACTATCACTATGACATATTTTATCTAAAGCCTTGATTGTTAAAACACGCAGAACTTTAATTTTTAACTTTACAATTTAAAATTAAGGGACGCTCTATAAAACTAGGAAGCTCGATAAATAAAGGCTTTTTTCGTAAAGTTTTGAAGTTGCCTATTATCCCGTTAGTTCCTATATCTAAACTTTTATAGGCTAGAGGACTGAATGTTTACTGCATTAATATGAGCAAGTCTTTTTTACTAATTAAGCAAAAATATTGACGTTTTTGTAATTTTTTTGATAATTACAAAAATATATTTTTTTACATTTATCAAGTATCAGATAATATGTAAACAGCGCGTAAGCCCAATAGCTATTTGAAAATTACATTTAGGCATAACGCGACAGTCGTCATGTGAATTAGGTATACCAACCGTAAAAGATTAAAATTTATCCTCAATACTTATTCGTTTTAGGTGATTTTTATGTAATCTTCTTATTCTAGCTGATTTTTGTTTTGCTCTGATCTAGGCCAGTTTCTTTTCTATAAGTGTCGAATACGTCATTAAATTCCCTGGCTACCTGCCATAGAAGTTCTTCATTCATGTCTCATCTGATCCTCACCAAATGAAAAATTGAAGACAGAGCTTTGTCAAACAAAAACTGAGGCTGGTTTTTTTATACGTGTAGCTCTAGGCACTATAAGCATAAATACATAACCCTTAAAACCACACACTGCAACAGCTTGCTTTACGAGGTAAGGCGTAGCTTCTTTAGATGTGTGTGCGTGACACTGTGTAACTACACGGCGAGGCGTACTTTAGACCGGTCTAACTGTGAGTGTGTGGTTCGCAGAACTACTTTCACTTTTTATTTGGTCTGAGATCTAATCATATATCGACAGGAATTTACCGGCTGAGCGGCTTCGATGAAGTAGCCACTTAGTTTTTTGGCCACACCAAAAATATAATATTTAGATGAAATATTTTGGTAAGATCGGAACTTTAGAATGTAATAATTTTAAGAAAGGAGGTTCAAATTCATGTCTGGTCAATACGTCTGGGGCCAACTATGTGCGGATTTCCTTACGATGTTTTCCTTCACCGTTAGAGCGTCCGTATAATGTACTTGAGATCTGAAAAAGTCTCATTGGTACACACTACACGCCACAACCTGGGATTCGAACCTGCACTCTCTCGAGTGCGAACCAAACGGGCTACCCACTAGGCCACGGAACTCTCTAGTAAGTAAGTTTATTAGGGCAAACATTAGGGGTACCTAAATAGTAAGTTTATTAGGGCAAGGTACGCCTCCGCTCCGGGGCGTACCTTGGTCGGCATGTTACCCTGGGACCTGGCCATATAGCGCGGCAATGCGGCTGCCAGCTGCTAGCTAGCATCATGTGAACATATTTTGAGCTTTTCATATTGTAAAAGTAAATATACTTTAATCTGTATCTAGGGGCATATAATAATATGCCCCCAGATACATATATTTTTAAAAAGAACAATTTTCTGAACTTGACTTATGAAAATATCAGCTTCCTAGCTAAAGTGGTTCTTGAAAAACAGCCTGGTGGCGCGGGCAGATAGACAAGTCTTACTAATGCGGCCCCATTTTTGCTCTTTGGGTACGTTAAACTTCATAGGTATGATGAGAGAACGTCCGTTGTGCCCGATTACAAACAGACGACCGAACTTGGTTCGGAGCGCACCTAGGTCGTGGTTTGGCCCGAGCCTCGAATCAATTTCGATCGTCTGTTTGCTATCTATATTGTATTTGTGTCGTTATCTCATCTTAAATGTTTAGTTTCACTCTCTCTTTTAACTACATTGTTTTTTTCTATTATTAAATCGTTAAATTTAAACAACGTATATTTTTGCCCCTAAAAAATTTTGGTTGCGGCCCGTGACACCAAGAGTACAACGGGTTTGTGGCCCGCGTAAAAAAAAGGTTGGGGACCACTGGTCTATATAGTATACACTATAGAGTATAGTCTATAGTGTATACTATAGTGTAATATATTCTATTAGTATTTTAACCTGTATACCTATCCCGATTAATATAACCTCAGGTTTATTAGGTACCTACCTACATTATTATTAGTAACATTGACTGATTGATGTTTTTAACCCGCGATGAACACGCGATGGTGTTATTAGTTTGACGTATCTGTATGTCTGTCTATGTATCTGCCGTAGCTCCCAAACGGATGCACCGATTTTTATCTAGTTTCTTTGCCTGAAAGCTAGCATGATCTAGAGTGTTCTTAGCATTCTTATTTTTCATGCTTCATGGGGTTGCTTATTTTTTTAATTTTGTATATGTACACCATTATCAAACAAATACGTCATATGCAACTAGCCACTTGAATGAACCCACATTTTTTCAAATCCCAATTCCCAACTCTTCAAGAGCCCATTATTAAACCAACTTGTGAAAGAGTTACAATGTTGAGTTCATTAAAAAGTACTTCTGCTTTGTTCGTCGGTTGTTTTGTCCCCGAGTTAACAAACTGACTGACAAATCTACTTTAAGCATACATATTTTCGGAGGAAAAAGCCGTGTTAGCAAAACATATTTTGTTTCATTCCCAATTATGTGAAATATACGAGATATTCAGGTAGATTATAGACACCGACTTCTAAGTTCTAGATATTGGATTAGAAATCTAGATTCTAAACGATCTAGATAGAGTCGAAGGTAATTTGGGGCACGTGCAAGATGGAGATTAGGGCCCGCCCTGCTGACGTCAGAGCTCAGTCATGGCCGATGGTCGATGGAAGGTCGCAGGGCGGACGGCACTTACCTTCTTGGAATCTCGGGGTGAATAGAAAATTGGGCGAAATAATTTTAATATTTAGTGGGCTTAAATCGATTATATATACAACAATAAAAAGTTGCCTATGTCCTTCCCCGTGGTCTAGTGCATATCTGTGCCAAATTTCATCAAAATCAAAATCGGTAAAGCAGTTTTGGAGCCTATTAAATGCATACAGACAAATCTTTTCACTTTATATTGTACTAGATGTTGTCCGCGTCTAAAAAAAGTTAATTTCGCAGAAACCGTGCATTTTTCTGCGTTAAAAAGTAGCCTATGTCCTTCCCCGAGGTCTACTCTACATCTGTGCCAAGTTTCATCAAAATCAGTCCAGTAGTTTCGAAGCCTATTTAATGCAAACAAACAAACCAACAAACAAACTTTTCTTCTTTATAATATTAAGTTTATGTAAACTATAGATGGATGAAGACAAAAATTTTCACACCATCGAGACCTTCATACAAAAAATCCATAAAAATTGTCACCACAAGTCCAACCCGTACTGCCAAGGTCGAGCTGCATTATGTTGTAATGCCAAGGAAATGGTGGGCAACTACGTCATTACAAATGGTGCAGCGAACGCAATTAGAAACATAACTATCTATTTTATAACTTGCTTTTCCCCAGGACTCTACGTGGCGTGTAGGGTCAGCTCACTGAGGACGCGACGCGATGCGGCGATGCATTCTTAGATAGCGATTCAAATTTGAATTTTATACACTATAAGATTAAGTGATTAAGTGACACTATAAGAGTGAAGACACTATAAGAAGTGCGGTTCGAAATTCGAACACTTGCCGCTTGCAATTAAACGAATTTATAATATTTTAAATAGAAAAGTTCGTTTTTCAAACAGATTAATATTATGATTCGATTAGGCACTTGATAAAAAACTTATAAGATTGTAGGAAAAGTGGCTTCATATTTGATATTTGTTAGATATTTCGAATTATTGTCTCAAGGATTTGGCTGATTTGGCGCCCCCATGAAACTGCCGCCCGGGGCAAATGCCCATAGATCCGGGGTTGAGTCCGTTTTCTCAATCTTGTTTCGGTCTTAGTGCGTTGCTTAGGTATTTGTTTTTTTTGCAGTCGGGTTTTTATTTTTATTTGTTTTTTATTAGTAAGTAACTATTCTAATGTTACGTCCCAGTGTAATCTGACGCGTTTCTTAGTTTACTAGTCTTCTCAGAAAAGTCGTTTGTTGAATCTTGGTTCTTGATATGTTCTTGACCTGTTCGTAGAATAATCTTAGTAGTTAATAATACTCAACAAAAATTATTATTCCAAAAATTATCAAGCATATCTAATATTTTGCTTTTAGTCAACCAACTAATCGCGCGACTAGTCGATCAACTTGTGAAGCGTGAAATCGGTCACCTAAACATTACCTGTGACAAGTTCCCGTCTGTTAATGTGCCCTAATTTTCACCCTCAAAGGGACGACTGGTAGGTACTTCCTGACGGGAACTACCGCGCCCCTCGATACTATCGATCGTGCTTAGTCAAACCTTATATAGTTATCAATTTTAGTTAATTGAGCTTTTACTAACGCTGCAAGTTGGAATAAATCTTAGGTGGAGTCGTATCCAAGCTTTAATAGTTCCGATTATTTTTTTGTGTTGAAACAACACAATACTGCAAACGTTGCTATCGTACGCATCTATACTAATATTATAAATGCGAAAGTGTGTCTGTCTGTCTGTATGTCTGTTATCTCTTCACGCTTTAACCGCTGAACCGACTTTTATGAAATTTTTTATAGACATCCTTTTCGGTCCCGGGAAAGAACATAGGATATTTTTTATCCCGAAAAAGTAGTTTTCCCGCGGGAAAAATGTATTTACGCGGGCGGAGCTGCGGGCAAATTAAGCTAGTCTATATTATAAATATGAAAATGTGTGTCAGTCTGTCTGTTACCTCTTCACGCTTTAACCGCTGAACGATTTTTGATGAAATTTGGTACAGACATACTTTGAGTCCTGGGAAAGGACATAGGATACTTTTATCCCGAAAAAGTACAGTGTTTTCGCGGGTGGAGCCGCGGGCAACAGCTAGTATTACTATAAATTACAATCGAAAGGAGATTGATAATTTGACTATGGAACAATTATTATACGCGGCAACGAAACAAAAAATAAATAAATAAAAACTTTATTCTGAACATTAGATGTGAGTGCAATTGCATCTGGATTCATATATGCAGGTGGTGGGGTAAATATAGTTTGTACTGTGATATTTTAACTCATTTCCATGGATAATAGAGGAAAGGAGAACCATCTCGTGTATTAAAAAGTGTCCGTTGAAATGGAGCAAGATAAGATAGCGCTATAGTATCGGATGGAAGAATTTCAAAAAGAGCGCCACAAAATGACCATAAATTAATAGAGTAACTAACCAATAACTAACTTTCAAATAACTTCACTCCATCTCTTGTTGCTAAGTTCATATCATTTCCAGCTTCTACACTAGCGCTATTTCGGTGAGTTTTCGAATTTCATCTTGGTCTTTACAGGTGGACACTTTTTCAAGTTATCCCCCATACAAGATGGTTCTCCTTACCTCTATTCTTTATGCTAATTTCTACAAAATATAAAATGTGCTTAGCAATATATTGATTCTTTTTCCGTTTTTCCATTGATCTGAATAAAAATTATTACAGAAAATTAAATTCGAATAAAAATTGTACAATCTAATAGTATTTTGGTTTGTGGTAGAAAACGTTAATTATCTTTATTCTAGGTAGTAATTAGTTCAACGAGTCAAGGAAAGCCGTAAACAACGGCACACTATAGTTAATTAGGTTAGGTCTAGTCAATATTTAGATAGGTCTAGGTCCCTTATAAAAGAGTATTACCATCAAAGGTCGTATTTTGTAAAGGTTTGGAATTTGAGATTGATAAACAATCAGTTTTGTCGCGATCGGTCTAATGTGATGGGTGATATGGGTCCTTTTGGATTGTAGACCGATATCACAGAGTAAATCCTACTAATATTATAAATGTATTTTATAATTTATACGTGGTAGAGCCATGCTTCGGCACGAATGGCCCGACTCGACCGGAGAAATACCACGGGCTTACAGAAAACCGGCGTGAAACAGCGTTTGCGCTGTGTTTCGCCGAGTGAGTGAGTTTACCGGAGGCCCAATCCCCTACCCTATTCCCTTCCCTACCCTCCCCTATTACCCTATTCCCTCTAAAAAGGCCGGCAACGCACTTGCAGCTCTTCTGATGCTGCGAGTGTCCATGGGCGACGGAAGTTGCTTTCCATCAGGTGACCCGTTTGCTCGTTTGCCCCCATATTTCAAAAAAAAAAATGTGAAAGTTTTTGAGGATGTGTGGATGGATGTTTGTTACTCCTTCACGCAAAGACTACTGAACGGATTTTGATGAAAGGTATGGTAGTAGTTTAATCTCTGGATTAAAACACTTTTTATCCCGAAAAAATACAGTATCCTTTGGGAACACTGTATTTTTTCGGGATAAAAGCCTATATTTTAATCCAGAGCCTAAACTACTACCATACCAAATTTCATCAAAATCAGTTCAGTATTTTTGATCCATGGAAACCTTATATGTCCCGCGATAAAAAGTAGCCTATGTCCTTCCCCATGATCTACTTTATATTTATGTTAAATTTCATGATAATCGGTTTAGTAATTTTTACGTGAAACTGTAAATAAAGTTTCCCACGGGAACCACACATTTTCCCTCGTTAAAAAGTAGCCTATGTCCTTTCTCAGGCTCTAGACTATTCGTGTACCAAATTTCATTTAAATCAGTTCAGTAGTTTTGGCGTGAAAGACAGACAATCATACACACTTCCATTTTAATATCAATGTGGATACTTGTACGATTCTTCTACTGAAAAACGACACACTTATTAAGTTTTTAAGTTCATTTTAAGGATAGCGATTCAAAATTAAACTTTATTCACTGCACAAGAAGTAACACGTTAAATTGCGAGCTGCATCGGGCTACGTAGTGCTGCACCACTCTTGCAATTAAATGTGTATCTTCTCGTTTAGCGAATAAAGTTCAATTTTGAATAGCTAACTTAAATAATGTAGCGGCGCGTCGCGTTGTGTCTCGGTGTTAACAGACGCTAAAGGAACGTAATGCTATCGGTACTGCCGTCCTCAAACTAAAAGGCGGCTAAATGGCAAAAAGAGTTTTTGAGGTAGAGCTAAAAAACGTGGGATTATTTTGAAATTGGTGCTAGTGATTTTGTATAAGCAATTATTAATGTTTTCGTGAATGTCTTATGACAACATTTAACTATTGTTTATAGAAAATAACTAGCATCAATTTCAAAATATTCCCGTGTTTTTTAGCTCTACCTCAAAAACTCTTTTTGTCATTTAGCCGCCTTTTAGTTTGAGGACGGCAGGGTAGAGCTATAGGTAACATTACCTTGTAACCCTGGGGGATCCAGAGCTGTCACAACAAACTTATATTATGTAATTGATTGTAATGTCGGTTCTTGGTGGAAATTCATGTTGAACACTAATAAAACACAATTTTTCGTGCACTTTTTCCACTATATTACGATATAATTATATTTTTTTATAAATAACAACGGTTTCGAATTAAATCATCATCAGGTCATCATCACGTGATGATGATTTAATTCGAAACCGGTCGTGTTATTTATAAAAAAATATAATTATATCATAATATAGTGGAAAAAGTGCACGAAAAATTGTGTTTTATTAGTGTTAAACTTATATTAATAAGTAATAACTAAATGTTGCCCTCCGCGACTTCGTGCGCGCAAAAAGAAGTTCTCGAACTTTACTTTTTATTGCGGCAAAATGTAGAAGTTCTGGTGGGATTACCTTTTTGCGCGCACGATGTCGCGGACATCTAGTATGCTAAAAAATAATGATAGGCACAAAAAGTATTGAACTGTGGCCGATGTTTTTGCTTTGTTATAGTGACAAAAACGTGTTGAAGTTAGCTAGTTACGTAAACAAGTATGAGGTATTATGTCCTATAAGGCAAACAAACCTTGCACTTTGTCCTAATGAAACAAATGAAGTTTTTGCCGCTAGGAGGCAGAACCGAAATACAAATGCCATCTGGTAGCGGAAGTGATTTCGAAAACTGTCAATAAGAATTTTAGACACTTTTTTCTGCCACCAGGCGGCGCGGCGCTTTGTAACAGTCGGGTCCTAGTCGTGACAAACGGCTGCCAGAGTGCTAAGTGCGAGTTTTTGTCACTACTCGCCGTGACGAAGTTAACTATAGTTTGTATAGCATTGAAACAACGCCCCTAGTGGCCAACAATGGGAACTAATTCGATGCCATACAAATTGTAGTTAACTTCATCACGGCGAGAAGTGACAGAAACTCGCACTCAGCACACAGATGTCACGAACAAACCTTCACTTTCAGTTTTAAGCCAGTTATTTGTAATGAGAGTGTTTACACTCTCGTAAGCAGCGCCGCCTCGCGTCTCGTCGCTGTTTAAACTATATTCATAAAAATATTTATTCGATTGATTAGCTAATCGATGTTCCGGACTCTTTTCAAAGAAACACTGAAGACACTGATTATTATTATTAGCTATGTCATAGCTAATCCTACTGATATTATAATGTGAAAGTTTGTGAGGATGGATGGATGGATGTTTGTTACTTTTTCACGCAAACTACTGAACGGATTTCGATGAAATTTGGTATGGTAGTAGTTTAGGCTCTGGATTAAAACATAGGCTACATTTTATGCATAAAAAGTACAGTGTTCTCGTGGGATACTATATTTACGCGGGCGGAGCCGCGGGAAACAGTTAGTAATAAATAATAATCAATCGTTTTAAGCTTTTACGAGTTCAGCGTTTATGTTTAAAGAGTTTTATAGAATTACAAAATCTCATTTTACCCATTGCCATCTCACACTTAAACGGATTATAACAAACAGATAATCCCTCAAAGTAGTTCATAGTCACGTAAAAAGCTACAAACAACAATACCTAACAAACGGGAAGTTAGTCGTGTGTCACTACCGCCTGCCGCCTGCCGCAAACTGTGTGGAGGTCACTAAGGGCTGCGGTATTCCAAGACACGCAGAGTTTTAGTGACAGCCCCTTCATATCCCCAATACGGGTAAATATGGTCCTAACAACTTATTTTATAAATCTTAGAAATATTCGACTTAATACTTTTTTAAGTTATGTAAAATTGTATGTTTTTACTGAGGTATACCTTAACAACAAAACAGTTATAGCCTTATACCCCACTAAACCAGTCTACTGCGAGTTGATATTTAAGTGTATTTTAAGTTGTAATAATCATCATCATCATTTATGTTATTAAATCGATACGTGAAGCAAAACTTTGAGTACAGTTTGACGAGAATTGTGCGAACGGAGGAGTATGATATTCGTCACAGTTAAAGTTTATGTGGAAGAAGCGGTGTGGAAAGTTATTATTGTAATGTAAAACCAAGCTTCTGACTCTACACGCCTTAGCTCTACAGGCCTAACATCACAAACTCTACACCTTAGTTAAGTTATATGGCCTGGCCATTTCGCTACATTCGCTTGGGTGTAAGGTGAACAATTTACTGACTGTTTTCCTATTATACTATTGTTGTCGGAACGAAAAGGCCAAGCCACATAAATTAAAAAGCGCAGAGTTTGTGAAGTTAGGCTTGTAGAGTTAAGGCGTGTAGAGAGTCAGAAGCTTGGTTTTACATGAGATCTGATAACTTTTTGACAATGCGATCTTGGCATCATTTTACATCAAAATGTTTTTGGTGGGATTTCACTTCTTTTTGTTAAAAATTCTATTATTATTAAAATATTGTTTATGACAATATTTTTATTTAATTTTTCTTTTTTAAATAGGGTATATTTCTTGCACAACAGACTTTAAAGAAATTGTTTGTTACCTTTATGTTATTATATTTAATTTTCCGTTGAAATTACTATAGAATACTCGTGAAATAATTATTTCTTCCTTTCATTTCATAATACAGGATGCTTTCGTAGTAGCCGCTACGGCCTACGCGTGACCGTAGCGCTGCTACGAAACTGGATCTGCTCAATTTCAGAGGTGTTTTGTCGGAAGTTTATCTATTCAATAGCGCTTTTGATTGGTTAACGCGTTTGTGGTTTGCCTCATACAATTGGCTAGCCTTATTTTTGGCAATAATACTCATATTGACAATAATATTCCTCGTGTGCGTTGTCTAGTATTTGTAGTGCTTGTGCTTGTTTTCTGTATGTGTTGACTAGTATTGACAAATTTATTCTGTCAATAATATTGCACGTGTGCGGCTAGCCATTAAAAGCGCCATTGAATATACTACCGATAATCACGTAAGAAACCAGGCAATACACTACGGCCGCTGTATCTTGACGGGTCTGAACATAGGCTCTGCGAACTTTAGCGCATGTATAACTCGTGAAGAAAACTGTTATTATATTATTTTTATATACCTATGTACTATTAAAATTTCCCTAATACAGTTGATCAATTAGTACAAATGAAATAAATACGAAAACACTTAGAAACAGTTATTGCTTAACCTTCTGCGCGAAGTTCAGACCCGCCAAGATACATCGGCCGTATTGTAAGTAGTTGTTTTTTCACACTTGACAGCGATAAACGTTTCATTGCAAGACTGGCGCCGTGCTACGCAACTCGGCGTAGTTCGAAAGTAGAACTATTTATCTTCTTGTTATTATTCTATCTCAGTGTGAAGTGACATTAGTAACTCTCTATTCGACAGAGGCATTAGGTTCAGTTCACACTGCGACGTTTAAGATAGTACAAAATTGAACTTTATACAATACTAGCTGCTCCCCGCGTAAATATAATGTCCCTCGGGAATACTATACTTTTTCGGGATAAAAAGTACCCTATGTTTTAATCCAGAGCTTGAACTACTACCATACCAAAATTCATCAAAATCCGTTCAGTAGTTTTTGCGTGAAAGGGGAACAAACATCCGTCCATCCATACATCCTCACATACTTTCACATTTATAATATTAGTAGGACACGAATAGATATACGTTTCATAAGACATCAGTCACATGCACATGCACCGTGCAGCACGACAAACATGATGTCTTTATGTGTAATGAATAAATTTCAATATTGAATAGCTAGCTTAAAATTCAGCGACGCATCGCGTATCGTTTCATTTCGGTGTATATTGAGTAATAACGCTGTAGCGTAAGGAAAAGGCCGCTTGTAGTAAGTTTACCTTACTAAGGGCCAAATAATGGAATGATAGTCAAATTGAGTGACGCTCAAGTCACATGCTGTCCTTGTCATTTCGACTAGCAGAGACAGCGACAGCCTGTGAATAGGAGGGCTAATTTTGATTAGCGTTTAGTATTCGACTGTAACCTTGTAAATGGAGTTTCATTTTACTCGACCATAGTTTCTGTAACTTGTCCGAAGAATTACATCATCAGAAATCAATAGGCCGCGAAATTGTGATTATATCGAAATCGTTATAAGTTTCCCGGGATATAACAGCGGGAACTGGAGCGCCCCGCGGGACTCTCGGGTTCCCGGTATCAATTTACTTCACTAGTTGGAGTTGAAGTAACAAGGTTTACTGGCTTTGTAATTTTCTCTGACTAGGAAGACTGGATATTGCTAAGCTATTTAGTTCGGGATATAGACGAGTTTTTTTATGTTTTTTTTAGGGATATAAAAAAGTTACTACTATTTTTTGTACATTTGGCGCTCTGAGAATAGGTCCACCATAATATACCTACCTACCAGGTACTATGCATAATTTACCTACCAGGTATGCATACGTTCATTGTACACATTAATCTATACATCTTCTATACAGATACATAAAATTGAAGTGTCTGTTTGTAACTTGAAAGTAAGAGCTTGACTTAAACTTGAAAGTAATGAATCTGAAAGTATATTCGGTACTTATAATAAAATATCATTTTTTTACTTTTAGTCTGTCCGTCTGTCGGTCTGTCTGTCTGTTTGTTCCGGCTAATCTCTGAAACGGCTGGACCGATTTTCACGGGAGTTTCAATAGCAGATAGCTGATGTTATAAGGTCTAATATAGGCTACTTTTATTTTAGGGTTCCGTTTGAAAAAATAGGGTTCCGCTTCCGTTAGTTCTGCGCAAACGAAGTTGCGGGCATCGGCTAGTACTACAATATGATATACATTGACGACCTCCGTTAAGCTTGTTAATGGTCAAGCCTTCGTGACTTCGAATCCCACCGAATGAACAAAAAGTATTTCCGTGTTCCTGGGTCATGGATGTGTATTAAATATGTGTATAATATAATAAAAATCTTATATATGTGTATAACATAAAAGTATTACTTATATTTCCGTTGTTTGATACCCTTGGAGCGGACCATGGAGAGCCGCTTCGCTACGTTGAATGTAAGAGGAGGAATGGATGGTAAGAATGAAAGTGAACGAAGCGAAACAAGTATGTAGGGATCGTTGTAAGTGAAAAGAAGTGGTATCTGCCTACCACCACGGGAAAAATATGTGATTATATGTATGTATATGTATGTATGTTTGATACCCGTAACACAAGTTCTTCGAGAACTCACCACAACAGATTGACGTGGTGTGAACTGTGAAGGAAGCGTCCAAAGATATTATTATTATTAAAATCGCATCCCTTCAAACTTGCGTACAATCAATAAGAGAGCTTTATATAAGCGCAGACACGGCGTCGCCGCCCGCCGCCCGCCGCCGCGCTGTTGGCACGCCGCCCGCCCGCCCACTGACTTATATATTGAAGATTACAAAAATTGGCTCTTCACACGTGGAGGTTATTTTGTAAACAACACAATTTGGTTGACCCCTTAAAATGATCAAGGATTATAATATGTGATCATATTTTATTTAACATACTTTTTCCTGCACGGCGATGTAGGTACGCAAAAAGTAATTTTACATATTTTTTCGGCTTTCTTCATCTATAACGTGCATGTAAGTATATTAAATAAATAATATTACAACTAAACCTCCTCTTAGATCTTTCTATCTTTTGATGAGAATATTTAAATCCATTGTGTACTTTAAGATATTATAGTGCGATTCAAATGAGAATAGGATCGAGTCGGCGCCATATTGTTTCGAATTCAGACTGTTATGATAGTTAAATTTATGTTTAGATAATGAATTACTATTTGACGTTTTTATTTAAATTCGATGCAAGACTATTAATATTTATATGCACCTAAGTTTTTCTGAAAATCGCACTTTTCAAGTGATATTTGACAGAAAAAGGGTCATTGACGTTCCTATTCTTATTTGAAACGCGTTATATCTAAATTATTTAAGGACATGACCTCAAAATACAAAAATATTATTATCTTTTTTGTGGCCTCAATAAGACAAAATTCCTTTTGAATATGATCATGTAGTGAAATTGCTATTTTTGAATTGATTTTGATTTGATTTAAGCGTTTTTGCCAACCTTAGACGCTTTAAATAGTTCTAGGTAAAACGTTGTAACTACGCGGGACTTTGCCAAATGCTCTTTAATAAATAACAGATTTTGTAGTAAAATATTTCTTGTTTATGGTCAATCTGTGAAACCTCATGTGCGTTTCTTATACATAATATTGTGTTTTGTTCGAATTATCGTAGCGTGCATTTTCGTGTGAGCGTATTCACACGAGCGCAAGTTTTTCGGCGCGACACAGCGCACGCGTCACTTCCTCTCTCTACAGAAACATTGTAATTTAATGCTTGTATCTGTTTTGTAATATAAAGTTTAAAATACCTCTAATCTCTTCATAAAATACAAGCGCACGACAAGATTCAACCGTATTTAATGATACACAATGGTCATAATTGTATAGGCAGTGGGCACTATACTTTCGCACACTTTAGCGCGTTCGCGAGTTCGCGCCACGATTTCGGCTCTACGCGATCAACGCTCATGAGTTCGTGTCACTTGAACGCATCCAGGGCCCCGATTCTCGTGCTTCGAATATCGGTTCGATTGTCAGTCTGTCCTGCTCGCGCACGCATGATTTGACGCCTGTGTGAATGAGTAAGCGCGAGAATCGAATCGAGATTCGAGGTACGAGAATTGGGGCCCCTGGCCCCTGACGTGACGCGCGTTTGACGCGCGCTAACCGGTTTGGGTACGTGTAGGGGTCTTATTTTTTAGAAGAAAGTACATTCATATGCCGTTCATCTTCATTCGAAATGGCCCTCAGCAATCGTCGTACCTATCTCTATGAGTGCGACCGAAGATAATATATGGAAAGGAAATATTCAGAAAGCCATTAAGAATTATTGTAAAACACCTAAATCGAACTTGATATTGTATAATCTCAATGTTACTGTATATCTCTAAAGCCAGAGCAACGTATTTTATAAAAGGCGTCAAATATCCTTTGTCATTCCTTGTGAAAAGTTTGCATTTTCTCACTTGTTTTCCTTTTTGAATTCGATTAAATAATACTGAAGTTTTTTAAATTTATTTAGAAAACATTAGAACGCTTAAAATAGAAAATAATAAAAAACCTTGTAGCTTTTTACTTGATACTACTCGAAATAAGTATCGTTATTATGTATTCTAAAAACAAAAACAACTTTACGATGGTAGGGTACTTTATTATTTTGTTTACGTTTTAGGAGTAATCTAACACGTGCTTTCTGGTTATAATATTAGGTCATTACATATGAAATAGGCGTTTTGTAAATGAGGAACATAAAGTCTATTGTTTTTGAACATAATATATTTATTTAATCAAAGTATATTATACCATTGCTATCTACTTGTCCTGAAGCAGCAGGGGCCTAGAGCGAATAACCAACCTCGGTTGTTTAGCAGCTAGCTTTTCCATCATGATTTGCAGTTGCTGGCAACCCTGTCAAAGTCAACCCTGGGTTAAATATAATGTTATCTCTTTCGTTCTTCTTATTTATGAAAAAGAAGGCAAGACATTTTAACCTAGGGTTAACTTTAACCCGGATCTGCGTAAATGGGCCTAAAAGTAAAATGAAAGTGTAAAAATGACGAGAATTAGTGTTCTGATAAAATAACGAAACGTGACGCCACAAAAGAAGATTATGCCAAAATTAAGGTTTGATTTATCAAGGATTGCTCTCTGAAGGGACTCCTTTCTAAAATTTGAAGTACCTGTCTACACTCTAAAGGATCAAGAATGAGGTTCCTGCCCTATTATTAAAATTATTAAAAAATACAAATAAGCAGATTTTGTGATAACAAATATCCACTAGAAAAATTCGATTAAAACCTTTCGATTATTATGGGTCGGTTCGTTTTTTGGCTAGGAATATTTGTTTATAATTAATCTAATGATGCAGTTTTAGGTTTCATCAAATCGTGCTCGCATCTCCTCTCAAAATATTTCGCTTTACCTCATACTTTGCGATTTTTTCTACCAAGTACCATGCCCGCTTGAATTATTCACTCAATATTTTTATTAAAACTACAACAAGAGTAGGTAAGTAATCGGTGAAAAAATCACTTTATATCGTTTAACTGTCATTATTCTACTGATTATAATATACGTAATAATCATTTCGAAGGTTGTAAGAATAGTTCGTACAAATTTTTTGTACCTTTAGCCCCTAATACCTGACAAATGGCCCACACAAACTAGCGGGTATACAAACGTTCATTGTACACACTAGTACTACAATATGATATACATTTTATCAGGATGTAAGGATAGTCTGGCGGCCCTGGGATCTCAGTACGTAAACTTATTCTGGTTAATAGGTATATGGAGCACAGCGGTTCTGTTACAAAGTCGGGGTGCTTGGCCCACCGCCAGCAGTCAGCACCCCTCACTGTCTTCACACGGCTGTAGAGTGTAGAGCCGGTTCTTTTTTGTCTTTTGCTGTTGGTAGGTATCTTCTTTTTGTAATTTAAGCCTCTGGTATGTTTGTTTATACGTTTTTTCAGAAGATGGATTGCTCTGCCCTTTATCTAAATCGAAATTACAAAAAATTTACTTTTTATAAAAATGTACTTAAAATGAGATTATCTTGAAAACCGTTGGGTTTATGATATGGTGTTTCATAGTCTAATCATTTAGAAATGACCTTAACTACAGCCACATAAAGGATCTAGGTCGACTTAAAAGGTAACCCTGTATAAGCCGTTGTAGTTTTCTGTCGACGCGGTCGTGGTATACACATGCAAAATTTCATCTTCCTAGCTCTAGTTTTCTATTAATTAAAATAAACCTTATCAGTTATTGGTGAGCCAGACGTACCCAGAGTGTAAGCTATATTGGAAGACTTATATATTTGAATTGAGAATTTCTAGTGATTCCTCTTGTAATAAAAGTCGTGGAGCTTTCAAAGGTTTCGCTGAAGGTAAGCTAAGAGAAGGTAAGGTAAGCTTTGATAAGACTTTGATCATCTTTATCTTTTAATAGCGTTTCATTAATTATAATATTTTAATACGTTGTTTGATTATTCAACGAATTCTATTTAAATATATGTATATGTTACAGTCAAAGTAATAAATCCGGATATTATATTATATACTATCCAGCCATTATTTATAATGTCTACTCAATTTAGACAAAGTGATAAATGACACAGAATTAATCACATTGACTGGCAATTTTATATAATATCTTCGAAGAATTGGATAAAGTAATAAAAAAGTAGGTACAGGTAAATATTATAAAATTGTATTTCAATCTGCCTTTATATAATAATAATTATAATGTTTATCATAATAACATTGTCATAGATACAATTTTATTGTGATCTATATAAAGTAATTTAACTTTATGAAGTATTTTTTTTAATAATAATTTTACCCTTTTTAGTGATATTTGTTAAATTATTAACTTACGTTTTAAATAAACAATCGAATATATAATTATTGAATACGCGCCAAGCTTCCATTAGGTATTGTAAATAAGGTGACGATGGTGAAGAATGCCGAAATTTTCAAACGCGTATCTTTAAAGACTGAGGAGTTCTGATCAAAGCTTTTGTGATCATCAGGTCACCACTTTAGTGAAAACGGGACCAACCTCGGAGTATACCCTTAAAGGTACGCGCACATTATGCGGGGCCGCAGCGTGCCGGGGCGGAGTGCAAAAATCCGCTTAAATCGCTTTCATACAATTTATATGAAGTATCGCACACTTTGTCGATCCGCAGCGGATCGCATTATTGCGAGGTGGATTTGCGACCATGCGATGCGGCCCGCCCCGCCCCGCTGCGCCCCGTCAACAGTGTGCTATAGCAAGCGGATTTGTTTTATGCAGATCCTTCTTTATTATTTCAAGTAATTGAAAATATCGATCAGGAGTCATCTGAAAATATCCCCAAAACAAAAAGGTATTCGCCAAATACCTTTCTCTTGGAACAAATTAGATGTACCTCTATTTTACATTTTCGTTTTTTTTACGAACTTCTTGTCTATGTTGTTCATTATCTTCTTCTTCTAACCGCAGTAAAAAAAAGAAAGTTCTTCGTCGGAGCTATCCATAACGTTAGTTGCACACAAATTCTGGCAGTAGGTACACTGTACTCAAAATCTGTCAATGCGCTGCGACCCGGCCCATCACCAGTGTGCTAAGTTAGCATTTTGCGCTGCGCTCCGCCCCGGCACGCTGCGGCCCGGCATAATGTGCGCGTACCAGTGGCGAGGGGTTCCTATAACTCCATTCCTATCGGCTTCCCTTACCGCTTACCTTTTGACGACCCTCATCCAAATCCCTACCTATTATACAGGCTACGGCTTCCCTGTGAAGGTGAACCAGCTTTCGGCTTCCCTATGAAGGAGAACCAGCCTTCGCCACTGGCGCGTACCTTTAATAAACGAAACTTTTATAGCCGGCCGAACTTCACCTCTCTTCCCATTGTAAGCTTCCGTTCTGTTATAAAGTTTGCGGAACCAGAAACGGAAACGAAAGTGAAAAGACATGCAGAACTTCCGCGGAAGCGGAAGCAGAGTTCTGTTGCATCACTAAGTTGAATCGTGTTTATTACTTTAGCTAACTTTGGCCCGCTATTATGAATAATATCCGGACAAAGTGATTAATTTATCACATTATATAGACAATATAGTTATTATATATAATAATATACAGAATAAGTATCGCAATCCAGCGAGGAAATTCTTTGAGCCTTCTAGGTACTCTGCCTGGTGGGGACGACCTGGGAGATTTCTTTTTTTTGTAGCATTTTAAGTTTTGGAGTAGTTATTTTTTTTAGTACTTACCTACTTTTATAGTTTGTAAATATTTTAAATAGATTTAAGTTAATTTTAGCTTTTAACAATATTTGTTTCTTGTTGATTATGTATCTAATAAAAGTCTCTACGTAGGTACCTAATAAAATATATGTATGTATAGTTTGGCTCTCCATATATGTGAAGTGGATTTAATTTTTGTTCATTCTACCCCATCGCATTCGGCATAATGTATCTTTAGAGGAAAAAGTTACAGTCGGGTAAAACACACACAATTTAGGTTAGGGTTAGGTTAGTTAGGTCAAAGAGTAAATATCTAAAAGTGCTTAGGTTAACATAACCTATCTCAATTACCTTGAGTATTAAAGACCCAAGGCTGGAGCTTAGATAGTGGGATGTCTACCTGTACCTACTCGTCTGCTAGCTACCTGTATAGCTATTGGCTAGCATAAGAGTACAGGTATACCTGACAGGTTTGCATGCACATCGTAATAACTCCCCACACCGATCTCGGTGATGGTGGCCGGTTTCATTGTAACCAGGGCAGTTACGCAGGAGTAATTTTATAGTGACCAAGTGTGCAGTATACAAGAGCACTCTCTCTTCCCTTACTCTCGTAATCCAGTGGGACGGATAACCGACACGACTGACGAGACATCAGGCGCAGGTCGGACTTTTTACAGGTCCATCCGACGCATGGATCATCTTTCTTGTCAGACAATCGGGTTATCAGCCGATTTGATATGTAGTAGTTTGAGTTCTGAATTAACACATTGTTTACTTTATCCCCAAAAAGTACAGTGTTCCCGTGGGATACTGTATTTACTGCAAAAGCTAGTGTATCTATATCTGCCCCGTGCGCGTTACATCTATCTCGCATTTACCATGTAATTGTCTCCAACAGGAAGGAAATAATCAGCATATCTTTGTCATTAAACGCAGAAGATATTTATATAGCAAATTAATCGTTACGATCGAATGTGATGAGTAAATTGGCACTGTCTGAGTCACTATGTTATATGATGACGGAAGCTACACCAAGAATTTTTAGGGCCATATTATATTTTAAAGATATCAGAGGCAGGGGCGTAGCGTAGTAGGGGCGGGGGGGGGGGGGAGCGGCCCGCCCCGGGCGGCACTTTTAAGGGGGCGGCAAAATTGACGTCCGCCCCGGGCGGCAGACACCCACGCTACGCCACTGATCAGAGGGTCAATTCTGCTAAATATAACCTGCAATAATACAATTACAATTAAGTCCCGATACGCTACAACTGTCAGACAAAGTAACATTAAGGCGCTCTTACCCTAGAAATACGCTTCTTTCAAAAATTTTTTGTGACGAATGGATACATTTTAGTGCAGCAAAAAAATATATGTTAATTTTGATCATATTTGCTAGGGGACCTTCATTTTCAAAACACGTTATCTGAAAAATTTCTCGATAAAAAAAAATCATAAAGTAACCATTAAAATAGAAATTCTTGGAGTTGTAACTGTATTATTTGTGAACAGAAATGAGAAAATTATTTGCAGTTTCGTAAAACATAATAAAAGGAAGGGAATTGTTGTTTTGATTTTTCGTATAGAATGTGATATTTGTTAGTATTAATTTATTTCAATGATTAATAATTCGTACGAGTCGAATGAAACATCGCGAAATGGCGACCTGTCATTCCTTCTCTTTCATATCTATTGAATAAGACAGTACCGGCTTAGGCCTCTTGCTAATGAGATGTATGTCAAATTTTTCCCCTCTTTTCTGCTCAAAAATTATTCGAATTTATTGTAGAAAGTCCGTTCAAATTTATTTTACCCCCGAATGGACCTTTATGTCGTCTGCATAAAGGTCAAGTCGGGGGTAAATATTAGTTTTTCTTTCGTCGTGTAATACTTATGATATATACGTAATTTCGCTATCTGACGTAAGACACTTGGTAGCCCTTTGGCTTTTTGCGTTGTTGCGACCAATTGGTCTCGGGTTCGAATCCCGGTCAGACGATTTTTTTTTCTTTTTTTTTGTCGCACTATAAAACTCCGAGCGATGCTTGTTTTCCCAGTAATAGAAGTATATGGTTAATTATGTACTTATTTATTATTAGTTACTTTAAGTTGTTGTTAATATTAGTGTAGATTATATTATATAAAATATGAAAAGATTGTATTCGATGAATGTCCAAATTTTTAATTCAAAGTTTTAAGATGGAGGTACAAAAACTCTTTATAAGTAGGTACTAGGGAGACCGAGCTTTGGTCGTAGTTTTAGTACAACGATAAAAATTAATAAAAAATAAATAAAAAAATATTAAAGAATCACAAAAATAATATTTTAAATCTTACCGGGATTTGAACTCACCACCAAAAATCAAACGGTACGCAAACCGAGCTGCCAGTCAGACTGACGTAAAACAACCGAAATTATTGATATAATTTATTACACGACGAAAGAAAAAACATAGGTATTTGATTCATAATTTTGACAACATTGATTGACAACAGAATAAGTAAATATAATATATATACCTAAATATTATTATTCTGTTGGTTTGTAAAGTTTATACATATAATTATATCAATTATTATAATCAATTCTAATTCTAATCACCATGAGCAGATATTAGGAACATGTACTTATTCAGTAATCTACGTTTATTTTTACTAGCTTTTGCCCGCGACTTCGTCCGCGTAAAGTTCGGTTTCCATACAAAATTTTAACCCCTTTGTTACACCAGTAGGGGGCGAATTTTCAAAAATCCTTTCTTAGCGGATGCCTACGTCATTACAACTATCTGTATGCCAAATTATAGCAACATCTGTTCAGTAGTTTCGGTTGTGCTTTGATAGATGAGTCAGTCAGTCAGGTTTGCCTTTTATATATTTAGACTAGGTGTTGCCCGCGACTTCATGCGCGCATAAGGAAATCTCGATGGAACCGTACATTTTTCGGCAATAAAAAGTATGCCTATGTGCTTCCCCGTTGTCTATTCTATATCTGTCCTAAATTTCATCAAAATCATTCCAGTAGTTTCGGAGCCTATTCAATGCAAACAAACAATCATACAAACAAATAAACCTTCTCTCTGTATTATATTAGTAATAGATTAAATAAAACAATATTTACAATTATTATGATGAAGCCGAAGAGACTATTTGGTTAAACCACAAATGTCAGAAACTAGGTATTTGAAATTGTATTTTTTTTTGCTGTCAGTGCAAGTTTCATGTACCTATGTAGAAGGGGAATATTTGATATTGAATTTTATTGTGTATTTATGTATTGTATAAAATCAGTCGACAAAATTTAGCTTTGTGCTACGCGAACAAAGTTGCGGGCAAAAGCAAGTTTAGATTTTGTAACCGCTGAAAAATGCGAATTAAATAAAATTTTGAAATGTCGTTCTAGGAAGAAACGTCAATGTGTGTAATGTCATAATGTGTATCCCACCAAAAACATTCTGTAAGAAACTAGCCAAGTCTCGATGGAGCTGCTTGTTTATCTCTAAAAAGTAATGAAATCTAGACAAAGTCGTGCCAAGTCTAAGGTTCCTTACTGCGATTTCTTTATTAATATAGTTAATATTGTGTGACTTGGCCGTTGAACATTATTTATACGTTAGTGGGTACAAGTCAATTTTGTTTACACGTTATATCTGTTATATCTATTGTAACTACCTATGTTTGTTATGCGAGATAATAGCCCATACTGGTATTGGTAATTGGACGCTAGTGTCTCGTTTTAGGCTGTTGTTGATTGTACAACACATGTATTGGAGCAATGGTGTCATGGAGCCCCTTTTGTACCCTTCAACGGCCAAGTCACACAACATTAACTATAATAATAAAGCGACCTATGCGTAGAACAAAGTCTGATGTGATCATAGAGCAAAAGTGCGTTTTTTGGATAAATGAAATAAGGAATCAAAGCTCTACAGACTGACATTTTAATTTTTTTTCTATCTGGCTTATTTTCGGAAATACAGAATCGTACAACGTCTTATTTGATGTAAGCTCCATGATAAAATGCACGTAGTGTTCATAGGACGGAGAAATTAAGGCGCGCACGGCGCGGGCGCCTCGCACGATCTTCACTTCAGGCGTTGTCGAGCGGAAAGAAGGGTTTTTTGCGTCATGTGTGTGATTTTTTTTCGGTTTGACGAAAATTATAATTTTACTAATTATTGCGTACTAAAAGTATTTCTGAGATGTCATGCTTACGGATAATGCTGGATATGCTTTAAGAAGAGAAGAAAAAGAGCCTGAACGTAGTCCTTATTTTTCAAATAAGCAATATATTTTTATGAAGAACGGTGTATATCCGGGTAAGCTGATTTTTTTACTTAAATTATTCTTCAAATTTAGTATTATCATACTTTGAAATTATAGTTTTTTACTATTCCGCTTTTTAAGCTCATAAATAGAAACGGGAAATCTATATTCATATAAGACATTTTTTGACGGAAAGTTAGAAAAATACACTTTAGTTCGAAAAGTATGATTAGTTTCATGTTTATTTATTAGGTAAATATTTGTCGTGTTATCAATAAAAGTTGACGTACCAAATAGTTGAGATTATAAGTAATATTAGAACTATGTAAGACTAATACTTTAGAATTTCTAAAAGTTTCATGTAACTATAGGACGTTTTTTTACGGAATCACAGAATAGTTACAATACAATTTGTCAGTTCGATATGCAGATGGGACGTTATAGCCTGAATAATGACATCAGTTAGGACGTTGTTCTTTTAAAAATATCGTTAAATATAAATATATTTCATATTAAATAAATAAAAATAGTTTAAAGCTGCGTTACCTTACAATATATACACATTTGTACCCTACAAATTCGGCGAATCATATAACATTATGATCGACAGTTTTTAGTTCTGTACTGCGATGTTCATTAAACCTTGTATATTCAAACTTTTTCTAATAGCGACGCACCTCCTAATCGATGGATTCTCTCATTAGTAGATGAATAATGAGAGAATTTATGGCCTTCGACCATCAATACTTTCTTTAAAAGCTACTCCTAGTTTCGAAAAATCACCTTTAATACAACTTAAAGACTTAGAAAATTCTGACCATAGGTTCTGATCATCAGTTGATCAAGAAATGTCGGTACTAACTCCTATGCAGTCTCCTGCTGATAGTCATTCCACCTATGACAGCGTTTTCAGGTCCAATTAAGTAGATAGTAGTATACAATTTAATTAATATTATATCTAGCAATATCTCGAAAGTATAATCTAGAAAAATATCCAAAACCTGCAAGCAAATGTGTGAGTTTTCCTTTTTACCATGCATAATGCAAGTCTATTGTTGCTCTTTTATTTAATTATTTCTAATAATTATTCCAGCACGCTCGGTCAAAAGCCTTTGACCACTATCTAAAAGGTGTTTTGCAAAATGTGATCATAATATGTAACTCTGAAACGGGGTACAAAGTTTGACTCAAACTGGACGTAACTTTGAGAATCGGTACAAAGTTTGACTCAAACTGGACGTAAATTTAAGACTCGGTACAAAGAATACATCGCGTCTTATAGAAATGGTTATCGTGATAAATCACATACTGCTAAACACCTTTTAGATATGTTAAATCACTATAGTGTAAGTACCTGAGGCCATTCCTATAAGGTGTTACAGAAAATATGATAATGTATACATAGATATACACTACCACATTCAGGATAATCGATTTTATAGACACTTGATTGATACTTTAAATCAATCCGAACCTTATTATGACAAAATTGATTTTGTATGTATTATTTCTCCTGAATGCGACATGCTTGTTATAACGGGATTATGGCCATTACAATATTATGGTTATTTTTCATTATTTTGGATAAACGTGCAGATACCTCCCCCCCATGTAGGTTAAACTGAACTTGTACCTATCTAATTACATTATACAACATAGCTAGAAAGCTTAGATACAGTACCAAAGCAGTTTAATTTATAACTACGTTTTAGAAAGGGTTAGGTGTTAACATATCGAGCGAGGTCAGTTGCGATATCATCTGGAGGGCAAGGCCAAGTTAGCCTCCAAGAAGCTTGGTGTTCTGAACAGGTCAAAGCAGTATTTTCGGTCCGGTCCAACGCCAACTCTATAAGGCGCAGGTTCGGCCTCACATGGAATACTGTTCTCATCTTTGGGCAGGGGCGCCAAAGTACCAGCTTCTCCCTCTAGATCGTATCCAACGTAGAGCCGCTCGAATTGTCGACTGCCATAGTATTTCAAACAGACTTGACTATGTAGCATCACTCTGCATCCTCTATCGGTTATATTACGGGGAGTCATCATATCATCATAATCAGCCTATCGCCGTCCACTGCTGAACGTAGGCCTCCCCCAATGAGCGCCAACCATCCCGATCTTGGGCAGCCCTCATCCATCCGCTGCCAGCCACCTTCTTTAAATCGTCGGTCCATCGTGCCGCAGGACGTCCTACACTACGTTTGCTTAAGCGTGGTCTCCACTCTAATACTTGTCTGCTCCATCGATTGTCTGTCCGTCTGCAGACATGGCCGGCCCACTTCCACTTCAGCGTGCTAATTCGTTGAGCAATGTCCGTGACTTTAGTTCTCTGGCGAATAACGTCGTTACGTATTTTATCCACCAGAGATACCCTTAACATTGCTCTTTCCATCGCAACGCTGAGCAACTTTAAACTTATGAACCAAGCCTACGGTGAGTGTCCACGTTTCGGCTCCGTATGTCATTACCGGTAGAACGCATTGATCAAAGACCCTAGTCTTAAGGGATTGTGGGATCGACGATTCAAAGATGTCCCGGAGCTTCCCGAATGCAGCCCAGCCCAAGCGTATTCTTCTACTCACCTCCTTCTCAAAGTTGTGCCGCCCGAGTTGAATGGTTTGGCCAAGATATACGTATTCTTGCACAACTTCGAGACTAGCGCCATTTACGACGACAGGTCTCGGGAGAACGTGTTCATTATACATAATTTTAGTTTTGGTCAGGTTCATACCAAGACCCACCCGTCTTGAAGAATCGCTTAGGCTGTTCAGCATCTCTTCCAGGTCCTGCAGAGAGTCTGACATAATGACTATGTCATCTGCGAATCTCAGGTGTGAGATGTACTGGCCGTTTATGTTCAGTCCCCGTCCGTTCCAATCGAGCGTCTTGAAAACGTCCTCCAACGCGTTATTAAACAGTTTTGGAGAGATAACATGTCCCTGTCTTACTCCTCGACGCAGTTGGATTGGTTTTGTACTCTGTTCTTGTACTTGGACGGTCATTGTTGCGGCCTTGTACAGATATCTCAACACCTCGACATATCGGCAGTCGACGAGACATCTCTGCATGGATTCCAGCACAGCCCAGGTCTCGACGGTATCGAAGGCTTTTTCATAGTCCACATACGCTAGGCAGAGAGGCTGATTATACTCCTCGGTCTCCTGTATAATTTGCCTTAGTGTGTGTATGTGGTCCACAGTGCTGTAGCCTTTGCGAAACCCGGCCTGCTCCGGTGACTGAGAGTCGTCAAACTTCTGGGCAAGACGATTCGATATAACTCTCGAGAACAGCTTATACACGTGGCTCAGGAGTGAAATGGGGCGGTAGTTTTCTAGTCGCGTGTTATCGCCTTTTTTGAAAAACAAAACCGCTATGCTCCTGCTCCATGCTTCCGGGGTGGTGCCAGTGTGGATGACGGAATTGAAGAGCTTGACAAGCTCAGTCAAGACGGGTGTTCCTCCTGCCCTGAGCAGCTCTGTGGTTATTCCGTCATCTCCCGGTGCTTTGTTATTATTAAGCTGACTGAGAGCTATTCTAATCTCACCCATGTCGACATCAGGAAGCTCATCTGTAAGGTGGCGCGTGAGTCTGGCCCGTGGGTCATCTGCATGATGGGTTTGGGGTGGGCTTGTTTTTTGGGTGTATAATTCCCCATAGAACCTTTCGACTTCAGCGAGGATCTCCGGCTTCGAGGTGACGGTAGTGCCTTGTGGAGTATTGAGTTTCGTCAAGTGACAACGGGAGTTATTGGGCTTAGCGAATACCTTCGAGCCCTTATTTCGCACTATGGCTTGCTCGATGGCTTGGGTATTCGCCCGGCGGATGTCGCGTCTAATTTGCTTTTTAATCTCCCGATTGAGAACTTGACGCTCAAATTGTGTGGCATTTATTTGTTCTCGTCTCTTCCTCATCAACTCCAGAGTTTCGCTGGAGAGCATAGACTTGCGTCCATAGCTCTTTGGACGAAAGTACTTACAACCCACCTCGCAGATGACACGAACCAGACTGTTGGCGGTGTGGTCTATGTCCTTCGTGGTTTCCAACATGGCGAATCGATTTTGGAGTTCTAGCTGAAAGCTTTCGCAGCCTGCTTCGACCTGGGGCCGTGTAGGCCTGAGAGTTGACCTTACTAAATGCGCTCGCTCTACACTGACATTTATACTCAGGCTGCCTCTTACCAATCGGTAATCACTTCCGGTATTAAACCTGTTAATCACGGAGACATCTCTGAATACATGGCGCTTGTCAGAAATAATAAAGTCAATCTCATTCCTCGTCACGTTATCGGGGCTTCG
Source organism: Glaucopsyche alexis (assembly GCA_905404095.1). Lineage (NCBI taxonomy): Eukaryota > Metazoa > Arthropoda > Insecta > Lepidoptera > Lycaenidae > Glaucopsyche > Glaucopsyche alexis. The sequence continues at coordinate 28,332,948 of FR990046.1, forward strand.
CCAGGTCCACTTTCTATGGGGCTTTTTCTGAAAGAAGGTATTAATCAGAAAAAGTCCTTTGGATTCGAGAAAGTTTACTAGCATTTGCCCCCTGTGATTTCTGTGCCCATAGCCAAAGGGACCTACTTTCGACTCGCCACTCTCTTGTACTCCCACTTTAGCGTTGAAATCGCCCATGACAACAGTGTAGAATATATCAGTACCAGACATGGCTTTCGCTATGTCTTCGTACATGGCCTCGACCTCGTCGTCAGGATGTGCGGATGTTGGGGCATACACTTGGATTACCTTTAGGTAGTATTTTTTTGTAATCTTCAATACAAGGTATGCCACTCTTGCCGACACACTGCCTATTTCTACGATGTTGCCTTTAAGCGATTTGTGGACTATAAAACCGACGCCACCATAAAACCGACGCCACCTTATCATCATCTTTATCATCTTCATCACCTTGATGATTGATCACCCGAAGCTTTCTGCCGCGCACTGTAAAACTCTGGAATGAACTATCGCCAGCAGTATCCGGACCATTACGACCTGCAAACCTTCAAGAAGGGAGCATATTCCCTCCTAAAAGACCGGCAACGCACTTGCAACTTCTCTGATGTTATCACTTATGGTAACGGTACGGTACCGTAAGCACTACGGTAATCGCTTTCCAACAGGTGATCCGTTTACTAATTTGCCCCCTAGTTTAATAAAAAAAAAAGTTTTAACTGTTTATAAGTTTAAATTTTGTTTTGGGCTTGATGTATTTTTTCAAACAATATTTATTTTTATGGGCATATCTTAGAGATTTTAATTTTTTTGTAGGTTTTAGACTATGGTAACTAGTATTTTAATTTAATTTTAAGTAAGTCCCTAGTACTGACTATGGATTAATTATAGTTCAAAACACCACCTTTTTGAGATTTTTTAATGTAAATAAACGATTTTTAAAAATAATTATGTATTATAATTCATTTATACGTAGTGTGGATAGTGCTATATCAAAATAATAGATTATGATTATTCACATAGGACTTAAAAATGTCGGATAACTCCAACAAAAAACGAATCATATGAATATAGAACCGCGTTTCATTCAAATGTCTCCGTAAAACAACGTAATATGATCACTACGAACTCTCGCTTCTCCGCTGTAAAACGTCCTAGCTTGATATAGAACTCGTTATCTGAGTAAATATAATAATTAGTAATAAACAGTATAAAGTGGTTAACTAGACTAGGATGTCATAATAACATACCAAAATAAAAGTCTCACCGTTTATAAGTTATTCAAGTTTTTCAATTTGCAAAACTTGTTTTGCCTCTACTGAAAAGTAGCAATTTTTCAAATCGGACTTTGTTCTACGCATAGGTCGAAAGAAATCGCAGTAAGGAACCTTAGACTTGGCACGACTTTGTCTGGATTTCATTACTTTTTAGAGATAAACAAGCAGCTCCATCGAGACTTGGCTAGTTTTTTACAGAATGTTTTTGGTGGGATTTCACTTCTTTTTGTAGAAACGTGGGCTTATTGATTTATGTTACTAGATTTTAGTGTAATTTGTTTATTTAATGTTCGAGTAGAATAAAGTTAATCGTTCGACTATTTCTTCTTGTAAACTTGTATAAGTATAAAAGACAGTCTAGTCTTATCCAGAGTTTTCCTTTAATTTTATTTATATGCGTATTAAAAGCAGAAGGGGAGGCATTCGCCCAGTAGTGGGGCGCTACGGGCTAGATTAAATTAGAAGATGTGTCCCACTTCGCTGGATTTTTGCAATGACAGTTGATTTTTTATGTACCAATAGTAGAAGGGGGGAATTACCATAATAACTCTAAATCAGTTGAGACCAGCTGAGGGTTCTTCATCAGATACTTCTGACCTTCGATTTTTGACATCAAATGAAGCGGCCCACCAAGTTGAATATTTTTTGTAAAGGCGGTATGTCGATCTCTAATAGTTTGGTTGGGATCTTCTGTTTTCTAATCAAGGTCACCAGGTACTCTAGATCTTCGATTATCCTAGTTTTTATAGTTTTCCCTTAATGTGGCCATTAAACCCTAACTCTGTACCAAATTTCAGCTCTCTGAGTTTATGGGAAGTACTAGTTCTATTCTGATGATCATGAGTGAGTGACTGAGTGAGTGTCATAAATGCGAAACTTTGCTTTCGCTTAACTTCGGAACTAAATGACCTACAGACTTAAAATTTTGGATTTTAAGTATGTGATTATAGTTTACTGGATGACGAAAATTTTTGCGTTCTGGTCTTATCCAGAGGTTCTCAAATAGAGGCCTGAAAATGCGGCGAAATGGTTCCAGTAAAGAATGGTACGGCAGTGTTTGCTTCGCGCTCGACTTGGCGGGGGCACCGCCGTGCCCCCAGATCGACGTTCTGGTCTTATCCAGAGGTTCTCAAATAGGGGCCTGAAAATGCGGCGAAATGGTTCCAGTAAAGAATGGTACGGCAGTGTTTGCTTCGCGCTCGACTTGGCGGGGGCACTGCCGTGCCCCCAGATCGATTATCCTAGTTTTTATAGTTTTCCCTTTATGTGACCATTAAACCCTAACTCTGTACCAAATTTCAGGTCTCTGAGTCTATGGGAAGTACTAGTTCTATTTTGATGATCATGAGTGAGTGAGTGAGTGAGTGAGTTTCATAAATGCGAAACTTTTCTTTCGCTTAACTTCGGAACTAAATGACCTACAGACTTGAAATTTTGGATTTTAAGTATGTGATTATAGCTTACTGGATGACGAAAATTTCTGCGTTCTGGTCTTATCCAGAGGTTCTCAAATAGGGGCCTGAAAATGCGGCGAAATGGTTCCAGTAAAGGATGGTACGGCAGTGTTTGCTTCGCGCTCGACTTGGCGGGGGCACTGCCGTGCCCCCAGATTGTGTAATGTGTTACATGTTGTAGTGCGTATTCCGCAGTACTTCGACCGCATATTATAATAGTACTAGCTATCCCGGGAAACTTCGTAGTCTTCGTACCGCCTTAGAATTAAATTTGTTGACGTAGTGACTACTGACAGCAGCGCCACCTACCAGGTCCAATTGCAAATTTAAACCATTCTCGAATCAACCTGAAGACATATAATTTTTTTTATTAAAATCGGTCCAGCCGTTTAGGAGTTCAGTGACAAAATTGAGCTTTTTTTTAGATTTTTTTTACCCTTTAACTACTTACTAAAAAGCTTAACTTTCTCAAATCGCAATGGCTAAATTTGGCACAAAATTAGGAATTAGACTTATTATAATTATTGACCTAGACAGAAAATAGACATTTTGAAATTGTAATGAGATTTGAACCTAGACGCTACGCTTTGCTTTAGGCGGGCAAAATACCGCTAGGCTATGAAGCACATTACGGTTTTATCGAAATTACGCTTTTGTACATTATAGACACATCACTTTGACGTAAATCGCATGAAGCCCCCCGCAGAAACGGGGGCGGCACGTCCCCCACTCATCTCCTTCACCCCCTCGAATACTTCATAGTTGACTACTCACAGCGCCTTAAAGTCTAGAATTGAAGTTCAGTTTACAGTTATTACTAACAGCTGTTACGTCAGAACATAGTCGACAGATTATTGTAAACTTTAACATATACCACTGAATGTTACTCGCTCAAAGGTACTCAGAGATTTTATGATGTAGGCACACGCTAAGAAAGAATTATCCAGAAATCACCCCTATAAGTTTACAAGTTTACAAACTGCAGAACGTAGGGTGCAGCTAACTTGTTAATGTCCCTTAGCAATTGTCAGTTCTCTATAAAAATTGCAGATGAAATCGACCCGAAAGTTATTAACAACGTGGTTTTACTGCCTATTTGTGTAACATATTGATTATTATTTTATCAAAATCTATTCTCTAGTTTATGGACCTGTTTCAGTATCTTCTAATAAGTTTCGGATAGCTTATTCGGAAGTTATGTCGCAGCTGACTTTATATCGAGCGACAGAGACAAAATATGGAAATATAAAGATAGCTATCTTACACTAATGTGTTAATTTACTGGTGTAATTTTTATGCATTTTGTCAGATTAAGCAGAACTCTACGATTTTAGCAGAATTAGAACCCAATTTTAGAGATTGTGATTTAGCAGATTAAGTGTCGCAGATTTGAAGATACATATACATTATACATATTATATCAGTCTTTAGCAGAATCTTATAAAATCTCCAGATTTGGCGTAACATTAACAAATTATCTGTTTTTCGCGCTAGAAATGTTTAAAGAATTCTACAAAACTTACACAACATTGATTTTTCTTGTCGTAATAAGTACATTTTTTGCCTAGTAGTCATTTGGTTATCGAACTTTGTCAGGCAGTTGTATACGTAAATATGAAAACATTTTGGTAAAAATAAAAAGAAAAATAAGCAGACTATGGTCCCAAGTGAAAGGAAAACAAGATATTTTATTTTAGTTAACAAAATCCTTCTCGATGCGGTGTTTAGAGACTTCCATATTTCTTTGGTATAAGTATATCTGCCCCGTAGCAGTTTTAGATCCCGAACACCAAAGCAATTATTGATTTTTGCAGTGTATGTATGTTTGTTCCATCGTAGTGCCTAAACTACTGATCCGATTTTAATAAATGAGGTGTTAATAGATTCGTAAGAATGTTCTCGGGCCATATGATTTGGTAATCGGGTTATAGTTTTTTACTCTTAATTTTTATATCATATTGATTATTATTATCTAAATATATAAAAGTCAAATCTGATTACCTGACTGACTCATCTATCAACGCACAGCCGAAACTACTGAACGGATATCGCTGAAATTTGGCATACAGATATTTGTAATGACGTAGGCATCCGCTAATAAAGGATTTTTGAAAATTTGTCCCCTAAGTTAAAAAAGGGGTTAAAATTTTGTATGTATAAAAGGGTTCAGTTTCCATTTATTATTCCCACGCAAACGAAGTTGCAGGCACCAGCTAGTTATTAAATAAAGTTTTTCATTATTTTATCTGTTTGTTCTACATTTTATTTCACATCAAAACCTACACATCACACATTCCTCAATAGAGTACTAGTGGAAGTACGATTATACTATAAAAATCGCCCACACTGAAGATTACCTAATAATTAACTACCCACGTATAAGGAACTCACTTCCAAGAAGATTTTTGTGAGTTTTAAACTACGAGTATCTATATGTTTGGGTGTTTTTCATTTTTTGACAAAATGTTATCGCGTATTCGGTATTTGTAATAAATTTTCTTCTTAAAAACGTGATACCTACATAGTCTTACTACTAATATAAATATGACAGTTGGGTAAGGGATGGCTGTTTGTTACTCTTTCTCGCAAGAACTACTGAACGGAATACGATGCAATTTGGTATGGTAGTAGTTTAGGCGCTCTATTAAACATAGGCTTCATTTCATTCGGAAATAGTACAATGTTCCTGTGGGAATCCACGCGGGAGGAGCCGCGGGAGAGAGCTAGTAAAGAAAATAATTTTAATACGAGAGGAATGTACTTTATCTATACTAATATAATAAAGAAGAGAAGTTTGTTTGTTTGTTTATTTGTTTGTTTGTTTGCATTGAATAGGCTCCGAAACTACTTGACCGATTTGGATGAAATTTGGCACAGACGTAGAGTAGGCAACGGGGAAGGACATAGGCTACTTTTTATCGCACGAAGTCGCGTGCAACATCTAGTAAGTATTATAACAGTCTGTTCTTTGTCTTATATAAATTACTTATACTCGTAACAGTTTTATAGGATAAGATTTTATTATGTCTGTATTGCAAAATGCAAATTGCAATGAATACGAGTAGCGCCAATGTAGAGTTTGGAAATATGCATCAGAACTTTCATAGTGGTAAGCTCAAACCTAATAAAAAAGAGCTTTGTCAAACTAAAACTGTAGACTTTTTTACCCAACTACGGCGAAGCTAAAAGGAAGGGTAATCATTTTGGCAGTCTATGTATGTATGTTTGTTTGTTCCACCGTAGCGACTAAACTACTTATCCGATTTTAATGAATGAGGTGTCAACAGATTCGTAATAATAACCCGGTTAACTGTAGTTAGCCGAGTTATTATTACGCTAAGCTATATAATTTACGTAGGTGGGTTAATTTTTTTATTATAAAAATTGTAGTTATTATGTATCAAGTGTACTACGCATGCATATAATATGCATAAAAAATCTCACACCACGACAGCTTGCCTTACAGAAAAGGCGTAGTTTCGTTGCATGTGTGTGCGTGACACAGGAATAGTTTAGACCCGCGGCCTCACTGTGTGGTTCGCTATCTATCTTCATATAATTATTTGGTCCGTGGAACTAAGTAGTGCAAGTTCTAGGTCTCTAGGATATAATTGATTTTATGTTTTTTAGCATTTTAATATTTCCCTAGAAAATAACTATCGGCACTTATAATTATAAATTTTTCTAATATTTTATAATTTCATTTTGATTTAAAATTAAATTATTGATCAATTTTAAGTCGTTCATAATGGCACCTTCAGGCACACTAACCCTCGCCTGAAACGAATTCTGGCAAACCTCATTTGTTTTTTCTTTTTTAATTTCATACGTTCCATTTTCGAAATGCACTTACGTTAGCTGTTCGGTGCTGGCCGGCGTACAGCGTCCATCGTCCCGCGCCAGCACTCCATTCGGGCCACTCATGCAACACAATTACACTACACTTCGACACAAGAAAACACAGCACGCTAGCACTGCAACATTATTATAATAATTTGAGATAACGCAAATGGAATGTTGGATTTTTCTAATGAGACGCGAGGCGCGCTGCCCGAGCGACCGCCATGTTTGACGATGGTTTCGCGCGCGCGCCAAAGTCCTCGCGATGTTGCTTATTTATTTTTTTGCAAGTTTGTGGGGAGTAGTAAAAGTGAATTATGTTTCATAATTAAAATATGTTTTAAGTAATTGTTTAATTGACGTAATTGTTAATAATTTATTTATATGATATATTGCTATTTAATATATTTTTTTATGATTAATTAACAACAAGGTTCTTGCAATAGTGGAAATAGCGAATAGAGGTGCTTATGTCAAATCTCATTCATTTTTGTTTTCGAAATTCGTCTTCGTAATTAGCGATGGTAACTTGGCTAAGAGGCCTGTAGTTATTTTTAAAGCAACGATACTTGAAATGGAAAATTCGGCAAACCACATAATTAAACTATAGTGCGATTCAAATGAGAATAGGAACGAGTCGGCGCCATATTGTTTCGAATTTAGACTGTTATGATAGTTTTTATGTTTAGATAATTATTACTATTTGACGTTTTTATTTAAATTCGATGCAAGACTATTAATCGTTATATAGGCACACATAAGTTTTTCTGCAAATTGCACTTTTCAAGTGATATTTGACAGAAAGAGTCATTGACCTATTCTCATTTGAAACGCATTATACACCTAATTTCCAATCCTCCCGAAATGAAATTCAGGGTAATTTAACTTTTATTCTGGCAACACCGCCGCGCATGTGCAGACCGCGGGCACTGCAATACGGCGACGTTGTACTAGGGAGTTGCGTGGCTCTATTTTTATATATTCGCTAGCGCTACGTCTTGACTCTTGACTCACAATAACACAAATGCAGCAGAAAACCGATGACTCTATTCTTTAAATGTAATTAAAGAGGTATTTCCTGTTTTTCCCCAGTTTTCGGTAGCGTCAGTTGCTGTTCCTCGATTTAATGGTACCGTCATTCATCAAATACACATTCTTCTTTGTACGTACTTCGTCGTCACTACAGGGTTAACATAGGCTGCGTTCCACGTAAAAAAGCGCTTGTTAGAAAAAAAAAACAGATTATCGGTCAGGGCACGTTTACTAACTTCAATACCACAAACATATTTTTTATTTAACGCTTAGCGGTCGCCATTTTTCTTACGTTTTCTTGTTAGCGCTATTTTCCGCAGAACACAGCCGTTGTCTCCTCGCCTCTGAGTGTCTTATTATTTATGTATAACGAGTAACGACTAACAAGACACAGTACATTATGTACACTATGATTATTCCTAATCAAGTCGTCATTATCATCAACTGTCTGGTTAGCTGTGCGATAACAACTTTAACATAAATCATTAATACGTATTTATTTATACGAGTATACAGTGCCTCTAGTCAAGTTGCATTCGATAATTTCGACGGCAAACTTCGAAAACAAAATAAATGAGATTTGACATTAAAGGCAGGGATACAATTAATCGAGCGAACAAAAAATAAGTTGGCGGCTGCATGTGAGCATACTGTATTACTGAATTTGGCAGCGAATTAATATGTTGGCGACTAAATTACTAAACTGGCGAAAACATTCGGGTGACAAAAAATTCAAAAGTCGGCAGATAAAAAGAGGCGAAATTTAATCCAAATTAGCACCGACATTTATAAGTTGGTGACTTAATTTCAGAGTTGGTGATCATTATACCATATAAGCAGCTATAAAACCAGATTTGGTTGATAAATTAATGGCTGCTAAAAAGTCAATTTGCTGACTACGGAAAATACTATTTTTGGATACTGTTGGAGTAAGTTTTTCTTTGGCATATGTGTCATTTTCTAGGTTTCTGGGGGTGCAGAATAATCTATACAGATAAATAAAATTGAAGTGTCTGTTTGTAACTTCAAATTAACAGCTTTTCACAAAACGAATTTTTTTTAATTTTTGTCTGTCCGTCTGTCTGTCTGTCGGTCTGTCTGTCTGTTTGTTCCGGGTAATCTATGAAACGGCTGGAACGATTTTCACGGGACTTTCACTAGCAGATAGCTTATGTTATAAGGTCTAACATAGGCTACTTTTATTTTTGGGTTCCGTTTAAAAAAATAGGGTTCTGCTTTCGTTAGTTCTGCGCAAACGAAGTTTCGGGCATTAGCTAGTATGAAAATAAAATCTGTTTTGAAATTCCACAATGGCGTAAATTTTTGTCATTAATATTAATAAAGTTTTCCTTTTCCAGGTTTCTGGGGGTTCTGATTACAAAATTGTCTTCCAATTTCATTTTCCAAAATGGAGAATATTCAATAAAATGAATATGAATACTAAATTAAAAGATCTTGGGGATGCTAATTAGGATTGATGATTATTATTACAGTATGTTATGTAGTTCAAGGTACCAGCTATATATAGAAATTTTTCAAAATTCAGGATTTATGAATTTTTATACCATTCATGAAGAAAATATGCGATTTCTAGGTTAATAAGGGGGAGGAAATTTTCATTATTTTTGCAGTAGGATGCACCGTTTCTGAGATAGAAGCGACTATAGAAAAAAATATGGCAATGCTGTACTGAGATACGAGGGTTGTAATGTATAGAAATGTTGGAAAATTCAAGATTTTCGATTTTTTTTTCTCCCATCATGAAGAAAATATGATGTTGCAGGGTTCCTAAATGGGACGAAATTTTCATTATTTTGAGATATAATCAATTTTATCAAAAAAAAAGAGAAGTAAATGCTGTACATTGAGATACGACGGATGTTTATAGCTATAGGAATGTTGGAAAATTCAGGATTTTCGAAAAAAAAATTCTCCCATCATGAAGAAAATATGATGTTGCTGAGTTTCTAAGGGGGACGAAATTTTCGTTATTTTTTCAATAGGATGCACCGTTTCCGAGATAGAATCAATTTTATAAAAAAAAGAAGTAAATGCTGTACATTGAGATACGACGGATGTTTATAGCTATAGGAATGTTGGAAAATTCAGGATTTTCGAAATGTTTTTTCTCCCATCATGAAGAAAATATGATGTTGCGGTGTTTCTAAGGGGGACGAAATTTTCATTATTTTTTCAATAGGATGCACCGTTTCCGAGATAGAATCAATTTTATATAAAAAGAAGTAAATGCTCTACATTGAGATACTAGGAATGTATAAAGCTATACAAATGTTGGAAAATTCAGGATTTTCAAATTTCTTTTTCTCCCATCATGACGAAAATATGAGGTTGCGGGGTTACTAAGGAAATTTGAAATGGATGACTTTTTTGTAATCAACCCCAGAAACCAATAAAAGGACACCCATTTTATTTTTATAAAATTAAGTATGTCCGCCATATTGGAATTTCAAAACGAATGACATTTTCGTATCCAGCACTCCCATATCAATTTTACGAAAAATAAATATCCGCCATTTTTAAATTTCAAAATTAATCTACACAATAATCTACACCCCCCTAAAACCGAGAAAAATTAAAAATTGGAAATTTTGTACGCTCCTTTATGTTTTTTTTTGTGTGCTCTCGTTTTGCTGCTTGTATGGTTTTTGAGTTACCTACATCAGAGAAAATATATGTGACTATTCTTAAATTAAATGTGTACTCATAAATTGTCGCCAAGATGGTTATTTGTTCGCTAAAATATAATCTGTCTGCCAGTTTGGAAAATTCAATGGTATTATTTAGTCACCAGATTTGTAATTTTTTTGTTCCTTACATTATTTCGCCAACTTAGTAATTTAGTATTCAATATTGGGTATTTTCACATCCAAAATTTAATTGTTTTGTCGCAAGTTTAAATACATGCCTTAAAGGCATCGCAAGCGACATGTCACTTAACGATGCCTTATGTGAAATCCCATACATTTTTGATTAACGAATGCAACTTGACTAGAGGCCCAGGATATACAATTTTGAATTTAGTACTTACATTTAACAAAGAAAACACAAAATAATCAAAAATATAAAACTTTATTAGATACATGAAAAATTAATCTTCTTTCTCTTCTGTTTCTCCGTTTTCATTGGATTCTTCAGATTTGGACTCGCTGGACATAGACTCACTGGACTTAGACTCGCTGGACTTTGACTCGCTGGACTTAGACTCGCTGGACTTTGACTCGCTGGACTTTGACTCGCTGGACTTAGACTCGCTGGACTTTGACTCTTTTGATTCCTCTGATTCTGGGGCGACGGTGGTTGCTTCCTCAGACTCCTCAGGAGCGGCGGTCGTCGGATGAACCTCCTCTTCGGAGTCTGGGGCGACAGTGGTTACTTCCTGAGAGTCCTCAGGAGCGGCGGTCGTCGGATGAACCTCCTCTTCGGAGTCTGGGGCGACGGTGGTTACTTCCTGAGAGTCCTCAGGAGCGGCGGTCGTCGGATAAACCTCCTCTTCGGAGTCTGGGGCGACGGTGGTTACTTCCTGAGAGTCCTCAGGAGCGGCGGTCGTCGGATAAACCTCCTCTTCGGAGTCTGGGGAGACGGTGGTTACTTCCTGAGAGTCCTCAGGAGCGGCGGTCGTCGGATGAACCTCCTCTTCGGAGTCTGGGACGACGGTGGTTACTTCCTGAGAGTCCTCAGGAGCGGCGGTCGTCGGATCAACCTCCTCTTCGGATTCCGGTGTAGGTGTAGGTTCAGCTGGGATCCAGTCGAAGTCGATGCCGGTTACTTCCAAGTACCAGTCGTGGTAGTGGCCGGGACGGATGAAACCTGCAACATGACTTACATGAGTATTAAGGCTAAATTGTAGCCTTAACTAATGTTATAGGTTATAGTCACGAAGATACCAGGAGTCCGAACGTAATGTTAAAATAATGGTCTCGATTTAGGGGACAGATTTTTTACCGATAGAGCGCGCCATTTTTCAAGAAGTACCAAGCGCGATTCAGTACTGTGCGCTGATTGGTCCGCCACAATAGCATCGGTACGTCCAAAATTCTAACGCAGCCAGTGGAAGATAAGAGAACTAAGATCTGGGTTTATTATTGTGTACATGGATGCTATGGAAAAGCCTATACCATTCGGACTCCATCTATATTTCGTGGTTATAGTCATCGTGGTCGTTTAAAGTATGAAGTATCAATAGGGAATATGTTAGTTTTTATTGGCTTTTCGAAAAGTACATAATAAGCTAGGAAATATTGTCCTTGCAATGGCATATCTACGACCAACCGTCTGACGAAATACTGTCATCACAAAAGTGAGATCGTTGGTGAGCATTAGAAATTAAAAACGCATAGGCAAAAAAATGATGCACGAGGGACGTCACAGAAGTTGAAAATGTACAAAATTTGTTTTATTACATGTAACTTAGATATAATACTGCATTTATTAATATCATTGTGATAACAAAAAATTACACAAATAACAAGGATTTAAACGGTCATTATCGTTTTTCTATCATAGCAAAAAAATCAAAACATCATCACGATGATGAGGAAAAATGCTATAAAAGTCACAATATACTCGCATTTGCGCAGATTCGGATTAAAGTTAACCTGGGGTTTAATATCATGTTATTCGTCTCGTTATTCGTACTTATGAAAGAGAAGGTATAGTGCGATTCAAATGAGAATATGATCGAGTCGGCGCCATATTGTTTCGAATTTAGACTGTTAAGTATGATAGTTAAATTTATGTTTAAATAGTGAAGTACTATTTAACGTTTTTATTTCAATTCGATGCAAGGCTACCCATTCCATGCGGCAATAAAAACTACACTTATTACCCAGGTGCGGGGACGATTTTCGTCGCGACGCCGATGGGCGTCTTCCGCACCTCAAAGGGTAAAAATAAGACGCCGATCGGCGTTTTCAGCACACTATTAAAAAATTAATCATTATTACGTTAAATTCATTGGAAAATCTTCAGTTATGTCAAACGTGTGGTATGTTCAAGAGCGTATTTGGCGTAAAAATTAATCTTACGGCATAAATTATTATTTGTGTGAAGTTATTGGGCTTCAATTGATAATATGGTGAAAATTGGATGAATATGGCGAGAAATGTTAAGTAAATTGTATTAATTAAATAAATTATGCTTCTTTTTTTGACTAACATTTCATATATTTTAGTTTTAAGCGATAAGAATAGCAAAATGATCAGTATAAATTAATAACAAATTAATAACAGGGGTGGCAAACCTTTTCTTAATTTCCGTAAGCATCTTACGCTGATCACACATAGCTCCGATTAACCTGTTGAGTGTCACTTGCCGTGCCACGGCAAGTGACACCTATAGACGCAAGTGTCACTTGCCGTACCACGACAAGCTCAAGGTCAATCTTCCCGCGTCATATGATTTAAAGACTATATGGTATAAAGTCTCTGATTTTTTATTATTATTTTGGTACAGACATTAAAGAAGGCATTGTAGCTTTTTGTTTTTGCCAGAATACGTTCGAATAAAAAAGAAAAAACTTCAAACTATGAGTAAAGAAATCTAATGACAAATGGCATCAGTTGTCATCTGCATTATTTGATATTTATGATAAAAGTTATTTACATATTTCAAATTTATTTGTGTAAATAGTTATTTAAAAATATATTTAACTAATTTAATACAAACTTAGGTATGTGTGTCGTAGTATTTTGCCATAATTTAGCTTCAAAAACCGAAACCAAAAATGTGAAATTATGTTTGATATTTGGCATGTTAAACGTTATATTTCTTGATATTTTTTTAATAAAATGTGTAGTATGTTTATTCTAGTTTCCAAAAATATATAACATGCCAAGGTTTTACTAATGATTAATTAATAAAAATCGAAAAACAAACGCGGATGACGTTTGGCGTGGACAGCCATTCGACACGCAAGGGTTTTTTGTGTAAACATTGCATTCACATCAAGATTACTTGTATTCATTAAGTATTTTTAAAATTCCAGTTTCGTAGTCATGTAGAGAATTTATTCTAGTTTTTAAATATATGTCATATGCACAGGTCTTAGCAGCAATTTATCAATATAATCTTAAAAATATAAAAAGCGGGAAACCCGCCACACCCCTCGCCGCCCCCCGCGACACGTAATGGGGGATTTACATGGGTGACTAAAGCCGCACGATTTCAGCCGCACGGCGAAAATCGACCGTGTAAATGGCAATTCGGCGAGGCCGCAAGTGACTAAAGCAGCAAGCCCCAACTTTTGTAGCGTTTACACGGGTGACTAGCCGCACGATTTCCGCAGCACGGTGAAAATCGACCGTGAAAATTCCAATTCGGCGAAGCCGCGAGTGACTAAAGCCGCAAGCTCCAAAGTTGGGTATCATTCGACTTTCGCAGCACGGCGCTCAGCTCGGCGGAACGCGGCGGGCAAAGAGTAAAAAATATATGTATAGGAACGTACATAGGAACGTACAGGATACGTACAGAGGAACAGCTTTCATAGAAACTTCTAAATCGATACAAATTTTGTAAGGGATGTCATAGAAGAAAAGGGTAAATTAAAGTCTAGCGTTAGTACAGTTATTGAGAAAGTCTTATACACACCACAACCCAGCATCGAACCTGCACCAACACGTGTGTGACTCATGGGGTCTATTCACTAAACTGTAATAATTATAATAAAGCAAGCCTATTATTGTTTATACATTATATGAGACATTTTAAATATTATTTTAATGTTACCCGACTGCGCGACGCAAAGGAGTAGTAATAGGCTTATTAGCCTTCGAATGTATATACCTACATAATATGTATGTGGATTGTACCTTTGGCCACTATTTAGACCAAACGCGTAGGCTCATTTCTTTACTAACTACCGTATACTTTCTATATATTTATATTTTTTATACTAGAAACTTTTTCATTGTTAGGTATTCAATATAATTATATTTAGGTCAAAAGTCCCGACTACTGGACTGATTTTTTCTTTTCGTTTTTACGCAGTCGGGTTTTCTTTTATTTTTTCATACACATGCCATTTGCAAATTTTAAATCATACAAAAGTATATGATTTTTAGGGCCGATAGTTTAATAAAGCACTTATTATACTCAGATACAGAAAGAGGTCATGTTTAGAATAATTTTTCTGGTCTTCTGTACCTTAGGGGTCGTCTATTAATCACGTGATGCCTAAAGGGGGATGGAGGGGGGGGGGGGGGGGGGGTCGGAAAAAAAATCACTAAGTATCACCAAGGGGGGGGGGGGGTATAAGGAGACATCACGTGTTTTAATTTTCGAATCTAGTCTATGCATACCGAAATTATCTCAGTGGTTCAGCGCTTTGGTGCTCAAGCCGGAGGTCGCAAGTTCGAATCCTGCCGAAGGAACAAAAGTATTTCTGTGTTCCTGGGGATATTTAATACACATCTATGAAGATGTGTATTAAATATGTGTATAACATAATAAAAATCTTAAATATATGTAAGTATAAAATTATTAAATACTAGCTTTTGCCCGCGACTTCGTCCGCGTGGAACAATACTTTGGGATATCGCTGAAATTTACCCGCGACTTTATTTATATCTAACGAAAGCGGAATCCTATTTTTTTAAACGGAACCCTAAAATAAAAGTAGCCTATGTACCCTATAACATCAGCTATCTGCTAGTGAAAGTCCCGTGAAAATCGGTCCAGCCGTTTCAGAGATTAGTCGGAACAAACAGACAGACAGACCGACTTACAGACAGACAGACGGACAGACAAAAATTAAAAAAAAATGTATTTTATTGTAAGTACCGAATATACTTTCAGATTCATTATGTAAAAAGCTGTTAATTTGAAGTTACAAACAGACACTTAAATTGTATTTAACTGTATAGATGTATAGATATTATAATGTATTATATTTTAAGATATTATCAATTTGATGTTTATAAAATAACTAAACTATTTAACTAAACAAAACTAAACATTAACCCGCACGCGCACCCCGCCTTGGAGACGCCCACTTCGCAACGGGCCGTGCAGCAGAAGTCGTAATATTTTAATTTCGCCATAACTTCAAAACCAAACGTCCAATTTTAATCATTCAAAGACCAAATATTATCTACATAAACTGTACTTAGTGATGAAATAATTTATTTTGATAAGGATTAATAACATGAGTAAAATAAACGCGTTTAAATGTAGTCCAAAAAAAATTCAAGATTTCTAAATAAAAAAATGGTTGTTGTGCCTCACTCGACATAGATAGGTATAGTGTGTCGCGGACTTTTTTGTAGATATTTATAAGATCTACAATTAATTAGAACATTTTATGGTTCTATCTTTTATAGTTTAGGCAGCGTACGCAAAATAAGTAACTTTTCTGGTTGATTTTTTACACCTTGTGTCCGAAAAACCCAAATATCTTACGGAACCCTATTTTTTTCAAAATAAAATTTAGCCTATGTTACTCGTGGATAATGTAGCTTTCGAATGGTGAAAGAATTTTTGAAATCGGTCCAGTACTTTTTGAGCCTATTCATTACAAACAAACAAACAAACAAACAAACAAACATACAAACAAAGTTTTCCTCTTTATAATATTAGTGTAGATACTTCCCGTTGTCTGGTATCTGTAGCACAAGTTCTTCGCATACTTAGCACGGGGCCAGTTCGACGTGGTGTGGAGCGTCGATAGATATTATTATTATTTTTGTTTAAATTTACCCAATAACAGCGGATTTATTGACCTTAAAATTGGATTAAAAGAATCTAACAATACATTTTTAGAAATCCTCAAAATCGGAATTCGGACATTTCTAAACTAAGCCCATAGATCGATGGCGTCTTGTATTCCAAACATAAGAGTAGAACACCTGTGTGCCAATTCTAATTAGTTTTTGAGATAAATAATTTGGAAGATGGTCATTTTTTCAAGTCATCGATTCATAAAATTAATTTATTACGTCAATTGCGAGGCGTTGTAAACTTGTTATATACTTTGTTCGATACACCTAGAAGTCTTTGGATACACCAGTTAGATGCGCATTTATTATACTTTATGACGTTTCTTCCACTTGAGTCCTTTTAGAGACAATTAATTTTTTTCACTTTTCAAACTTTATTTTTTTTCTTCGATACTAAGTTGTTTCGCAATTGTTTTTTATACTAAACCATACTTTGTCATAGTTTCTTTGTTCAGGATTTTTTTCTATTGCCAATCAAACTAGGAATGGGAGAAATAAGCATTCTTTTATTTTTAATTAGCCCCTGACCTATTTTTAAGAGCAAAAAAAATAAAAAATTCATAAACTCCGATGACAAGTTGTGTGGAGCGCGGGAAGGGGTCCACCCTAGTTAGGCAATTGCTAAAACCCCGTGGTTATACATACAACCCGGAGGAGCGGAGGTGAAGCATCACGGAGCCGATCAGGACCCATGCCGCCGCTAGGCAATATATTGTATATAATATATTGTAAAGAAAATAAAAAATGTTTGATTTTGACTAAATATTAAAAAAATATTATTTTTCGTCATGACAACCAACATTAATCAGTTGCAAGTACACATCATAATCATCATCATCACAATTCTCAATCTCACATGACACAAGAAAATTTTTCGTACGTAATTCACATCGTGATTGAAGTAGGTATATTGTTTAACTACCATGAATAAAATTAACACCATCGAGTTTTTGGAATGCTATGAAAGGCATCCATGCTTATGGATTTATTGATTGGTTTATTTATTTCAATTTCGGCACGAACACCCATTCTGCTCAACATTTTCGAAGGAAATAACCAAGCCGCATGCTGCTTTAGTCACCCGTGTAAACGGGCTTGCGATTCGGCGAGGTGAGGCGATTTCTCAGACGGCTCGCCGCACGGCGAAAGCAGTCCCGTGTAAATGGCTCATAATCTGTTAGACCTTAGAGGTTAATTTACAATTGAAATAACACAAATTCCGACAGAACCAAATATTGGTGGAGACCTTGGGTTTGCCCTTATAAATTGAAATTTAAAAGTCTCCATCAATCCCATATGAGCTTACAAAGTTATGCTGGGTTAAAGGTCAACATTTCTGGTTTTTTGGGTTTTTCTCGAAAACGGTAAGTTTTATCAAATAATACTTCAGACCGAAGTTGTAGATCTCAAAATTATCTACAAAAATGGTTCTTATGTTTTTTCCCTAATTATCACCGTTACTGAGATATCAAGTGCGCTCTAGTGCGAGGTGGACTTACTTTTGAAGTACTGACTTGTTCATCCTCGCGTTGTCTTTTTGCTGTTTGAACGCGCTAATCTCAGGAACTACTGGTTCAAATTGAAAAAATATTTTTGTGTTGTATAGTCCATTTATCGAGGAAGGCTTAAGGCCATTTAACATCACGCTGCGACCAATAGGAACGAAGAATCAGTGGAAAATGTGGAAAAAACGGGGAAAATTTTTCATCTTTGAGGGCTTCCGTTGTCTGTTTGAACGCGATGATCTCAGAAACCGCTTGATCGATTTAAAAAAAAGTTGTGTTAGATACTCCATTTGTCGAGGAAGGCTTTAGGCTATATAACATCACGCTGCGACTAATAGGAGCGAAGAATCAGTGGAAAATGTGGAAAAAATAAAACTATTCATCTTTGAGGGCTTCCGTTGTCTGTTTGAACACGCTGATCTCAGGAACTGCTTGATCGATTTGAAAAATTATTTTTGTGTTAGATAGTCCATTTGTCGAGGAAAGATTTAAGCTATATAACATTAACCTGCAACAAATAGGAACGAAGCATCAGTGAAAAATTTTACAAAAACGGGGAAAATTATTCATATTGGACAGATTTTAATGATTTTTTTTGTGTTTGTTCAAGTGGATTCAAGAATGGTTTAGATTTGCAATTGGACCCAGTAGGTGGTGCTGCTGTCAATTCGTTAACAAATTTAATTCTAAGGCGGTACGAAGTTCGCTGGGACAGCTAGTATATATTATATGTAGCAAATATGTGCATATAATGTAGAACGTGATACTTACAATCACGATATCTCAGGAACAATGATACTTAGAGAAAAAACATTAGGACCATTTTTGTAGAGAATTTTGAGATCTACAATTTTAGACTGTAGTATTTTTTGATAAAATTTACCATTTTCGAAAAAAATCAAAAAACCTGAAATGTTGACCTTTGACCTTGCATAACTTTATTAGCTCACATGGGATTCATGGGGACTTTTAAATTTTTATATTTTAGGGTAAACCCAAGATCCCCACCAAAATTTGGCTCTGTCGGAGTTTTAGTTATTTGACCCCTATTTTCATGTCTAAATTTACCGGAGTATAATATTAATATCAACTTTTTAAATAATATTTTTTATAACCTGAATATAAGTATTATAACATTATGATTTTTTTTGAGATTTGAGATAGTAGGGAATACCTATATAATATCTATTTATATGAAAGAAAGTCGTGTTAGTTACACTTTTTATAACTCAAGAACGGGTAACCTGATTTGGCTGAAAATTGGTGAGGAAGTATCTTAAAACCAGGAGAAGGACATAGGATACTTTTTATCCCGTTCCCGCCGAACTCAAAATTCGAGAACGGCTGGACCGGTTTGGCTAATTTTGGTCTTGAAATAATTGTGGAATATCAAGGAAGGTTTACCTAAACGGTAAGAAATATTAGAAAAGGTGTAGGAGTAGATGTAGCAGTAGGTGTACTTATTTATTCATTTTAGTTCATATTTAAAACAGAACAACGTGTGTCGGGACAGCTAGTATATAATATATGCATATTTTTTGTTTCTATCTTTTTTTATAAATATATCGTATAACATCATCGTATTAATTAATTTTGAGATAATTAAACTTAATTAAGTTTAATTATCTCAAAATGTTCAAAAGTGTTCATTCATTAAGACAAGCATTATATGTTTTTATCGGAGGAAATTGCTTTTATTTTAAATACTTCAAATTCTTTTCCTTCAGGTGGCGTTAAAAAACTCATTTAACATATCGGAATATTTTTGGGCTTTTCGCAACTACAATTTTATCTCAAAATGTTCAAAAGTGTTCATTCATTAAGACAAGCATTATATGTTTTTATCGGAGGAAATTGCTTTTATTTTAAATACTTCAAATTCTTTTCCTTCAGGTGGCGTTAAAAAACTCATTTAACATATCGGAATATTTTTGGGCTTTTCGCAACTACAATTAATGTTCATTGACTAAAGCTAAGCATTGGCTATGAATGAAATTGGTTCCATTGATGTCTTTGTATTTGCCCGCGGCATCGTGGATTTCGGCCTGTTACAGAAAATAATGTTTATTTTACCCACACAAACTTAAAAACTATAGTAAATTCTCATCTTGGATTTAAAAATTAGTGGTATTTTCGTATTCAGCACCCCATGAACCCAGAAATTGTTACCCATGTCGGTATTTTTTACCAACTCCGTATCTTGGATTAAAAATGAGTGTTAATTCCGTAATCAACACGCCTATATAAACCTTGAAATTGACACCCATGTCGGTAATTTAGAAAAACTCATGTCCGCCATCTTGGATTCAATAATGAATCTTAATTTTGTAATCAGCACCCCCATAAACCTTGAAAATTGTACCCATGTCGGTATTTAAAAAAATCGTGTCCGCCATTTTGAATTAAAACATATTTAGTGCTTTTTAGGGTTCCGTAATACTTAAGGAACCCTTATAGTTTCGCTCTGTCCGTCTGTCTGTCTGTCTGTCTGTCTGTCTGTCTGTCTGTCTGTCTGTCTGTCTGTCTGTCTGTCTGTCTGTCCGCGCCTCTAGCTCCTATAATTATGAATATAAATTGATGAAATTTGGTACAGTTATAGATTGTGTATAGATCACGGTTTCGGGATCATAAAAAAATAATAATTTTATATTTTAGGGGTGGCTCTCCATACATGTGAAGTGGGGATGAAAAATATTTTTTCACTCTACCCCATCGTGTGGGGTATCGTAGAATAGGTCTTTTAAAATAAAGGCAAGGTTTCATACGTTACTTTTTTATAAAGTTGACCATTTTCGAGTAATCGGCCTCCAAAGTAGTTTGTAAGTTGGTCCCCCCCCTAGCATTTTTAAACTATAGGAGATAGAAACTTGCAAATTTCCATGCTGATAGATCATGCTAAAAACTCTTTAGGAAAATTATTTTGAACCAAATCGGACAGTAACTTTTGGAGTAATTAAAAAAAAAGCATATTATGCGTTTATAGTTACGGAACCCTCATTAGACATGTCCTGACATGCTCTTGGTTAGGTTATTTCGTAATTTAATATCCTTACCTACTTCTATTCTCGCCTAATTTATAAGAATAACCTATGTTCCAAATTTCACGATTTTTAGATCCAGTAGTTTCGGCGTTTCATTGATAGATCAGTCAGTAGTCAATCAGCGGGCGTTACCTCTTATATGTAGGTATATAGTATAGAATATAGATAATAATATTACATAATATTATTATAGATGTTTATGGTATTACAGTTGGATGAAAAGTTTAAGAAAAAATTATTAAAACCAAAGGTTGTCAATAGCTGGAAAACGCCTTTAGGCGTCTTCCGCATCTAAAAAGGAATTGGCCATTTTGCAGAAAGTTGAATTTGTTGAAACGGCGTGCATTATCTCATTGTATTTTCAAAACTTGAGCACATATTGCAGGTATAAACTTTTATAATTTATTTTAGCCAAAATATAAGCTACTAAAAAAAGACGCCGATGGGCGTATGCCGCATCTGAATGTGACGTCCAAAGACGCCGATGGGCGTCCGCCGCAGCGAATGGGTTAATATTTATATGCACCTAAGTTTTTCTGAAAATTGCACTTTTCAAGTGATATTTGACAGAAAAAAGTCATTGACTTTCCTATACTCATTTGAAACGCGTTAAATGATATTTTAACCCAGAGCTGCGCAAGTGGGCCTCAGAAGTTAGAACTCTCTAAGATTTGTAGTGAGTCAACCATAATTATAATAATACAACATAGATCCTGACACATTATGTACATAAATTATACAGTTTTAGTAATGATTTCCGCAGTAGCACGCATTGTAATTACAAATCATCGTAGCCTTTAGAAGTTTAGATAGTGGCAACATCAACGTGGAAATACACAAAAAAGTTAGTATGAAATAAAACTTATTTTCTAAATAATTCCCCTTTTAAATTCGGCTAAAATTTTAACTATTTCTCTACTCAATCTTCATAATTTTGAAGTCGGTACCAGCCCGAACTGTTCTATTTTAAATATTGTTTTATACAGGTATTGTTATATACAGAACGTTTCCTGTATAAAACAATATTCAAAATAGAACTCACGTTCAAGTTCGCTGGTAAAGGTGGAGGTGGAGGTGAAGGCGGTTATACAGTTGAATGTATAACCGCCTCCTTTTTTTGGAAGTCGGTTAAAAAACGAAAAACAAAAGTTGTGTCAGATATGTATTCGCTTGAAACCCTAATCTTCGAAGCTTAAAAAGCACCTGGCAGCCTTGTATTAGGCCTTATAAGCCAGTAAATAGGTTATTTTATTCTGCCTAAATCGTGCTCTGTTTAAGGCCGGATAAAATATCGGGGATCTCTGTTATTCATTCTAATGAAAATCCGTGGCTTATAAAATACTAGCTTTTGTCCGCGGCTCCGCCCGCGTAAATACATAATACCCCGCGGGAACACAATTTTTTCGGGATAAAAAATATCCTATGTCCTTTCCCGAGACCCAAAGTATGTCTATACAAAATTTCATAAAAATCGGTTCAGCGGTTAAAGCGTGAAGAGGTAACAGACAGACAGACAGACATACTTTCGCATTTTTAATATTAAGTATAGATAGTACCTATAGAAGTATAGATTGGGGTATGTGTTTTGTTTCATAAATAAAAACGGCAAAAAACACGTCTGTTTTATAACGGGAGCCTCACTTATGTCATTATCTTAATGATTATTATTATTATTTATTCTTTTCTGTTTTAGTGTTGTTGTACATCCTGGTGACATAAAGACGGACGGACAGCGGAGTCTTAGTAATAGATTTCAATATTTAGGTACGGAACCCTAAAAATGGCAAACTAGAAGTCGGATTGCCTATGGTAAGTGATCAACGCAGTTGCTTACAACACCAATAGATGATGTAACCTACAAGTACCTACGCCACAGACTAGAAAATGTAATATACAATACCTACTTATGTTATACCTACTTACGTACAGAGAAACAGCTAGCATACAATATTAATAATAATAATATTATATCTATGGACGCTTCACACCACGTCAATCTGGCGCCGCCGTGCTAAGTATCCGAGGAACTTGTGTTACAACTTACAAGTACCAGACAACGGGAAGTTTAATTAATACTTTTACCCCCTTTCAAACCTTTCGGCTCTCAACGTACCTTTTACCTATACATTGGCAAAACACCGCCGTTATTTCAAGCCGATTTTCTATGACGCAGTGTTCCTCCGTTAGTGCCAAGCATATAGCCACTAGCTAGCTATAAGCTATGCCTTTCCAAGTATTCTTTAGTGTGTCAATGACAAGTGCATCAGGGAAACCCGCAGAGGCCTGACATTTGATTTGTGTAAGTCTAGATGAATCTGAAGCCATACCGTAATATCATTGGACTAGCTTATGTTAAACTACTTAGTGGGTAGTTATATTACATTGTCATTATATTATACTAAATCACACGACTTTGTCTACGATAGTCATATTATAGGTATTAGGTACCTACCATGATATTATCAAAAGTTAAAAACTATATAATAAACAGCATACTACGAGTATATATTATTTTGTCTTGATGAGCGCGCCCGCATACCTACATAGAAAACGGAAGCCGACAATCGTCATTCAGTCTTGTCGCCGTGCAGTTGGTTTAGCCAACATGCCATCGTTAATTACAATTAACGATATTCGAAATTGAAAATATATGGGATTGACTGTGACATAACGTTCGCTTAGTGACTATAACGCGCGATATAACTTCAATAGTTCAATACTAGGTATACATTTTGGATTTCTAACTTCGCAATCGTAATTAGCGATGGCGTCTTGGATAAATGACGCTCTTGTGACTATGAAGCTTAATATAAGCTTGGATCGGGCTCATGGATCCAGCTATGATTATAAATCCAGCTCAAAACTGTGGTAACACTCACCAGCGGGGAAGTCGGTGTGGCAGCCGGAGCTGGACACGAAGGAGGAGATGCCGACCTGCGTGATCTGGCCGTCATCGTCCACGATCACTAGTGGGCCGCCGCTGTCACCCTGGGTGAAAAGGTGTTTGTTATGTCCAAAGTTCAGATAGTCCCTTTCCACTAGGACAGGGTTGGCAACCTGCCACTCGCGAACCTCATGAGGCTCTTTGGATGTGAGGCTGCGGCTCTTTAGATCCAACTCTTTAGATATAAATACATACATACAAACATATAATCACGTCTCTTTCCCGTAGGGGTAGCCAGAGACCACTTCTTTCCACTTGCTACGATCCTTACATACTTGTTTCGCTTCTTATATTCTACGTAGCGAAGCGGCTCTCCATGGGCCACTTTTCGCCTCCGCCAGAACGAGACATGATGAGTGGCGAACCACATAGCCGCCATTTTTGATAATTAAATTATTTTTATGATTATCAATTGTATTTCCACGGATAGGCGGAGAGGAATAGGGAAAGGGAAGGATAGGTGGTGTGGAAAGGAAGATTGTTTAGAGTGGGAAATAGGAAATGTAGGATATTATCGCCCAGGAGGGCAAGGGATAAGACAGTAATAGCTAGGGAAGCCGGGGTCGCGTACCCATATACTATACCACAACTATCAGACAGGTAAGTTGGGATGAGTATTCCATGACATTAGATATAAATACAAATAATATATTGTTTAAAACAAAATCGTTATGAATCGATGAACGAGGAAAAACTAGTCAAGCTTGCAGCCACTTGTACTCACTCGTCACGGATACACTGACAAGCATACGCTACGCCAGGCTACGCCAGGTTTTAGTTTCGGGGGGGGGGTCCAATAAAATAAAACTACTACATGTACAATAAATAACCAGAGCCGTCTTTAACCTATTAGAGGCTCTGGGCACATTAGAATATTATAGACGACGACCAGATTATTTTTTCCATTCTATAGGTTAAAATCTATTCAATCGTTAAATTTAAACACTGAATAACGTTGAACTTCAAAAAATATCATAAAATGAACCGGCTAAAACAGAACATCGCTACTAAATAATATAATATGTTCCTTATGTTGAACGCGAGCGAGCAAATTTTCTTCCTATTTAATAGGTTAAATCTGTTCAAATTTTAAACCCTAAAACCCTCACAGTAGAGAAAATAGGATCATTTTGTAATTTACATTAAAGTAAAATTAGTGTCATTTCTGATGTTGCGAAATACATGACAAATAACTTATTAAGTTAGGTTTGTCATATAATACTTATTTCACATTTTTTTCGTAGTACATAATTACAAAATTTTGTGATCAGTGACGTGCCTAAAATATTGTGTCGCATGCTATACGTTCGAGGATTCGATGACACGCGTGTCATAGGTTCGCGAACCTTGTTTTAGGCTATTGTTTTTTATTTTTTTATTTTTTAAGTACAACATTCTTTAAGGGTTTAATGTATAAAAATATTTTAACAGGTTAAAGCGTGAAAACATTCGCTCGCCTTCTCAGTTTGAACGCATTTAACATAAACACATACATATAGAACAAGTTAGTATTAATGTTCTGTTTTAGGCTGTTGTTTTTTTTTTTCTAAAATAACTTTAAATAATCATCTTTCAGATAGGGTTATTATAGGCCTGATGGGCGCAAAATTTCTAAATACGCCTCTGTATATGGTCATCCATGGGGGGGGGGGGGGTTTGGAACCCCCTAACCCCCCCCCCCCCCCCTGGCTACGCCCATGCTGACAAGTGACATTAAAAGCTCTTCAGTGTAGTAACGGTGATGACGGATGATGGAATGACGTCATTACCTGGCAGGTGGACTGGCTGGAGACGTTGTAGGCGCTAGCGCAGACGGTGGAGTCGACGATGATGGAGCTGCCGCCGTACAGCGCGCGACACCGCTCATTGGCCTCGCCGGTCAGGTACACCCAGTTCATGATCTCGGGGGATGCGCCTAGACAAACGCAGAATAACTGTTTCTAAATATACTATCCGGGGCTTAACTTAATCCGTAAACGTACCGAGATCAATACGAACTAATAAAGGACCTTTTAAGTTTTACGTGCCTATGCTAAGCCTAATATGTCTTTCCTCATACAATATGCAATGTTATTGTTTTACTATCTTCATATTTCAAAAGTTCTGTTAGGTCTTTCAATTATAGGATAAATTTAGCCTATGCTATGCTTAATAATTCGCAAACGTAACCTTTTTAGGACCTTTTTAGGTTTAAGCTATGCTATACTATGTCTAGTATGCCCTTCCTCATAAAATATGCAATGTTGTTTTACTATCGGCATTTATTGCAATTTGCAAGTAATTTCCAATTACTTATTACATCCAATTTCCAATTACTTATGTATTATTCTCTTCATATTACAAAAGTTCCGTAAGTTCCGTACGTACTGTTAGGCTAAACTCTAATGATAATCACCGTTCGTCCAGGTCCTGCCCCAGCCGCTGGCCATGAGCTGGCTGCCCTCGTAGTTGCGGTTCTTGTCCAGGCTGTTCTGCATCCTCACGGGCTGGATGATGTCTGAAATGTTATGATCATTTAGAATAAGCATTTAACACTTTTATTGAGCCAAACTTCACATGATGGCTACCAATTGTTCGGCAAAAGGGGTTGATAAAATGCAATATATATGTTACAGTCAATGTGATTAAATAGCTATTATACATAATGACAGGTCATTATATATAATAACTATATTGTCTAGATAATGTGATAAATTAATCACTTTGTCCGGATATTATTCATAATAGCGGGCCAAAGTTAGCTAAAGTAATAAACACGATTCAACTTAGTGATGCAACAGAACTCTGCTTCTGCTTCCGCTTCCGCGGAAGTTCTGCATGTCTTTTCACTTTCGTTTCACTAAAGTGGTGACCTGATGATCACATAAGCTTTGATCAGAACTCCTCAGTCTTTAAATATACGCGTTTGAAAATTTCGGCATTCAAACTCAAACTCATACTTAAGAACTGAGTTCAAAGAACTGCAAGAAAATTGCAAGTTTCTATCTCCTATAGTTTAAAAATGCTAGGGGGGGGACCAACTTACAAACTAGTTTGGAGGCCGATTACTCGAAAATGGTCAACTTTATAAAAAAGTAACGTATGAAACCTTGCCTTTATTTTAAAAGACCTATTCTACGATACCCCACACGATGGGGTAGAGTGAAAAAATATTTTTCATCCCCACTTCACATGTATGGAGAGCCACCCCTAAAATATAAAATTATTATTTTTTTATGATCCCAAAACTGTGATCTATACACAATCTATAACTGCACAAAATTTCATCAATTTATATTCATAATTACAGGAGCTAGAGGCAGACAGACAGACAGACAGACGGACAGAGCGAAACTATAAGGGTTACTTAAGTATTACGGAACCCTAAAAAGGGTAACATTATTATAAAAAAAATATTTCATAAAGTTAAATTACTTTATATAGATCACAATAAAATTGTATCTGTGACAATGTTATTATAATAATTATAATAAACATTATAATTATTATTATATAAAGGCAGATTGAAATACAATTTTATAATCTTTACCTGTACCTACTTTTTTATTACTTTATCCAATTCTTCGAAGATATTATATAAAATTGCCAGTCAATGTGATTAATTCTGTGTCATTTATCACTTTGTCTAAATTGAGTAGACATTATAAATAATGGCTGGATAGTATATATAATATCCGGATTTATTACTTTGGCTGTAACATATATATTCCTAAGGAAGACAGGAGGTTTTAAAAGAATTATATTCGACAAATTTAGAGAGATGCAGCGTTACCATTTTATTTACTAAGCCAATGAATTTTAATACAAATATAATATAGCTATTATTTATATAGTCGGATCACAAATACATAAAGATAAGTTTCTTTTCGCTTTCGATTACCATCACTCTTGCCGCCTGTCACAACAGAGGAGTTACGAGTGTTTACCATTGTACTCAATGGACGCGGTGGAATAAACTTGATCAGTGGGGCAATTCTCATAAATATTATCGGTTAAATCCCGTTTGGATTTTCAGGCTGTCACGCTCGCGCGCGCACGTATTGACGCGTACGGGAATAAGTCAATGCTTGGACCATAAAGGCCGGCATTCACGTGCGATCCATCGATCTATTTGGCACGCTGTCGATCCAAAATTCGTCCATGAATGTGAAAACACTGTCGGTCCAAATGGATCGGCTCGACACGATGGAATTCCAACTGCGCCGAAATTCATCGCGCCGAGCCAATTGGCGCGGTGGGCATACGCAGGCGGCGCACTCGTGAATGCAGAAAACCAACGGTCCGGTCGGTCTGAGCCGTCGTGCCATACGACTCGCTCGTTCGTGAATGGTGTTACTCGGCTACTCGCTAGCCAAAGACGCCATTTTGATTTTAGTTTGCGTTTAGCCGTTGGACAAGAAGCGTTATGAACACGTCCGGTGCTGTCGACAACTATACTCAAAATGATCAAATGGAACGGCTCGTGAATGCCATGAATTTGGCTCGGCGGACATCGAGTATCGAGCCAATGGCGCAAGAGCCATATGGATCGCTCGTGAATGCCTACCTTAACTGAATTATATCAAAAGTAGATAAGGGAATTGCTACCCTAGGCGAAACTGGATTATATCAAAAATAGTTAAGAGAATTGGGCTTCGGGCCTATGTCGTGCGGCTGGACGGTGCTCTGCATCGCCATGTTGTACAGCTAACAGCGGATGGTTGCACTACTCCGTGGAGATCAAAAGGCCCACGGACGCCTGATACACGCGTGGAGTTACAAGTACTCACTACTCACCATTGTACTCGATGAAGCGGTTGAACTTGATCACGCCTATGTCGTGAGGCTGGACAACGCTCTGGAGCGCCTCGTTATACAGCGGGTGGTTGTAGTACTCCGTGCTCTCGAAGATGGCCCACGGACGGGTCAGGTTGGTCACGCCAGCGCGGATCACGACGGTAACGCGACTGAGGATAAAGTTAAAAACATTAGAAACCTCTGAAGGGTTTTCTACTGAATGTTAAATTTAGGGTTCCATACCCAAAGGGGGCAAAAACAAGGGCCTCTAGTCAAGATGCATTCGAAAATTTGGACGGCGAAGTTCGAAAACAAAATGTATGGAATTTGACGTAAGGTATCGCAAGCGACATGACTCATAGCGATGACTTACGTCAAATCCCATACATTTTTCATTTCGAACTTCGCCATCGAAATTATTGAATGCATCTTGACTAGAGGGCCAGGATATCTTTAACTCACGAGGCAGTACAGTGAGCGGCGGTGAGCGCCCACTCGTGGTGTATGATGGTGGCCCCGCAGGCGGTCACGCCGCCGATGGGGCTCACCATGCGCAGCGACAGCTGGTACGGGATCTGGCCCTCCTCCGCCTCCCAGCCGGACACGATACGAGCGCCGCTGAGACCTGGGAGATTCGTGTGCTCTTAAGAACGATTATTCCGAGGTTGAAACCGTTGACAAAATTACAAAGGCATTTCGATTTTAACGTGCCCTCAACGAAGTCAACGGACGAGAATAAAAGTGCCATTTTAAGTACGATAGACGAACTTCACGCGGTGTGAACTGACTATGAAGCTCAATTCGGGCTAAATTGGAAGCTATAATTTATAGCCTCCAATTGTATTTAAACTTAACATTATAGCCTATACATATATTATAACGCTTCCAATTTATGTGATACTTATCCAACGCACTATAAAAAATATACAGTACATTAATGTGGTCGAATTTCTATTATTTTTTTGGTTACCTAAATGGAAAAAAAGAAATTCGATAAAACTGTAAATTAGAAGAGTACCTACACTGATAGTTGGTAGTCGTATTGAGCTCTTTGTAGAGAAACGGCAAAACAAACTTGAGAGGATTTCTAGTTACCTATTAATAAGATCATGCACCTATTATAGTTTGTGCGTATCTTCTATACTTAATATAATAAAGAGGAAAAGTTTGTTTGTTTCCATTGAATAGGCTCCGAAAGTACTGGACCGATTTTGATGTTTAGCACAAATGTAGAGTAAGCCACGGGGAAGGACATAGGCTACTTTTTATCGCGGAATAATTTACAGTTTCTGCGAAATTAACTTTTGCGCGCACGAAGTCGCGGGCAGCATCTAGTTTAAAATATACTGAAAAGGAAATTACCTCGCACGTCTTCGGGAAATGCAAAGCGGGATGCATCTTGGAAGGCCTGAAATAGAACAAAACAAAATTAAAAATTAGAAGTAACCCCTGAATTGTCAAGCTGTGAGCGAGCTGATGATGATGAATTGTAGTTCTCTCCATCATGACAACTTTCAAACAAAAAAACTACATCAAAATCGGTTCATGTTTGGGAGCTACGACGCCACGGGCAGACACACAGATAGACAGACACTTCAAACGTAGGGGTGTTAAGTTTTGATCAGGGGCTTAAAAATAAAATATTACTCATTCAATAAAAATAATCCAATTAATTTCGACCTAGCATAATATTATCAGTAGCTCAATGGACGAAAACGGACATTCCAAAACAATCGTGGTGAGCTAAAAATAATTCTATAATCAAAACGTGAACTTATCACAAACGGAATGAAATAATCTCGGGCGTCATAAGGATTAGCACGGCCTTCTGGACGATAATCCAATTAATTGTTCTACGTATCTTTTTTATATTACTAGCTCTTGCCCACGGCTTCGCCCGCGTGAATACGTCTCACGAGGACACTTCATTTTTCGGAAATAAAAATAGCCTATGTGTTAATACAGAGGTTAAACTTCTACCATACTAAATATCAACAAAATCCGTTCGGTAGATTTTGCGTGAAAGAGTAACAAACATCCATCCATCCAACCATCCATTCATCCTCACAAACTTTCACTATTTTACTGTCCTGTAATCTCTAATATGTTCCGAATAAAGATTTATTTATTATTATTTATTTCTTATTATTAAGAGGGATTTGTTTGTATTAAATAGGCTCCGAAACTACAGGCGCGATTTTGATGAAATTTGACACAGATATTATAGGTAGAGTAGCCCTTACATGGGCTACTTTTTACCTTCAAAAAATGTACGGTTCCCGCGCACGAAGTCGCAAGCAACATCCGGTAATTTATAAACTAAAAGAGATAAGATCATTGGATAGCAACTTTCCGAATGGCATTACGTTTATAATTCGGTAATTATTTTCGTATTTTAATCCGCGTGCTATCTGATAATAGCTTTCTTATCAATACTAAGGCATTGAACAGAATCCCCGAGAATATCTACTCAAGTAGAAGTAGAACTAGAAGTAAGAAGTTGCTCAGCGTGCGATGGAAAGAGCAATGTTAAGGGTATCTCTGGTGGATAAGATACGTAACGACGTTATTCGCCAGAGAACTAAAGTCACCGACATTGCTCAACGAATTAGCACGCTGAAGTGGAAGTGGGCCGGCCATGTCTGCAGACGGACAGACAATCGATGGAGCAGACAAGTATTAGAGTGGAGACCACGCTTAGGCAAACGTAGCGTAGGACGTCCTGCGGCACGATGGACCGACGATTTGAAGAAGGTGGCTGGCAGCGGATGGATGAGGGCTGCCCAAGATCGGGATGGTTAGCGCTCATTGGGGGAGGCTTACGTTCAGCAGTGGACAGCGATAGGCTGATGATGATGATGATGAAATAAGAGCATCACCAGTAGGTAAACTTGTTCTCCAATTCTCCAATTCCATTAAAGCATAACCTCAATTCTCGTATTTAAAGTAAACTTTAATTTTACTTTGATTGCATTGTGAAGCGACTTGTTATCATGATAGGATTTTATGACGTTTCGACCAATCAGACGGCGTTTCACGTTGGTTTAAGAGCGTTGATCGGCGCGCGACTCAGATTTAACGAAAAACCCTACTTTTCAAATGCGTCTATATCTAACAAAAACTGGTTATTCTGATTTTTACATGTAAAAAAACACTAAAAAATATTGTATTCTAATTTTTCCCTTATCATTTATTTTAAAATAATTTCAAACTTTTGAATAAAACTGACAAAACTAACCAGAAGTTTTTACAACTTTAGGTACAGGGGCATTTTCAAAACATATAATAGCTAAAACCGCTTACATTTTTTAAAAACAAAAAATCTTTACAAACTTATTGGATCCTCTTCTAGATTCTTTATAAGTCAGATTATTTTTATATTATATGTTTCTATCTCAAAAAAATTCAATTTTAAGAATGCGAAATTATCAGGAATTATAGTTATTTAAAATGATGATATTTATGTATTTTACTTGCTCCTTTTGTTTCTTACTTACATAATCTATGAGAAGAACCTTTTATCTTTAATATGCTATTTAAATTTTTAACTAAATTAGTTTGACGAATTATTTAAGTATTAGTTTAACATAAATATCATCATTTTAAATAACTATAATTCCTGATAATTTCGCATTTTTTAAATTTTATTTTTATGAGATAGAAACATATATAAAAATAATCTGACTTATAAAAAATCTAGAAGAGGATCCAACAAGTTTGTAAAGATTTTTTGTTTTTAAAAAATGTAAGCGGTTTTAGCTATTATATGTTTTGAAAATGCCCCTGTACCTAAAGTTGTAAAAACTTCTGGTTAGTTTTGTCAGTTTTATTCAAAAGTTTGAAATTATTTTAAAATAAATGATAAGGGAAAAATTAGAATACAATATTTTCTAGTGTTTTTTTACATATAAAAATCAGAATAACCAGTTTTTGTTAGATATAGACGCATTTGAAAAGTAGCGTTTTTCGTGAAATCTGAGTCGCGCGCCGATCAACGCTCTTAACGTTCATAAAAACACCGTTTGCAAGTTTTAGCGTATCGGGACTTTATTTTAATTGTATTAATGCAGGTTTTATTTAGCAGAATTGCCCCTCTGGTTTCAACAGGTATTGAGTAGTTAAATACTTACTTTAACAATTAATTGTTACTGTCAGCTGTACCTAAGGGTTTTTCCATGGTTTTTCCCAACAAATGAATATAACATAATTAGTAGGTATATCTTAGAACTAGTATTTGCCCGTAACTCCGTCCGCGTAATTACAGTTAGGTACCACGGGAAGCAGGTACGTTACTTATTACGGGATAAAAAGTAGCATATCTGTTATTACAGAACTTAAACTACCCTCATACTAAATTTCAACGAAATCCAATAGTTTTTGCGTGAAAGTTACAAACTTCCATCCATCCATTTATCTATCCATACATTCTTACAATCGTTTACATTTGTATAATATAATAGATACTGGATAGGATAAAGGATTAGACGTCCGGCTCGACTGGATAAATAGTAAATACCACGGTCTCGTAGAAAACCAGCGTGAAATAGGTAACGCTTGCGTTGTGTTTCGTTCAGTGATTGAGGGTACCTATCTTACAGCACAGCTTTCAGTGAGGGTTTAAAAAACCGACGACGTACGTGTAACTAGCCTCTGACGGGTAGTAATTGCTGACCATCAGGCGATTCATAAGCTCGTTTGCCTAACTCAATCAAGAATTCCCTTTGATAAAACTCAAAAGTGAATCTGAAGAGCAACAAAGAAAAGTTTATTTACCAAAGCCCCGGACACAGCCACTAAAAATAGGAGCACTCCAAAAGTCGCCATTGTAACTACTGATCTAACGCAAAACGTAATTAATTACATCGATTTAGAGAATTAATTGATAAGTTCCAGATTAACTGATAATACATAATCGAGAATGATAGCTGACACAAAATCTTATCGACTTTATTTGGGGAATTTTTAGCACTGTACTGACTTAGGTACTTATTCAAGAGATTATTTAAAATTAGGTAAGTAGATAAAAGAAAGAATCAACAAGAGTCAATAAATTATTATAAGGTTCTTATATCTATTCGTAATAAATTCGCGATTACTGAAGTCTGAATGGATTTTCATGCGGTTTTCGGTATTAATAGGTTATATTTTTTTAAATAATAAAAATTCGCATAAAAAGGAAATCTACATAGCCCTTATGAGTTATGACTTATGACCTATCTTCACAACCAACATCCACGTACTATTATTGTTTGCTGGAAGATATCTCTCAAAGAGATAAGTAGGTGTAAGATAATCATTTGTTGTTTTTGTATTTACTCCATAAATTTATACATTTTATTATAAGTTACAACTAGCTGACCCGGCAAACGTTGTTTTGACATATTTTTTTTTTTTTTTTTTTAACTCCTTTTCTCCTGCAATCTGTCTTTTCGACATTGAGCTGGATTTTTAAAGTAAATATGTCGTGGGCGTGTATGGTACAATATCCAGTGATATGTCCATATTAGTGCTAACTCCTCATGCCATCAGGTCCTGTGGAGCACGTCTTTTAAGCCTTTTGAAGGTTGAGTTCGGCTCTTTGCTCATCAACTCCCTAGCCAGGAGGTTGGGGTGCTTATCTATCCTTTTTGAGTATTTTTGTAGGGAGTTTTTTATTTCATCCATAACAGACTCCACATTCAGGTCTTTATGGAGACGCGTATTTGGTATATACCAGGGGGCGTTAGTTATCATTCGCAGGGTTTTTGACTGGAACCTCTGCAGGATCGCTATGTTTGATGAGGATGCTGTTCCCCATAGCTGGATACCGTAGGTCCAAACTGGCTTTAGAATACATTTATAGAGAAGAAGTTTGTTTTCGAGACTGAGTTGTGATTTTCTGCCCATTAACCACTGCAGTTTAAGGAGCTGGAGATCAAGTGCTTTTCTTTTTGTTTGGATGTGCTTTTTCCACGTCAACCTACGGTCCAGGTATACACCAAGATATCGTACATCATCGGATTGTGGTATTTTGATTTGATTTAGCTTTAGCTCTACTTCGGGGCATGTTTCGTGTCGCAGACTAAATGTAACATGTACCGACTTGGTTTCGTTGGCCTTTATTTTCCAGTCTTTTAACCAGCGAGATACTTCGTCTAAATTTTTTTGTAACTTGATAGATGCTCCAGTAGCTGTTTCGTCGACTGCTAATATCGCAGTATCATCGGCATACGTTCCAGTTAGAACATGTTCTGAGTGTGGTAGATCTGATGTATATATTAAATAGAGTGTTGGACCCATTACACTTCCTTGGGGGACCCCAGCCTCTATTTCGTGTAGTTCTGTGATGCTGTCGCCATATCTCACATAGAAATGTCTGCCATTTAAATAAGATTTTATCAAAAGATAGTAATTTATGGGTAGGTTCTTCCGGATTTTAAATAGGAGTGCATCGTGCCAAACTCTGTCGAAGGCCTGTGAGATATCCAGGAAAGGTTTTGACATATATTTATTATTATTTCTATAGAGACAATTTAACGCCACATCATATTAAAATAATAATAAAAAATCGAAAAATAAAATATTTAGGGGTCCTTAGGGGATATACCTTTATCATTTAGGGGTTGGAAAAATAGATTACGACCGATTCTCAGACCTACCAAAAAAAAATTATAAGAATTTTCATAGAAATTCATTAAAACGCGCCTAGGTAGGTACTTAATTCGAAAGAAAATTATTTTCGCGCCTTTTTAACTTGCCACTGGCAATGGTTTATACTTTACTAGCTGGTGCCCGCTTCTCTTTGGTGCCCGCAACATCGTTTGCGTGGAAATAGTAAATAGAAACGGAGCCCTTTTTACCCGACTATGGCGAAGCAAAATGGAAGGATAATGATTTTGGCTGTGTATGATATTACCTGACTGCAGAAGGTGTTTGATATCAAAAATAAAGAGCTTGAAGATACCATTCCAAATATATACAACACATAATATAATACATAAATAGAATAGAATAGAATAGAAAACGTTTATTTCAGACAAAAATATATGCCCATATTGTTGTTAGTGTGTTAGTCGCAAAAATTATAATAATACTTATAATTATGTTAGTAATGTTAGTAGTATTACATTCGTTATACAAACTTAAATTTTTCCCATTATTGCCCTCACCCAATGTCTTTGGATGGGGCAGTCAAATCTGTCAGCAATGACTTTCAGGATGCTGTTGCTAGCTTTTCGCAGACGCTGAAACAGTGAGGCTGTTTTTTTGCGTATTATCGCTTGAAAGCCATCAGTACGCGCAGTAGCAAACATACCTGACGCACTACAGCGCCACGGTAGCAAGGGCGGATCCAGCTTTGGCGCCAGGAGGGGGTCACATCATGGGCGTAGCCAGGTTTTAGTTTCGGGGGGGGGGGGGGGTTCATGAAAATAAAACGACTACAAGTACATTAAATAATCAGGACCGTCTTTAACCTATTAGAGGCCCTGAGCACATTACATTTTTTTTTCATTACCTGTTTAAACTTTAAACCTGAAAGACTGTGTATTTCG
The DNA here is from genome assembly GCA_905404095.1 of Glaucopsyche alexis. Classification (NCBI taxonomy): domain Eukaryota; kingdom Metazoa; phylum Arthropoda; class Insecta; order Lepidoptera; family Lycaenidae; genus Glaucopsyche; species Glaucopsyche alexis. Next base: position 28,369,078 of record FR990046.1, read on the forward strand.
GAAAAACACAAATATCTATAGTCTAAAACTAAACGTCAGTACAAAATTGAATAATACGTTCTTTACCGAGCGCCAAAAACGCCAAAAACGAGCGAGCGAAGCGAGCGAGCAAATTTTCCTATTTTACAGGTTCAAACGTTCAACTCTGTTCAAACGTTAAACTAAAATATAAACATCGGAAAAATACCATAAAATGAACCGTCTTAAACAGAACATCGGTAATAAATAATGTAATGGCCTTTATGTTAACCGCGAGCCAGCGAAGCGAGCGAGCAAATTTTTTTCCTATTTAATAGGTTAAATCTGTTCAAACTGTAACCCCTAAAATACTGTGGAAATAGGATCATACATTAGAATAATGGGCGCCCATTTTTTTTTTTTCGTTTTTACCTGTTTATGCTTTAAAACACAGTATTTCAGGGTTTCCCCTTAAACACTGAATAACGGTGAACTTCGGAAAATATCATAAAATGAACCGGCTAAAACGGAACATCGCTACTTACTAATATAATATTATGTTCTTTATGTTAAATGCGAGCGAGCGAAGCGAGCGAGCAAAATTTTTTCCTATTTAATAGGTTAAATTTGCTCAAATTTTAAACCCTCAAAGACTGTTACCCTGAAAAACTCTGTAATTAAAAAAATACAAATGTCAAAAGCCTAAAACTGAATGTCGGTACTAAATTTTTATAGTAATATGTCTATATAAGCCAAACACGAGTGAGCGAAGCGAGCGAGCATAATTTTTTTCTCATTCTATAGGTTAAAATCTATTCAATCGTTAAACTTAAACACTGAATAACGGTGAACTTCGGAAAAATATCATAAAATCAACCGGCTAAAACAGAATATCGCTACTAAATAATATAATATGTTCTTTATGTTAAACGCGAGCGAGCGAAGCGAGCAAGCAAATTTTTTTTCCTATTTAATAGGTTAAATCTGCTCAAATTTTACACCCTAAACGACTGAAAATAGTATCATTTTGTAATTTAAATTAGAGTAAAATTAGTGTAACTAATTTCTGATGTTGTAAATTAGATGACAAATAACTTATTATGTTAGGTTTGTCATATAATACCAATTTACACTTTTTTCGTAGTATATTATTACAAAATTTTAGGTATAAATTAATAATTGACGTGCCCAAAATATTGTGTAGCATGCTATACGTTCGAGGATTCGATGGCACGCGTGCCATAGGGTCGCGATCCCTGTTTTAAGCTAGTGATTTTATTGTTTTTTCCTAAGTACAATATTCTTTCAGGGCTAAGATTTTAACAGGTTAAAGCGTAAAAACATTCGCTCGCTTTCTCAGTTTGAACGCATTTAACACAAATACATATAGCTACGCCCATGGGTCACATAGTCGTGGTCAAGTCAAGAACTTATAATTTAATTTTGATAACAATAGGTACAAGTAAAATGTACTTATTTTATGGATGTACGTAAGTACTGTACTTAACAATATTTATTATTTATTGTACACTTGAAAAACTTAACTTAATAACTTGTACATACACGTACATATTGCCATCTTCTCTTGAAGACATCCAGAGAAGCACTATCACGCACGGAATGAGGCAGCCTATTTATATTCCATAACCATGGTGAATGATTTGTCATAAAAGCTAGAGGTATATCGAGGGGTATAACGCGTTTCAAATGAGAATAGGAACGTCAATGAAATTTTTCTGTCATATATCACTTGAAAAGTACGATTTTCAGAAAAACTCATGTGCATAAAAATATTAATAGTCTTGCATCGAATTAAAATAAAAACGTTAAATAGTAATCAATTATCTAAACATAAAACTATCATAACAGTCTAAATTCGAAACAATATGGCGCCGACTCTCATTTGAATCGCACTATATGACGCAAAACTCCGCAAAAGTCAATGGGTACGTTTTTAATAACGTGGAGAAATGCCAGTCCGGTTAGGCGATCTTCAACCATTGAAGATCTTACTTCCACGATTTAAATTTTAAATTTTCGATGCGTTCGTTCCCAAACGTTTGCCATCATACAAAGATATTATATTAAATTAATTAAATATTGAAGGTAGTTACAAAAAATCTGTATGGTGACAAAATATATAAATAAAATCATTATGTTCAATTAAATTAGTGATCCACCTAAGTCCTGGAACCAGCTCAGGGGGGGGTCATGACCCCCATGACCCCCCCCTGGATCCGCCCTTGCACGGTAGCCCCAACAGCATTCTGAAAGCATTGTTATATTGGACGCGCAGAGTGTCATAGGTTCTGCTCTTAAACCTCACCCACAGGGCACTCGAATAGAAAGACTGGCAATATGCTTTAAACAACATGGTCTTAATTTCAGTTGTACACCGAGTGAACCTGCGGGCGAGCATGTTGCCTCTCACCGCTAACGCTCTGCGTTCCCTCTCCATGTCTTCGTCATCCCTGAGATCCTTTGTCACAATATGACCTAAATATTTAAACCTGTCAACCTGTCTTAAAGCAACCCCATTCAAGTATAATATGGTCAAGCTTGGGTCTGACTCTGGAAAAAAGACATTCATACCCCGGCCCCGGTACGTGGAAGGTCGAGAAGAACTTTTATGGACCAGGTGAAGGAGAAAGTGATGGTCGTGTCGTATCAGGAGGTCAAGAGAAGGGCGGAGTGCAGAGAGGAATGGAGAAAGCTCCACCGACAAGAGCGAAGCTCTTAAATTAGAATGAATGAACCCGGCCCCATTCATCCTCTAAGGGGTAGACCGTAGAATATTGAAAATCATGTAACATGTGCTTAATTTTTTTCTTATTGGGCCACATTTACAAAGTTCCAAGCCGAAACGCTCATTTAATATTTTTTCCATATACAAAGCTTAGTACCTACAAATCTGACCACAAACAAAAAAGTAAAGTACATACAGATTTTTGCCCCTTTAGGATTGAATATCAAAAAATCATGAAACACGTGTTTATTTATTTGGGTTGGATTTTATAATGAGTCGCCTGAATTTGAGATGGTGTAGGGGGCTTAAGGGTTAAGTTAGTCTTAAACCCCCCAAAGAAATTTTGGCTGCCGGAGTTGCGTCTAAATTAGAGATGCCACGAATAGTGAATTGGCCGAATACCGAATATTCGGCAACGCTGTAGGCCGAAGCGCCGAATATTCGGCACGAGATACATACTTGTCGGGAGTGCGTTAGCTGGATTAAGACAAGTCGCAACCGTTTTCCTCGTTGCGTTGGCGCGGCAGGCGGCGACGACTAGCGTGTATAGTGAGAGGTTATTTTCTGAGGCTGGTAACATTTACGATGAAAGCGTAATCGTTTGCTACCAAAAAATCAAGAAGAATAGAGATAAGGAGTACCATATACATACATGAAAAAGTATCCGTAAATAGCGATAAATAAATAAATAAATCGTTTATTTTCAAGATACTTTACAAACATTATCTATAAATAGGGGGCGCTACAGACGTAACGGGGTGTAAAGCGGCAAATTTTAAACGGATAACTAAATCTTAGCATATTTATAAAAATATATTCGACTACGCGAGTAAGTAAAATATTCATGATTTACTGAATTAAAAAAAATTGACGGCTTTAGTAGACTTTTAAGTCTACTAAAGCCGTCAATTTTTTTTAATAATAGACTTAACTCACTTCACTCCATCACTGATTCCTAACTTCATATAATACTGTCCTGTTACGACCCTTAGCACCATTATGGCGAGTTTTGGAACTATCATTTAATTAGGTAGGTACTTACGTCGGACACTTTTTAGCTTTTCTGCCTTAGAGAGATGTTGTTCTATTACTCTACCCAGTACCCTCCATACAAAAAATGCTGAAAAGCTTGTTTTTATCCATCACAACTTACCACTGATCAATTTTAATTACAAAATTGTTGCAATTTGGAAACAAATACATAATTTTGAGTAATATAACGTGTCTTTTTACATGATTTGGTATTCGGTATTCGGCCGAATAGTACGTATTATTCGGCCGAATACCAAATACCTAGCAAAAAAAGTGGCCGAATAGGCCGAATACCGAATAGTTGCCGAATATTCGTGACATCTCTAGTCTAAACATTATTAAACAATTTTCAAAAATTCTTAAATATTATTGCAATTATGCAAAACGAAACGTAATCTTTATGCTTTAGTACAGGGGGGTGAGCCAAGATCTTTGCCGATCGCCGATCAAAATGTATGGAATTGAAATTTGGAAAAAGAAAATACAATCGAGGTAATTATATTTTATATTTATTGCGATATAGGAAATGTATGAGAACAGTATATAATTCTTAGGTAATTAATAGCAATGTATTACTCCGAGTTGGCCCAATACGACTTCATTGGGTTAGGTTATTTCTTTGTAAACCACCCAGAAGTAGGAGGCTCCGTCGACTCTTATTTGAAGCCAGTTGTTATTAAGGGCCATTGGGTTCTAGGTATGATTGAGGATGGATCTGAAGATTTGAGGTTGGAAGTGTGCCCAGACAATATTCGCTGTACTGAGGTTTTGGTGCCACTTGTATCAAAGAATGTGGAAATTGGCACCACCATCCACACTGATTTTTGGAAAGCATATGATTGCTTGTCAGAACATGGCTACATACACAAAAAAGTCAACCACTCGGATCGTGACAACCCATTCATAGCTGAAGTGAGTCCCATGACTCATACTCAACGAATTGAGTCCCAGTGAAGTGAAGATTTTTTAAGAAGGACAATTTTAATAACACAGAAAATTGTGCAGATGTTATTTTTGAATATTTGTGGCGGCGAAATAACATAAAATTCAGGAAAGATCCATTCGTGGAATTAATAAAAGCTATAAAACATGTTTATAAAGTGGAATAAACAATGTTTGTACAAATTTCTGTTTTTTATTTTTTCTAAGGAAATTAAGTATTTCCGGCGGGTGAAAATGGTGAGGGGGGAATCCAACCCCCCTCCCCCCCAACCACTCGCAACCCCTTAAAATGGCGACGTATTTTAAAATGTTTACCTTTATTTTCTTTTAGGACTCTATTTACAAAGTTCCAAGTTGAAACGCTCATTTCATATTCTTTCCCCATACAAAGTTTAGTACCTACCTCTTTTTTCCCCATAAAAGTTCGAATTTTAGAAATATTGAATTTAGTAAATCATGCCAAAGGGCAACGTCACGTAATTCCAAGCAGATCTGACCACAAACAAAACAGCTACATACAAACGTTGATCAAAGGATCCCTTCTTACCCCTTTAGGGGGTGGATTTCGGAAAATTCCTTCTTAGTGTGCCTATACTTTACAAAAGGAAGCGACGGTCTAAGTGTTACGTTTCTAGCTTCAGTAGTTTTGGCTTAACGTTAACTCCCTAGGAAGTTTCAATAAAGAATCTACCACGTTACTGAATCTACTGACTTGACTCATTGACTACCCTGACTATTTTTTTGGACTTTGACCGGACTTTGGACTTAGAAATACGGTAATAAAAAATTCCCGCCTTTTTAACTTGACACTGGCAAATGGTTATAAGCCGACGGCATATATTAAAAAAATGACGTTATGTCAATGTCACAGCTGTGGCTATTCAATTGGTACTTATTCGACATTTTTTATTTATTTTCAGTTTTTCTTTGCGTTTCAACGTTTGTGATAGATTTCTAATAAAATAGTACATTGTGATAATTTAGGTAAAGCAAGAATTCAAGATGAGTACTTGGCCAGAAGTCATTACAGCGAAGTCTGAAAATAGACACGAAATAAAATTGGCGGGCGCAGCTATCTCGAAACGCATTTCCGAAAGTGGTTTAGACAAATCTATATTCCATTTAACTAATATTAACTTGCTTAATATTAGCGATACATGTCTAACAATTATTCCCGATGAAATCAAAAATCTAATCAACCTACAATCTCTCTTGCTGTACGGTAACAAAATCGTAGATTTCAATCAAAACATAACCTCTTTGCCGAAATTAAAAGTGCTGGATTTATCACGGAATCAAATAAAAGCGATTCCAGACACCTTAAACAATATGAAAGAGTTGACTAGTATCAATTTTAGTTCCAATGAAATACAAGAGATGCCAAAAATGTCGGCATTTCCTAATTTAATTATTGTAGACCTATCTAACAACAAATTATCCGGGTTTTTGGACACCGAGGGTGCTGATTTGCCACATTTAACCGATTTAAAAATAAAGGGGAATGAAATAGAATCCATACCGAGTCACATAGCCAAGACTTTGCCAGCATTGAAGAACTTTGATATCGGTGATAACAAATTAAAGACAGTACCAGGGGAACTTTCATCTTTAACTAAATTAAAAGGTAATTTAAAATTATTTAAATAACATTCTATAACAATTTAATTAATTTAAAAAAGTATTCATATTATAAAGTTAACATTAATTGTTGCACAATATTTACATAGTTTTATAGATATTTCAAAAGGTAGTTCATGACTTATTAATCCTTATAAACTGTATAATACATATTACCATACCGTATTTTCTTGCAGAACTGAATCTCAAGGGGAACAAATTGGCTGACAAGAGGCTTATGAAGCTAGTAGACCAGTGCCGTACAAAACAAGTGATGGACTACATAAGAGAGCATTGTCCAAAATCCGATAACTCCCAACCCTCTGCCAAGGGCAAGGGTAAAAAAGGTAAGAAACAGGAGGAGCCCCAGCCTGATGATATTAACGATCTGTGCCATTCGTTAAAAATACTTCACGTAGAAGACGATGTTATGAAAGTAAAAATTATTGAGAGTGAGATCAGTAGTGTACGCCCATTTATATTGTGTTGTATCATCAAAGATCTGATGTTTGATGAGGCATTGTTCAAGAAGTTTATACAGATGCAAACTAAACTGCACGATACAGTCTGTGATAAGAGAAACACGGCAACCATTGCAACACATGATTTAAGTAAAATACCTCCAGGTAAGATTTCATGAATCTAAGAAGATGAAGATAAGATTTTAAGAGACTAATACAGAGTCAACAGCTTCCGTGGTCTAGTGGTTAGAGCTTGGCCCTCGACTCAGAGGTTGTGGGTTTGATTCCCACATTGGAACAACAAAAAATATTGTTTTCATGTTTGGTTAATAAGGGAATGCGGGCTGATTACCTGATTATGGGCATGTAAAAAGTCAGTTCTTCCCCTGATCTCTTGCTATTTGTGTTGGTTATCCGTCCTACTGGGTTATGAGAGTAATTACTCCTGCATAACTGGCCTGGTTTCAATGAAACTGGCCACCATCACCAAAATTAGTGTGGAGGAGTTATTATAATATATGGGTTGAAAAAAAATTAGATTAAAACCAATTCTCAGACCTACTGAATATGCAAAAAAAAAGTCATAAGAATTGGTCAAGCTGTTACAAGGAATGTGTAACACAATATAATGACACAAAAATGTTATATATTAGATATTTTACAACTTGAGGACTAATATCATGGTGTATAAAAACTTTACTTTTCAAACTTTACTTGATTTTTGTACAATGAGCAAACGTAAATAAAAAATTGCACTTTAATATTACAGGTGACTTATTATACACTGCTAAACCTCCTTCAAAACTGAGAATAGTGCCTTTATCTCGTACCAAGCCTTTCACCGGCGAACAGCTTTTCCAGCAGCTCACTGCGGAAGCGGAAGCCTTGAGAAAAGAAAAGAAGAGAAATGTATACTCTGGTATACACAAGTGAGTAGCAGCTAGCAGTTGTTTTCTCTTCTCTATTGCAATTTGATTGTAATCTATACTTCTATATCTATACTAATATTATAAATGCGAAAGTGTGCCTGTCTGTTACCTCTTCACGCTTTAACTGCTGAACCGATTTTTATGTTTGGTATCAACATACTTTGAGTCCCGGGAAAGGACATAAAATTTTTTATCCTGAAAAAGTACAGTGTTCTCGCGGGATAATGTATATACGCGGGCGGAGCTGCGGACAAAAGCTAGTTTCTTATAAATTCTACTTGTAAGATTTGAATATCTTACACATAATGTTAGGCTCACATTTTTGTAATATAGTTTTATATTTTCAGATATTTATACCTTTTGGAAGGCAAAGCCAAGTACTCTTGCCTTGAAGATCCGACTGGTAAGGTCATCAGCTTCCCACCAATAACAAACTCTGATGATACAAAGGTAAGCTTTATCCGAAGCCTTTTATTGCCAATCCTATCTACGCGAAAAACCCTTTAAAAACCTATCTACTTTAAGGCTGGGACTATATGCAACGGAATCCGGTAGGCCGTAGAGAATTATGAGTACTGAAAATAGAACTCTGTGCTAATGCAATACAGTTGAAAATTGAAGTGTCAGGTGTCGAGCTGTCATATATGACATTGACGTTTAACTCGACACTGATGTGTTCGATTTTAAACTCTATTGTATTAGCATAGATTTCTATTTCCAATGATCACAATTCTCTACGGCCTTCCGGATTCCGTTGCGTATATCTCTACCCTAAAGGTAAACTGTAATGGCCACGAATATGTTTAAAAATCATACTAAATTAAAAAACTAAGTTATAGAAGTGCCATGTGTAACTAGTACTAATAAGATTTGGGAGCAGAAGAGTGTTTTGCTTTAAATTGAGTCCATTACTCCTCCCCCCCCCCCCACACCAATATTGGTGACAGTGGCCGGTTTTATTGAAACCAGGAGTAAGTGTGTGCGCAGTACACAAGAGCACTCTCTCTCTTCCTTTACTCTCATAATCCAGTGGGACGGATAACATACATGTCTGACAAGAGATTGAGTCCATACTAATATTAATAATGGGAAAGTGATTTAAAGAACTGATTTAAATGAAATTTGGTACACAGATAGTCTAGAGCCTGAGAAAGGACATAGCCTACTTTTTATCTGATTTATTTTTTATATGATGATGATATACAGTTCCCGTAGGTTACTGTACTTACGCGGGCGGAGCCGCGGGCATCAGCTAGTAGTTAATATTTACGATTGTTAAAAGTACCAAAGAGGTCCATTTTAATTTATTTGTAGATGTCACAAACAAGTACTGCAATGCTGGTCGAAGTCACCTCCCACGCATCTCTCGGAGCGTGTAAAACTGTACTGGACAAGCTAATTCAGGAGTGCCTACTGCTGGGCATCGGAGACGAACCGGACTCAGAGTATCATACACTCACCGTACAACAGGTATTATAGGGAAAAGATTAATATTTCTTAGCATGGCATAAAATGCCTTCCATGCATTTGGTAAAAATGCTTGTCTATTGCAATATTATGTAACATGCTATACTTTTTACTTATAATTTTTATTACTGTATATTTTGAACACTTTTAAAATATGACAACCTAGACAACCTAGAATACACCACAAATTTTTAGGGGATAGAGTTTACTTCTGTAAGGACAAAGTTTAGTACAGAAGTTTTAAAGGTTCACACACACTTTAAAACTAGATTAGTTAATGTTTTGTAATACCTATCCCGTTTTTCTTTTCAGGTAAAAATTGTGGATCTAGAAGGTAATTTAAAAGCGGTGTATCCATCCAGAACCGATTGTACTTATGACACAAGCATCAGGGTACTACGCTTACCGAAGAAATAGAAGTAACTCTTGTTATAAGTACTCTTTATTAACAATAATTGTACTTTTAAATACTTAATGATGATGATTTAGCTACATTGGATATATGAGAGAATGTTTGTTTTGTATTCTAGCTTTTCTACTTATTGCTACATAAATGACATTGCTTTATAAGGAACAAATAACTAGATTTTTTACACAAAAATGTAGTATATTACAATCCTAAGTGTGTTGTGATAATGCATAAATAATAAATATTATTGTAATGTTAATTCTGTTACCTTGAAGCCTACTGCATAGTAATGTAAATCTTGTTATAAATCTGTTTATCTAAATACATACAGCAGCATAAAATGTACAAAATTTTGAAATATATTTTTGTATTAAGAATTGCTAACTTGTGATATGATCTAATCAAAACGCAGTCGTTAATTTTGTTTTTCTTTTCGATTTCTGTTTTCTTTTGAGTTATTAAAACTTATTTTTTAAGAATTGTTTTCTTTATTCGTTTTGTGAAAATTTAACTATCAATTCGCGTCGCGTAAAACAATATCGCGTCGTTTACTGATCGAAACTAACCATTATACCCTTTGAGTATCCAACCATAATTATCAGGGGGGTGAAACTCTCATACATGCACAAATTAACAGAGAACAGAGACATCTAAAAATGACGATCCGGTACTAACAGTTTGAAAGTTTTCGGATAGTCACAACAGATGCCACTAAGCGACTTCTACATCGCGCTATCGCTAACACAAGGCGTATTTATAAGGGCTCGCGAACATGTTATTATGCAGCAACCATATCCCACTATTAAAGAGGAACTTGGTCGTTGTTGTGTCTACGACTTTCGATAAAACTTAATTTCTGTCCATAATTCAGTTCAATAAAAATTATCAGGCGGTACTACTTCCATCTAGCGGGTTTGATAGTAACTAAAACGGTACAACGCCATCTAAAAACGACATTCCGAAACTTTTGCAAGACTCAGTTTCAATTTTAGAGTTGCGCATCTATACTAATATATATCTGTATTATCTATGATAATTATTATATACCTAGTTGTTTTGCGTTCATTAGTTTCTGTTCTTAGATCATTTAATACGGGATACGCCTTACATGAGATTTCCCCTCTGCCGAGGTATAAGATTTTTGAATCTAATGCGTTCATAAAAACTATTTGCGTAATCGATTTTAACCATTATGTGCATCGGTATAGCATCGAAAGGACGTCCGAAATGCTCCGCTAAAAATGCCGATTTGTGCTCTTATGTCCTGTAAAAACAAGTCCAACACGTCGAATCTTAAAAAAGATGGAATGACCTTTCATTTGTGAGTATTTTTTAATTTAATTATTGTATATTTCTATTTAAATGTAATTTCGTAAAAATTGACGATGTATCGAATAGCGGTGTAAACGAGACAAAAAATCGGAGAACATTCGATGATGACGTAGGCGCACTCCCCACGAGACTATTGTTGTTAGATATAGAATTTTAGTCTTTATTTCCTATACAATAGATTCGAATTTTATTATGGCACTTAATTCTCGAAACATGGCGGAATTTTTTTATTACTTTTTGAGTGACGTGACAATCACTAGAATAACGATGTCGATAAAAAATATTTTTTTTCTTGGTATACTAATTTTATATTTTGTGATGTAAAAATATTGGATTGATTTTACACTTTATACGACAGATCAAGCAAGAAGTATAAAGTATGCATGTATGTACGTGATGTTTATTATTTACCCTACCGCAACTTTGAAACTTGAAAGGCTGAACAGTTTATTTGGATGTTTGAAATATGGACTATCGTTATAAAATCAAGATGGGTATCGTTATAAAATCAAGATGTTCCCAGCCAGAGGGACACAAGTTATTAGTTTTCCTTTTTTGAAGCGCAAGTCATTTTTAGGGTTCCTTGGGTTTACTTGAGGAACCCTTATAGTTTCGCTCTGTCCGTCTGTCTGTCCGCGTTTCTACCGTTAGCCTAATTATGAATATAAATGGATGAAATTTGGTACAGTCATAGATCACAGATTAGTATTATGTAGCTAGATCATAGATTGTGTATAGATCTCGGATTTGGCATCATAAAATAATAATAATTTTAGTACCTGGGCGACTATTTATTGTAATATGGTGGTGTTTAGGTGATAATCTACATAAACAGTAAACTTAAAAAGTAAAATGTGAACTGACAATTATTATTATTTACAATAGATTTCTGTGTAGATCAGGTGTTTGATCTGAAACATTAACTACATTTTTTTTAAACTTGTCTAAAAACTATAAAAAATAAAAAAATATAATTATATACTTGAACATATAAAAAAACAAAAGTAAGGCACTGAGCAGGTTTCGAACCCGTAACACTCGTTTCTTGCCATGCGCGTCTTAACCCGCTGGACCAAACGGACAGTGGCCGGCAGGACGAAATTAGCGACCATATTCTGCGTGGAAAGAAAAACGCATTAAAACACGAACCGCATTTTCCCAAACATAAGACTAATCTAGATCGATTGTGTACCCCCGAAAACCCCCATATACCAAATTTCAGCGAAATCGTTGAGCCGTTTCCAAGTATAAGATATTCTAGGTGTGGCTCTCCATGCATGTGAAGTGGGGATGATTTTTTTTTCTTTCTATCCCATCATGTGGGGTATCGTTTAATAGGTATTTTAAAATAAAGGCAAGGTTTCATACATATTTTTTTTATAAAGTCAACCATTTCGAGTAATCGGCCTCCAAAGTGATTTATAAGTTGGTCTTCCCTAGCATTTCTAAACTATAAGACTTAGAAACTTACAATTTTCTATGCTGATAGATTATTATGCTAATAACTCTTTAGGAAAATTATTTTGAACCAAATCAGACAGTAACTTTTGAAGTACTTAATTTGAAAAAATATTACATGTTTATAGTTACGGAACCCTCCTTAGACGTGTCCTGATATATTCTTGGTTAGATTAGGTCATTCTTTGCTTTGATGTTTGCAAAAAAGGAGAGTTGTATGTTTAGTGTTCATAATAATATCTACGTATGTGTTATGTATTAGCGTATGTGAGTATGTGCGTATGTGCATTCTATAGTCACGTAGAAGCTATGGCGGTTTTAAAAAGCTTCACATACATAAGTGGTAGGTAAATACACCCTATAGGTACGCGTTAAGTTTGCAGTGAGTCATCAGTGCAAATGTCTTTAGAAAGCAATGACGCTTAGCTCGTGTTCACGTTTGACAATAAAGGTAAGCCAGTTTAACATCGTCAAATTGTACTGACGACTCACTGCAAACTTAACGTGAATAGACTGTATTTACTACTTACGTACCTATGTGAAGTTTTTTATTGCTGCCATAACTTTTACGTATAATATAATATATTAATATGTATATCGGAATTATTCGGAATGGTTTTATTTCAACAAAATACATTATTTTCAAATAACGAAGATGTGACCAATACAAATTCATATCGACAATATATCGATATAATTTGTATTGGTAACATCACTTAGCATGCCAGTGTATTAGTACGTACGCTACACTGTTATATTAGCGCGAGTCTTATTTGTGTGAAATAAATAAGCTAGTGTTGCAGTTTTATAAATGTGTGAGTTTGTAACGATTACAATATTTTTGTGAATGTGTGATTTTGTTTTCATTGTGGGAGTTACCCTCCCCGCACCAAAATCGGCAGAAAGTTTTGTTTGAAAATTTCCCCGCGTGCCTGATCCTGTATTAAATGATCTAAGTTTCTGTTAAGACAGTATAAGTGGTGGTTCTAAGCATCTTCCTTTAAACAAAAAAAAAAGCAAATGACTTTGACAAGTTGTCATTTGATTTTGAGATACAAAGTTGCCAGCTTATTAGTTTTTCCTTCTTTAGTAGGAATTATTTATTAGTATTTTTAGTAGGAATTGTTTGTCAGTAGTTTTTTAGTACGAAAGAGCCTCCAGCCCACAGTAAAAAATTGTGCAAATTATGATTCGCGAAAAAAATAAAAAAAAAATGCGTTGACTTGAGAACCTCCTCCGGTTTTTTCGTCGGTAAATAAATATTTTTTTCGTTTTTTGTCCAATTCATATTTTGCAATATAAAAAACATACACATTACTCACAACATAATATCTAGATAGAACAGCCTATGTGGTCTAGTGGTTAGGTTAGGTTAGTCGCCAGTCGTATCGGTTATCCGTCCCTTTTTTTTTTTTAAGAGGGGAAATTTGTTGCGAATCCCCCACCGTCTCCGGGGGAAGGCGGCAGGGGTATGTCGGACTCCCCCGGCGCCGTGGTGATGAACAGCGCCAGGGTTTACCGACTAAAACCCCTCCATGCCTCCTTCTGCGCCTATGCGGGGTCATGGGAACTGATACTACTACCACGACCCCGCAGCGCGTGCCGCGTTTGGCCCTCGCCTGTCGCGGCGGCTAGATGTGCGCCGCCGCCTGCCTCACCGAGAGCTCCCCAGGCATAAGAGAGCTTTTTCCTCGGGGCCCATAAAGTGGGCGATGATCCCCCGATCACCACCCACGGGCCTAGGCTTCCACGTCCATGGCGGGGGCGGGTTGTTCCGTCCTTGCGCCTTTGGCCTTGGGCTTTTGCCGGGCCGTTGATGACGGACCCTTTTTCTTCTTTTTCGTGTTGGGGGGCGGTTTTGTTGTTATACAGCCGCTGCTCCCCAACACGTGGTCTCGCCTGTCTTTGCCCAGTGCCTCGCACAGGGGCAATTGGGTGCAGCTGTGCACTCGGGCACTTTGTGACCCGGCTTCCCACAGCGGAAACAGCTTCCACAGAGGTCCACCGGGCACGAGCATTTCGCTGCTAAATGGCCGGTGTCCTGGCAACGGTACCACCGCCTTGGCCTCGCGGCCAGCAGCACTACCTTTGCCTGGACCCAGCCGACCTGCAGCCGCCCTGATAAGCTTTTTGGCGGCAGCAGTTGGCACGCCGAGCCAGAGGCTTCTGGCGCCCCTGGGGTCCGTCACGATTCTGCCCGATCGAATGTCGTCGGCCGGACAGCTGCCGTCTCTCGCGGCCGCCCCGACAACGTCGGCGGCCGTCGTGAAGTCATCCAGCCCGGTGACGAGCACTTCCGCTCTTTTCACCGGGCGGGCCACTCGCACCACGCTCGAGTCCAGGACCGCCCTCGTCCTCGCGGCTAGGGCCTTCTCACTTGCGTCCTGTCCGTCCACGGTCAGGACGCGGGCGCCGGTCTGGGCCAGGCGAAAACCGAGCCTGGGGATATTAAGTTCCCCGAGGTCGATCCTCGCCTTAGCCTCCCGAAGCACCATCTCATACGTCGTCCTCTTCTCCGCGGCCCCCGCCTCGAGGGTGAGAGTGATGGCCGCGGTGGAGGGGGGGCGAAGTTTCGCCTTCTTTTTCTTTTTCGGGGCGGCCTTGGGAGCCTTAGCCGCCCCTTTCTTCATTTTGGCCCTGCGTGGACCAACAGTGGTCCACGGGGCCTCAGTGGAGGTGGGGTACGTGTTCGCCCCACCTTGCATCGCTTCTCTTGCAGCCATTGCGGGCCGCTTTTTTCTTTTGCCCTTTTCACTAGGCGGGGCCGGTGCAGGCGGTGCCTCTTTACGAGGGACCACCGCATTTGGTGCCGCCTTCTCCGCGTACGTGGGCGCCGTCGCCTTTTTGGGCTTCGGTGCCTTCGTTCTTTCCGCTATTGGTGGGGTACCTACCATGGCACTATTCGCCGCCAGCGGCGGTCTTACTCTCGGGGCCGGTAGAAGTCAGTCCTCAATACCTGCTAGTCTGGCGTTGAGCATGTTGCCGAAGGTCTCCACGTTTGATCGGGAGACCTCCGCCAACAGCTCACGCATTTCTTGTTCCTTGGGCGAGGAGGCCTGTTTGTTGCGCAACTCGTCGAGCTCCTGGCGCAATGCGGCCATTTGCTCTTCGAGGCGCCTATTATGGGCCTCCAACGCTGCCACCTCATCTGTCACGGTGCGATATCGGACCTCATTAAAGGCCGACGTAATGTTCGTCGCCGCCTCCTTAAGGTACATACCTAATGTAGGTTTTAAGTTTGCGGACCTCGTGGCGACTATGTAGACAGTCTGCAGCGAGTCCTGCACCACTTTGACCAACGCAGCGCTTGTCCGCTCCGGCACTTCTTCTCCCGCAGGAGAAGTAGCGGGGAGTCGGGCGGGGGAGGGGCTAGAGCGGATGGAAACTCAAGCCTTCCTCGCCTCCCGAGCCACTGCTGCGACCTATTCTTCGGCCTGGAGCCTTAGGGCCTCCGCCTTCTGCCTGTTGTGGTCAGCCTTGGCTTTGGCCAGGCCGACATACTGGCCGGTCGTCGGCGGCCGGCCACGTCCCCTCTTCGATTTGGGTGCCACCTCCTTACTGGTAGACGGCGCCATGTCCTCATCCGTGTTGCGCCTTTTACGCGCAGTCTTTTCCGGGTGTGCGGGCAACCCCTCGGAATCCAGCGACGTGAGGCTGTCCGAGGGACAGTCCTCGCTGTACAAGTCATTGAGAAGGGGATTGTAGGGCATGCGTTGTAGCACAACGCGTGGCCCGCCCCTTACATCCCCCTCTCGTGTCGCGTGTATCGCTGGGACCCACCCGGGGAATATTTTTCAATTCACGATCCATCATAAACAACACCGACACCCCGGGTCGCGGCCCTTTTTCAGGTGTGAGGTCACCTATCGGAAGAATTAAATAAAAATGAAAGATAGTAAGAGAAGAAAAAAAAGATGGTGAAAAGATAGAAAAAAACAAAAAACTAAAAAGTAAGCAAAGAAGAAAGTTAAACTAAAAAGGTGGTGAAAGATAGAGAAGAAAAGAAAAGAAAGCGCCAGCCTTCAGCCGCGTGAGTACCTCACCCTGCAAAAGACGGGGTGGCGCACCCAAGCGTTGCCCAGGGCCACGAACGAGGACGAACTGGCTGAGCCCCCCGGTTATCCGTCCCACTGCACACACACTTGGGCACTATCAAATGACTCCTGCGTAACTGACCTAGTTTCAATGAAACCTGCACCGTCACCGAAATCGGCGTGGAGAGTTATTTTTTACCACCTATCTAAATAACATGCATCCGTAAGTTACGTAAAACTGGCCATTTCAAAAATTAATGGTCACCGTACAATCGTAAAAATATGTCGAAAAAAAAAATCTTTGCTATATATAAGGTTTGGTAAAATCATTAATCAATTACGGATACTTCGGACATATGATGTACTGCCTATGTATAGACGTTTAAGCAGAAAAATAATTGTCATACTCGAAAAAAAAACTTTTTTCTTTTTAAGGGCGAGTTTGCGTTTTGCGGCGAGTTACCCGTACCGGATGATTTTTTTAGTTTGAGTATGACAATTATTTTTCTGCTTAAACGTCTTTATATAAGCAGTGGATCATGTGCCTGAAGTATCCGTACCTAATTGATTTTACCAAACCTTATATATTTAAAATCTAACGAAAAATATTGTGTTAAGCACAATATTCGTGCCGCAGTCTTTCAACATTTTACAATTTCACTAGTTATTTTACAATCTAACGCTTACAATTTTACGGTGACGTATACAACATAATAGTTATCATTTAAACAACATACTAAAACCGAAAATGTAGGCTTATTGTGTTTTTAGAGATTACCAAGTTTAGTAGCTTCTTTGGTAATTTTCGGATCTTTTTTAGTAGTTTTTCAATCAAGTTCCACGTGTGTGCATTCGTATAACTGCATACAAACTGTTACTATTTACTTTCAACGTCCTAGAAAGATTGTGTCTTGTTTGTGCTATGGAAAATCTCGGATTTTCTTCTCTCGGATGGAAAATCTTCGGCAGTGAACTGGAAACGTGACAGAAATGCAAAATGTGTTTCATTTAGAAAATAAGCAATGAAAAATACAAGAAAGGAGTAGGTACTAAAATCGAAGCCGTAAGTAGCTATCTGTCTCAACAAACATGAATGGCAAAAACCCATAAGAGTTAAAGAGAAAGCAAATCCTGATGAAATTTTCTGAGCTTTGATGATACGCCTTTGGTGGTTTTCACTTTTGGTATTTTTTACGA
This sequence comes from Glaucopsyche alexis, assembly GCA_905404095.1. Taxonomy (NCBI): domain Eukaryota; kingdom Metazoa; phylum Arthropoda; class Insecta; order Lepidoptera; family Lycaenidae; genus Glaucopsyche; species Glaucopsyche alexis. The sequence goes on from FR990046.1 coordinate 28,386,660, forward strand.
TGTTTGAATATGTCTTAGCATGTGGGGGGAATGATATAATTATGTTTCTACTCTTACTTTACAGCCGGGTATATAAAACAATAACACTATAACTATGGTTATAAATTATAATAATAATCTGAGTGGGAAACGATGCGAATTTAGTAGTTTCGCAAAAACAGAGCTGGCAATACTAATTTTGACATGAAAATTTGGAATGTTTGAACTTGTTCCATGTTGTTGTTGTTGAATTTTAAAATTGTGTGTTTTTATTTTAAAAACTCTTGTAATGATACTGTGGATATAATAAAATAATGAGGCGCAGCTTAGCGCCGAGCCAAGTTGGCTCTGGTGATAACGTTTTCAAGAGTCCTCTGTTAAATTCGGCTAAAAGGAAGAAGCGCGAATGTGCTCGAATACCGCTAGCCCAAAAATCTCTTTCTCAAACTTTATCCGCCTCCGACCATGAAAATTTAATAAAGCAGATTTTAAGCAAGCCATTCAAGGTACCCATACCCAATTACGTATCCTCATACTGCAGCAAAAGCCTAGGTTTAAAAAGGACTCAAGTAAGACGAGCACTCCACGATCCAGACGAACCTAACGCTTTAGTTTTGCACAGACCGCCGTATATTCCCGAACATGAGAGGATGAAAATGAACCCCAACGACATTAGGGTTGCAGTAGTTGTAGATCCAGTCCTCGGGAACGTACTGAGACCACATCAGAGAGAGGGAGTCAAGTTTATGTATGACTGTGTCACCGGGAAACAAATTGAAAATGCCTACGGATGTATCATGGCCGACGAGATGGGCTTAGGTAAGACTTTACAGTGTATCACATTGCTATGGACACTACTACGTCAGGGACCGGAATGTAAACCGACGATATGTAAAGCTATCATAGTCTGCCCCAGCAGTCTAGTGAAGAATTGGTACAATGAAATACAAAAGTGGCTAGGACAAAGAATAAACGCCTTGCCCATGGATGGGGGTTCTAAAGCTGACATTACACTGAAGTTGCAACAGTTTATGAATACCTTCACCTCTGTCAGGGTGGCAACGCCGGTCCTGATTATATCATACGAAACATTTAGAATATATTCTAACATTTTGCATGCCTCTGAAGTGGGTTTAGTGCTATGCGATGAAGGTCACAGGCTGAAAAATAGTGAGAACCAAACATATCAAGCTTTGATGGGCCTTAAAGCCAGGAGAAGAATACTCATATCGGGTACACCTATACAAAACGATTTAACGGAGTATTTCAGTTTAGTTCACTTTGTCAACGAAGGTATATTGGGCACGGCTCATGAATTCAAAAAAAGGTATGAAAATCCTATTCTAAAAGGACAAGATGCCCTGGCATCTGCACAGGAAAGAGAACGAGCTCAGGAATGCCTCCAAACTCTCACATCTATTGTCAACAAATGTATGATACGAAGGACAAGCAACTTGCTCACCAAATACTTGCCTGTTAAGTTTGAACAAGTCATCTGCGTAAAAATGACACCACTCCAGACTCAAATATACAAAAACTTTATCAACTCTGACTCTATTCGGAATAAATTCAATGGATCTGGTGACAAGAACACACTCAGTGCTCTGTCGAGTATCACAACACTGAAGAAGCTCTGTAATCACCCAGATCTAGTGTACGATAAAATAATAGAGAGGTCTGAAGGGTTCGAGAAGGCAAAAGATCTGCTACCAAGCAACTACGACATAAAGGACGTGAAACCTGAATATTCTGGCAAACTTATGATTCTCGATTGCATATTGGCCAATCTAAAAACGAACACAGATGATAAAATTGTGCTTGTTTCAAATTATACACAAACCCTTGATTTGTTTGAGAAATTATGTAGAAAACGGTGCTATCAATATGTCAGATTAGATGGATCTATGACCATTAAGAAAAGAGCTAAAGTTGTCGCCAGTTTCAATGAGAAAGATTCCAAAGAGTGGATATTTATGCTCAGTTCCAAAGCAGGAGGCTGCGGTTTGAATCTCATAGGCGCTAACCGCTTGATCATGTTCGATCCGGACTGGAATCCAGCCAATGACGATCAAGCCATGGCAAGAGTTTGGAGAGATGGCCAAAAGAAACCGTGCTACATTTACAGGCTTCTTGCAACTGGTACAATTGAAGAGAAGATATTCCAGCGTCAGGCCCACAAGAAAGCACTAAGTGACACTGTTGTTGATCAAAACGAGGAATCTCTGAGACACTTTACATCAGAAGACCTGAAAGATCTGTTCCGTTTAGAAGAGAACACACTATCCGACACTCACAGCAAGTTTAGATGTAAAAGATGCGTCAACAACATACAAGTGACTCTCCCCCCGGAAAATTCTGATTGTACGTCAGATTTATCCAACTGGTACCACTGTGCTGACAAGAAAAGTTTGGCTGATCTGGTTTTAAAGCAATGCTGGGATCTGGCTAAGACAATATCATTTGTTTTCCACCATCGTTCAGCTAAAACGGAGAGCCAAATTGCAGAAGAAAAGGAGAATATTCCAAAACCGAAGAAAATTAAATTAAGTATTGATGAAGATTATTCTGAACCTGATGATAGTGCAGATGAAGATTATGAATAGTATAGAATTATCATGATAAGTTTAAAATATTTAATTGTTTTAAGTAGGTATTCTAATTTTATAATGTCCATTGACAAACAGGTTTTGTTGAACAATATTAACATACCTACTGTTTTTTTTTTTCACTACTTTTTAAATTGTGTTCTAAAGACTAAAGTGATATCATTGGCCAATACGGCTATAAAGCTTCTAAGAAAATTTGAGGAAAAGCTTTGCCTCAAAATTTCTTTTACTATAGTTATTTCAAGCAACAATCAAGAAAAAAGTATTTATTATGTTATTCAAATTCTCGTAAATTAAGTTAATTAGTACTTTTGTAAATAATGATGATTGGGAAAGATATTTTTATATTATTTGTAAAATAAAAAAGAGAATAACAAAGTATATGATTTTATTGCAACACATTCCCAAAATAACATTAAAAAAATATAAATAATTTGTAAATAAAATAATATGCAAATAACTGTATTTAACTGGAACAGCTTAATTTTAGTCCGTACGACCAACTCGGTGGCTGGGCAGAGTAACCTAGCTTTTCCGCTTCATCATTAGTTTCATACGGTTCCTCGAAAATCTTCAGTAACAATCTCACCTGAAAACCAAAAGGTTTATTATAATACTAGCTGATGCCCGCGGCTCCGCCCGCGTAAGTACTGTACTTACGCGGGACGTTACTAACCTAACCCACGGGAACCGTATATGTCCCGCGATAAAAAGTAGCCTATGTTCTTTGTCAGGCTCAAGATTATTATCTGTGTACCAAATTTGATTTAAATCGGTTCAGTAGTTTTGGCGTGAAAGACGGACAAACAGACACACACATTCCCATTTATAATATTAGCATGGATTTTGTTCTTTATGTAGAACATTGGGGTCTGGGGGCCCCTTGTATCCTCGGGGCCCTGGGCTGCAGCCCAAGTAGCCCTTAGGTAGATCCGGCCCTGGACTAGGCTATTCACAATGCGTAATTGGTAACTTCCCTGTGTTGCCATCAATACACGCTTGCTGGTGTGCGTGTGGTTTGAGGGACCAACCCGAATTTCCCCAAAATAAGTATACCAAGTTTTAGTAGAAGTCTAAAAACAATTGTAGAACAAATCTGGGAATTTGTAAAAAGATAGTTTAAAAGATATAGCCCTCAGAGTGTGGTCCCTCAGTTCACACACCGCTATTTTCCAGATCTCGAAAAGTATGTGGAAAATTATGGTTTTTTCACTACAGAATTTTAGTAGAACTTTTGTAAAAGTTTTTACAAATTTATCAGATACATAGCATTAGAAATAAAAAAGCTACAACCACCGAAGTGTGGTCCCTCAGTTCACACAAAAATGACATACTCATTTCGCGATATATGACTGACTTTTTTAATTATTTTTCTACGTAGAGTTTTAGTAGAAAATTTGTAGAATTCATAGGCAAAATTTCAGAAAAATCTATCGGCGCATTTGGAAGATATATACCATTATGTTGGGTCCCTCAGTTCACACACTTGTGTATAAGAAAAACTCAAATAACTAATAAACGAGAAAACTAACAGAAAGTCTACTATACTTAAGTTTTAGTAGAAGTTTTTTTCTCTTGGATTAGCACATAAAATATTTAATTTCTTGCTTCCTAACTGAGATAATGTAAATTTTTTGATTGTATGAAAATGCAGAGTAGGGTTACCACACAAGAAGCAAAATTCGGACAGTACCTAATATTATTGTGTGTGTTATACCTTATTAAATTTACCTTTTCACTATTATATGGGTTCATAGTACTACAAACAACCTATATACCTACTTATGTACCTATTTGTGGTTTCGCTCTGCCCGCCCTTTTCTCTGTCCGTTCTTGCTAACTCCTTATATGTAATTACATATATATTATATGAATAAAAAACTGGCCAAGTGCGAGTCAGGCTCGCGCACAAACGGTTCCGTACAAAACGGCAAAAAAATCACGGTTGTTGTATGGAAGCCCTCGTTAAATATTAATTTTATTTTGTTTTTAGTATTTGTTGTTATAGCGGCAACAGAAATACATAATTTGTGAAAATTTCAACTGTCTAGCTATCGCGGTTCCTGAGATACAGCCTGGTGACAGACAGACGGACGGACAAACAGCGAAGTCTTAATAATATTTTGGTTCCCTTTGGGTACAGAACCCTCATTTATGAAATTTCATATTTTTATTATACCTACCTATTTTCTATTAAAGAAATATAGAAATCTTAGGTCTTTAAATTAATGTCAAGCTTTTATGAAAAGGAGAAAGTTAATTTGTGGGATGTACGGTGTACATAAGGCTTTTATATTTTAATACTTGGGGTAGTCACATTTATAAAAACAGAAAAACAAGAAAATCTGGTACAGTATATTGTTTCTCTTCATAAAGAACCTTTATATGTACCATATAAACACAAAGGAAGTGACCGCACCGACTGCAGACGTGGTTGAACTACGTGTTTACACGTAAGTACGTGTTCGTGCGCACGATTCAACGGCGCTGTTATGCGATTTACATCGCAGGCATACGATGTAAATCGCATAACAGCGCCGAGCGGCAACTTTGTTAATAGTACCTATTTAATATTATACAGAGAGAATTATTTTTAAATTTTGCAATTATTCAACAATTTGTATTAATCATGAATGGATGAGTACAGCAGCATTTTAATTCAATATAAATAAAAATATAATGTTAACATGTAATATCTTTGTTAACGTTGTCCGCTGTACACAATTGAGTACAGCAGCATATCAGTCACAAATAATTAAAAATTACAAAAAATATAAATGTGTACACACAACTATAAATCTCACGCGACATAAAACTTAACGCTAAATGCGTCATTTTCTACTCACTAAAACTTATACTTAGTCATAGTTTGTATGATGAATTAAACTCATCTCCTATGTCCTTGTAAATATTCTAGATTTATTACGGTCATTCAGGGTAACTTTGAATCACGAGGGTAACTTTGACAGTTTGTTCACAAAATTCTTTTCTATTGTTTTATGTGGGAAACAATTGGCGCTTAAAATTTAATAACAATTCGTTACGTAACATACTTCGTAAACGAAATCTAAAAAAAGCAGCTGTCAAGAGAAGATAATACCAAAAACTTTTGTTTTTAACCGCGCGCAACATAATGGGTAAAAATCAGTGCAAAACTTTGTTTAAAAATCTCGTTAACTTTGCTGCTACCAAGGTATATAAAAACATATTTAAATGTAATAACTTTATGGTTTTTTTGACTTGTCTATGACCCCACTGCATCAATATTTAATAAAAACATAAATTAATGTCACTCTGAAGCTGTAAATTAATTAAAAGTTAGTTTGTGTCAAAGTTACCCAAGTTAGGTGGTAACTTTGACACACGACAAAATTGCCAGTTTTTAATATAATTAGTCATTTTTAAAGACGTTTTATAACTTTATAGCATGAAAACCAACCTGAGAGCACAGATTAACTAAACTCTTTTGACTAATTCTTAACATAGTAAAAGTTTGATTAAAAAATATGTCGATGATAAAGCGCGACAAATATAATATTATGTATAATATATCAAGCGGTCGCTCATATCGTGTCGACTGTCGAGGCGAAACTCGAAAGGGTCCAATTTTTAACTATTTGCATTGGGTAAACCTAAAAACATTTCAGTATTGTATCAGAAGTATATTGCTGTAAGTAGAGACTTAGAGAGTTATTCGCCGAAGTAGTTTTTTCTCCAAGAACACTATTCCATGCGGGCGAAGCCGCAGGCAAAAGCTAGTATAACAAAAATATTAGGTGCAGTCATAATATTACATTGAGTATGTATAATCTTTAGTGCTGGGGGCGAGACGACGACGAGACGAGGACGAGGGCTCCGATACAACAACCGTGATTTTTTTTGCCGTTTTGTACGGAACCGTTTGTGCGCGAGCCTGACTCGCACTTGGCCAGTTTTTTATTCATATAATATATATGTAATTACATATAAGGAGTTAGCAAGAACGGACAGAGAAAAGGGCGGGCAGAGCGAAACCACAAATAGGTACATAAGTAGGTATATAGGTTGTTTGTAGTACTATGAACCCATATAATAGTGAAAAGGTAAATTTAATAAGGTATAACACACACAATAATATTAGGTACTGTCCGAATTTTGCTTCTTGTGTGGTAACCCTACTCTGCATTTTCATACAATCAAAAAATTTACATTATCTCAGTTAGGAAGCAAGAAATTAAATATTTTATGTGCTAATCCAAGAGAAAAAAACTTCTACTAAAACTTAAGTATAGTAGACTTTCTGTTAGTTTTCTCGTTTATTAGTTATTTGAGTTTTTCTTATACACAAGTGTGTGAACTGAGGGACCCAACATAATGGTATATATCTTCCAAATGCGCCGATAGATTTTTCTGAAATTTTGCCTATGAATTCTACAAATTTTCTACTAAAACTCTACGTAGAAAAATAATTAAAAAAGTCAGTCATATATCGCGAAATGAGTATGTCATTTTTGTGTGAACTGAGGGACCACACTTCGGTGGTTGTAGCTTTTTTATTTCTAATGCTATGTATCTGATAAATTTGTAAAAACTTTTACAAAAGTTCTACTAAAATTCTGTAGTGAAAAAACCATAATTTTCCACATACTTTTCGAGATCTGGAAAATAGCGGTGTGTGAACTGAGGGACCACACTCTGAGGGCTATATCTTTTAAACTATCTTTTTACAAATTCCCAGATTTGTTCTACAATTGTTTTTAGACTTCTACTAAAACTTGGTATACTTATTTTGGGGAAATTCGGGTTGGTCCCTCAAACCACACGCACACGCTTGCTGAGCGCACCTAAAATTTTCGAACCCAAGTCGAATGGGAAATGTGAATAGCCCCGAAGGATAGGAGAATAGATTTATAAATGGTGGATATCTAGGCTTGATAGGTTCCAGATTATTTTAACTAATTTGAGCAAATAAATACAATCTTAATGTTTCACCTTGGCGAAGTCATTCTTCTCAGCATCAGCGATGGCTTCCTGCAGGATCCAATTTCTAGGTACATAGATGGGGTTCAGTCCGCACATTGCGGTGCGCCGTTGTTCTTCACTAACTGGAAATTTAGTTAAATAAACTTTTTATTTCATATGTGTATTAGTTAAATAGATAATATTTCATTTATAATGAGTTATTATCTATTTAACTTTAACTATAAATGAGTTATTGTAATAGTAGGTAATAACAGTGTATTGAGCATGCTATTCACACAAAACCGCTCGCGAGTTACGAGTGTGGGCATAATACCACAAATGTTCAATTAATAATATCCTACTAATATTATAAGCCCGTGTGGTCTCGGGCTAAAGAATAGGACCACCCCATCTCCTCCCTATGGGTGTCGTAGAAGGCGACTAAAGGATATCAGCCGGATAAGAGGACAAACATCTTCCTCGCCCGCTTGGGCTCCGGTAACCGTTTCATGGCGGTATAACCATGTCTATATTCTGGAATGCTCTAAATGCCACAACTGATAGTGGGCAGCAGCGCTATTAGTGAAAAGCATTCCAGTCTGCGGTCACCAACCCGTTCGCCAAGCGTGGTGACTACGGCAAATCCCCCCTATGCAGCACAACCCAAATTCACGGCCCCCAGTTCCCGGTTGCTGCGCTATTCCTGGCCACGGTACCGGCCACGGTAACGGCGCGGCGGGGGGTGCTAAGAATCCCCGGGCGACGGCAGGGTACCACCTCCGAAAATTAGACTTGGCTACGTATAACGGACGCTCTCTACGGCTGAACGAGCACGTTGCTGAGCTGGAAGTAGAGTTAAGTCGTATTAACTGGCACATTGTGGGGTTATCAGAGATCCGAAGACAGGGTGAGGAGACGATAACTCTCGATTCCGGTCACTTGCTCTACTTCCGAGAAGGACATCAACCATCCCAAGGTGGCGTCGGTTTTATAGTCCACAAATCGCTTAAAGGCAACATCGTAGAAATAGGCAGTGTGTCGGCAAGAGTGGCATACCTTGTATTGAAGATTACAAAAAAATACTACCTAAAGGTAATCCAAGTGTATGCCCCAACATCCGCACATCCTGACGACGAGGTCGAGGCCATCTACGAAGACATAGCGAAAGCCATGTCTGGTACTAATACATTCTACACTGTTGTCATGGGCGATTTCAACGCTAAAGTGGGAGTACAAGAGAGTGGCGAGTCGAAAGTAGGTCCCTTTGGCTATGGGCACAGAAATCACAGGGGGCAAATGCTAGTAAACTTTCTCGAATCCAAAGGACTTTTTCTGATGAATACCTTCTTTCAGAAAAAGCCCCATAGAAAGTGGACCTGGCGAAGCCCCGATAACGTGACGAGGAATGAGATTGACTTTATTATTTCTGACAAGCGCCATGTATTCAGAGATGTCTCCGTGATTAACAGGTTTAATACCGGAAGTGATCACCGATTGGTAAGAGGCAGCCTGAGTATAAATGTCAGTGTAGAGCGAGCGCATTTAGTAAGGTCAACTCTCAGGCCTACACGGCCCCAGGTAGAAGCCGGCTGCGAAAGCTTTCAGCTAGAACTCCAAAATCGATTCGCCATGTTGGAAACCACGAAGGACATAGACCACACCGCCAACAGTCTAGTTCGTGTTATCTGCGAGGTGCGTTGTAAGTACTTTCGTCCAAAGAGCCATGGACGCAAGTCTATGCTCTCCAGCGAAACTCTGGAGTTGATGAGGAAGAGACGAGAACAAATAAATGCCACACAATTTGAGCGTCAAGTTCTCAATCGGGAGATTAAAAAGCAAATTAGACGCGACACCCACCGGGCGAATACCCAAGCCATCGAGCAAGCCACAGTGCGAAATAAGGGCTCGAAGGTATTCGCTAAGCCCAATAACTCCCGTTGTCACTTGACGAAACTCAATACTCCACAAGGCACTACCGTCACCTCGAAGCCGGAGATACTCGCTGAAATCGAAAGGTTCTATGGGGAATTATACACCCAAAAAACAAGCCCACCCCAAACCCATAATGCAGATGACCCACGGGCCAGACTCACGCGCCACCTTACAGATGAGCTTCCTGATGTCGACATGGGTGAGATTAGAATAGCTCTCGATGACGGAATAACCACAGAGCTGCTCAAGGCAGGAGGAACACCCGTCTTGACTGAGCTTGTCAAGCTCTTCAATTCCGTCATCCACACTGGCACTACCCCGGAAACATGGAGCAGGAGCATAGCGGTTTTGTTTTTCAAAAAAGGCGATAACACGCGACTAGAAAACTACCGCCCCATTTCACTCCTGAGCCACGTGTATAAGCTGTTCTCGAGGGTTATATCGAATCGTCTTGCCCAGAAGTTTGACGACTTTCAGTCACCGGAACAGGCCGGGTTTCGCAAAGGCTACAGCACTGTGGACCACATACACACACTAAGGCAAATTATACAGAAGACCGAGGAGTATAATCAGCCTCTCTGCCTAGCGTATGTGGACTATGAAAAAGCCTTCGATACCGTCGAGACCTGGGCTGTGCTGGAATCCATGCAGAGATGTCTCGTCGACTGCCGATACGTCGAGGTGTTGAGATATCTGTACAAGGCCGCAACAATGAACGTCAAAGTACAAGAACAGAGTACAAAACCAATCCAACTGCGTCGAGGAGTAAGACAGGGAGATGTTATCTCTCCAAAACTGTTTAATAACGCGTTGGAGGACGTTTTCAAGACGCTCGATTGGAACGGACGAGGACTGAACATAAACGGCCAGTACATCTCACACCTGAGATTCGCAGATGACATAGTCATTATGTCAGACTCTCTGCAGGACCTGGAAGAGATGCTGAACAGCCTAAGCGATTCTTCAAGACGGGTGGGTCTCGGTATGAACCTGAACAAAACTAAAATCATGTATAATAAACACGTTCTCCCGAGACCAGTCGTCGTAAATGGCGCTAGTCTCGAAGTTGTGCAAGAATACGTATATCTTGGCCAAACCATTCAACTCGGGCGGCACAACTTTGAGAAGGAGGTGAGTAGAAGAATACGCTTGGGCTGGGCTGCATTCGGGAAGCTCCGGGACATCTTTGAATCGTCGATCCCACAATCCCTTAAGACCAGGGTCTTTGATCAATGCGTTCTACCGGTAATGACATACGGAGCCGAAACGTGGACACTCACCGTAGGCTTGGTTCATAAGTTTAAGGTTGCTCAGCGTGCGATGGAAAGAGCAATGTTAAGGGTATCTCTGGTGGATAAAATACGTAACGACGTTATTCGCCAGAGAACTAAAATCACCGACATTGCTCAACGAATTAGCACGCTGAAGTGGAAGTGGGCCGGCCATGTCTGCAGACGGACAGACAATCGATGGAGCAGACAAGTATTAGAGTGGAGACCACGCTTAGGCAAACGTAGTGTAGGACGTCCTGCGGCACGATGGACCGACGATTTGAAGAAGGTGGCTGGCAGCGGATGGATGAGGGCTGCCCAAGATCGGGATGGTTGGCGCTCATTGGGGGAGGCCTACGTTCAGCAGTGGACGGCGATAGGCTGATGATGATGATGATGATGAATATTATAAATGTGAAAGTTTGTGAGGATGGATGGATGTTTGTTACTGTGGGATAAGTGGTGGTATAGTGCGATTCAAATGAGAATAGGATCGAGTCGGCGCCATATTGTTTCGAATTTAAACTGTTATGATAAAACTATTACTATTTAACATTTTTATTTAAATTCGATGCAAGACTATTAATAATCGAGATCTCCGACCGAGCGAGGTGGTATGCTCATTCAGGCCGAAGCCCACTTCTATGCATTTCAATTTTCAGTTGTCGTATAAGGTTTGGTAAAATCAATTACGGAAACTTTGGGTACGTCATATACTGCATGTGTTTAGGCAAAAAGAAAAAAATTTAACCCGTGTAAAAAAATACAAACTAAAACTATTAAATTAAAATATTGAAAGAAATTAAATATTTTGCATAAAGCGTCCGCGCGCGACAAGGACAGCAGATGTAGCTCGACAGAGAGAGCGATACATATTGCATACATGATACACCGGGAAAGGTCATTCGAGTTCATGTCATGTCATGTCATTCGCTGTTCGCGCGTGGTCGATATAATGCAATAGATGTAATTTCCTGCAACATAATTTAATTTTGTAAGTATAAAAAAAATCCACGAGTTTCAAATATATTTTTTTGCCTAAACGTCTTTACATAAGCAGTATATGACGTACCCAAAGTTTCCGTAATTGATTTTACCAAACCTTATATACAGGGTTATTTTTTCACCAGTACAATAAATCAACATACGTAATAGTTGTCAAAAATAAAAAATACTAGCGATTTTTGTTACTACCCCTTTGGAACAAAAAAACAAAATTATCAATCCCCGAACTTATCCGCTAAACTAATACAAAATGTGGATACGTTACGCATCTATCGATGCTTTGTTGCCAACTCGTGCGCCGCCCGGCCGATCGCTTACCCCACCTCGCCGCCCCCTACCTCATACCGCACCCGTTGACGCCTTGTAATTAGTGCGCACATGCGGTATTAAATTGGTTATAGGATAAAATAATTAAAATGAAAAAATATTTTTTATTTTTTATTTGAGAAATTTATTCTATTATCGATACCAATGACGTGGTAAAATTTATTGTACCGATGAAAAAGTATTCCTGTATAGTGCCGAGCTGTGGAAATTTCGATAGCGCGATTCAGGATAGTGGCATTTATTGATCCGGCACATTACTATTTCACGCAATAACTACTGAACGGATTTTTATGAAATTTTGTAGTGGTAGTAGATTAGGCTCTGGATACAGGCTACTTTTTATCCTGGAAAAGTACAGTATTCCCGCGGGATACCCAATAGTATATTTACGGAGGGCGGAGCCGCGGGAAACAGCTATAGCTTGACCGCTGTAAAGTCGACCCTCCCGATGGTCCGCGGGACGCGGGGCGGGTAGCGCTCAACCAATCAATCAGTCCGATGTCGGCCACCGACGTCGAATGACGTACGCAGCTAGAGCTCGCGCAGTTGAAGCATTGTGCCCGCTACACATGCGATTATTTTACTTAGTTACATCCAACAATAAATCTAACATAGTTGCTCAATTAATTGTGTATATATAAAAATAATATATAATAAAAATAAATATAGAATCAGTCTATTATTTGCCACACTCACATGACTCAAACAATTATAATCATTCACCTAAACAATAACACGAATATTTATCTTGAGATATCTCGAGATAAATCTCTGTGGCCACAATGCCGTGTGTACCCGTGCATACCTCCCGCCCCGCGTCCCGCATACCATCGGGAGGGTCGACTTTACAGCGGTCAAGCTATAGTGAGCATATAAAAAAGGAAAATTGGGCGAAATACGTTGCCAACAGCTTATAAACTTACTCTACCGAATTTGTTACAAGTTGTATAATATTATGTCACCGTAAAATTGTAAAAACCGTTAGATTGTAAAATAACTAACGAGATTTTAAAAATATGTCGAAAGATTTAAAACTATTATATTAATAATCTGACGAAAAATAATGTGTTAAATTATAGGCAGCATATTCGCGTCGGAAGTCTATCAACATTTTACAATTTCACTAGTTTTATTACAATCACACATGAGAAGATACAAATTATATTCATATACTAGCGACCCGCCCCGGCTTCGCACGGGTACAGTAGGTACTGATACTAATACTACAGAATGTCTTTAAACCTCTACCAAACGGGCGAAATTTAGTCAAAAGTTCAAAACAAACAGAAACAAATTAATATAGGTACCTACTAAAACTCAATGAAATAAGTAGGTGGTATACTTTTATCGTATGAAATACCAATACTCTTCAAGACTAACAATACAACAAACACTAAATAAATAGGTATTCAAGTATCTATCCACCATAGTAACGTTAGTAATATATAATATTCTTTGCCATAGTTACAACGAACACAAAACAAAAAAAAATTACCCCGCCCCCGCCTTGGTGACACCCACTTCGCAACGGGCCGTGCAGCAGAAATCGTAATATTTTAATTTCGCCATAACTTCAAAACCAAACGTCCAATTTTAATCATTCAAAGACCAAATATTATCTACATAAACTGTTCTTAGTGATGAAATAATTTATTTTGATAAGGATTAATAGCATGAGTAAAATAAACGCGTTTAAATATAGTCCAAAAAAAATTCAAGATTTCTAAATAAAAAAATGGTTGTTGTGCCTCACTCGACATAGATAGGTATAGTGTGTCGCGGACTTTTTTGTAGATATTTATAATATCTACAATTAATTAGAACATTTTATGGTTCTATCTCTTATAGTTTAGGCAGCGTACGCAAAATAAGTAACTTTTCTGGTTGATTTTTTACACCTTGTGTCCGAAACCCCCAAATATCTTACGGAACCCTATTTTTTTCCAAAATAAAATTTAGCCTATGTTACTCGTGGATAATGTAGCTTTCGAATGGTGAAAGAATTTTTGAAATCGGTCCAGTACTTTTTGAGCCTATTCATTACAAACAAACAAACAAACAAACAAACAAACAAACAAACAAACAAACATACAAACAAAGTTTTCCTCTTTATAATATTAGTGTAGATGTTATATATTATGCTGTTTGGCAAGTTATTTCGCCTCGGCACCCACCACCCGCATCGCTGAGTCGCTGCCGGTACTTGTGGACCCAGCTTTCCCAGCCCTTGGCCTGGCTTATCTTGGCCAGCGACCACTTGGACTCTAGCGCGCTGCAGTCAGTCAGATCGTCGATATCGACCTATAAATAAGTAGTCATGACTCATGATACAGTCTAAGATATAAATTAAATGTACACGACCATAGGTATCTACTATTATAGAATGTCTCCAAAAATCAATTACGGATACTTCGGGCACATGATCCACTGCTTGTGTAAAGACGTTTAGGCAAAAAAATAATTATCATACTCAAAGTAAAAAATCATCTCGTGTATGGGTGACTCTCCGTAAAACGCAAACTCGCCCATATAAAGATTTTTTTTCTAGTTTGACAATTATTTTTCTATCTAAACGTCTTTACATAAGCAATAGATCATGTGCCGAAAATATCCGTAATTGATTTTACCGAACCTTATATTATGTATAAAATATTTGAGAATCTGTTTACATTGCTGCTCGACGACCTCTGTGGCTCAGTGATTAGCGTGTTGGTCAAGCCGGAGCTCGCGGGTCACGGATGTGATATAACAAAAATCTTAAATATAGGTATAGATTAAAAGTATTTAATAATTAGTTTTTGCCCGCGGCTTCGTCCGCGTGGAACAGTTATTATGAGACATCGCTAAAATTTACCCGCGACTTCATTTACGTAGGTAGAAGGAGAAGCGCTGCTCCCTCACGACTGCCCGCCGCGCGCCGTACATTACTGCGCCGTATTGCGCGCGGAATTATTTTAATACTGTGATATCTTTTAAAATACTCGTTGAAATCAAATGATGTAAACGGCAAACTTCTTCTAAATTTAATGCTTGTAATGAATAACGTATTCACTTGGATAAGGATTAATATCATCTTTATGAAAACACCCTCACAAATAATGCTTAATTTTAGAACAAATTTGGTTAGCATAAAAAGGTTATTGTGAGCCAACCTTAAAAGATAGACATATACAGTCGCGGACTTTGTTTAGAACTTTTAAAGGGAAACAATTCTGTCATACATAATTTTAGCGAATCTTTAACAGTTTCCGCAGCGTACGCAGCGAAAGCTCTCAAAAGGGAAAAAACCCGATTTTGAAACATTCTTGATTGGTGCTTCGCTCGTATTGAGCTTAGCGTGATGTTATATAGCCTAAAGCCTTCCTCGATAAATGGACTATCCAACATAAAAAGATTTTTTCAATTCGAACCAGTACTTAGTTCCTGAGATTAGCGCGTTCAAACAAACAAACAAACTCTTCAGCTTTTATAATATTAGTATAGATATTTCCATTGTCTGGTACCCTTAACACATGTTCTTTGAGAACTCACCACGGGACCAGATTGAAGTGGTGTGAAATCGTACATAGATATTATGTATTACATTTGTTATGAGTCATAACACAAAGTACACTTTCTTCGAAATGTAACTATTAATATTATGTAAGAATATAGAGTTATTGTAATGTTTTTCGACAAACGAATAGAGCACACCTCCCCCATCTGCCGGAAGGTGGCGGTGAAATCGGAAGTAGTTTGCTGCATCATCACCATCAGCTCGCCCACCAACTTGACGTCCCCCTCCCGTGTATCCGGCAGTCCCAACTTCCTGAGGTAGATCTGTCTGAAAATAATCATCTTTTTTTATGTAATGAACCAGGAAACGAGCAGACGAATCGCTTGATGGTAACCAGAGGAACTACTCACTCACTCGGCGAAACACAACGCAAGCGTTATTTCACGCCGGTTTTCTGTGAGTCCGTGTTATTTACCCGGTCGAGCCGGCTCAATCGTGCCGAAGCGTGGCTCTCCCACAGTCATCATCTAAATATTTATAATTTTCGTAATCGTCGTCAAAGAAGAAGGGGCAAACCGTCCCCACCCTTGTAGCACTACAAGACATAACAAATGAAAGGGCTTAAAAAGTGTATAATTTTATTGTATGACGAAAAATCTCTAAACCATAGGAGAAAATTGTTAATGAGGGTTAAAGGTTAAAAAAAAGTTGAAAAAAAAAAATCATTCTGTATTATTGCACCATTTTATAGTGTTGCTAATAAGGATCAATTTTTGGAATGTAATGGTATACAGCAAACGTCATAAAGGTGGTATATTTTGATAAACTGCCTCATATTTTTAAGAAATGTATGGAATAATAATAAAATGCTAAAAAAAGCTATTTCCTTAATTTTTTCGCACATAATTACTTTCTAGAAATTGTTTCTTACTTGCGACGCTATCGAATGGTGCATAATATATTATGTGTATCCATATAATATATTTCGAGGAGTTCCCTCGATCCCACATTGATCCCATCATCAGGTCACCACTTTGGTGAGAACGAGACCAATTTCGGATTATACTACGCCTATAATATCCGGAGCCTATCTATACTTATATACTAATATTATAATTGCGAAAGTGTGTCTGTCTGTCTTCTGTCTGTCTATTACCTCTTCACGCTTTAACCGCTGAACCGATTTTTATGAAATTTACTATAGACATACTTTGGGACCCGGGAAAAGACAAGATATTTTTTATCCCGAAAAAGTAAAGTGTTCCCGTGGGATAATGTATTTACGCGGGCGGAGCCGCGGGCAATAGCTAGTTGTGTACAAATGATTACCCTTACAAAATCTTATCACCGACGTAGTCCTGGAGCCCCGCTACGATCTCCCCGACCCTGGCCGCCTGCTCCTCCGTCAGTACGGATGAGAGCGCCTCCGCGAATTTCTTCAGGTTCCATATCACTATCTGAAATCAACAATGATATTATTTATAATAATAATAGCTCCTCAAACAGGTTTCGGTGACGGTGGCCGGTTTCATTGAAAACAGAACAGCTACGCAGGAGTTTTTTTGCCAGACAATCAGATGACCAGCCTGCATTGTCCTAACCAAACTTGGAAACAACATTGTTTGTTGTTCCAATGCGAGAATCGAACCAACGACCTCCGAGTCTCCAAGCTCTAAGCCACTGGACCAGGGAGGCTGTTAATGATATTTTGACAGTATTGTTAACATTTTTTGTGTAGTAATTAAGACATTTTTATGCCGGATTTCCCCGAATCCGTGATATCCATCCGACCAGACACAACCGCGCTCCCCCCACTGACGCCGCTACTGCTTGCTTACCTGTGGCTGCTTGTCGAACGCGTACCTGCCCCTGTCGTCGGAGGAGTTGGGCACGAAGCTCTCGTAGTAGTGGTCCATGAACCCGTACGGCCCGTAGTCTATGGTCAGGCCCAGCACGCTGATGTTGTCCGTGTTCAGCACGCCGTGCGTGAAGCCCACACCTGTAACACGTTAATGTTAGACCACCTCTGAGGTCGCGGGTTCGAATCCCACCGACGGGCCAAAGGTTGCCTGTGTTCCTCGATCTTGGATGTGTAATAATATACGTATAGTATAATAAAAATACAGGAATACTTTTTCATCGGTACAATAAATTTTACCACGTCATTGGTATCGATAATAGAGTACATTTCACAAATAAATAAATATATATTTTTTCGTTTCAATTATTTTATCCTATAACCAATCTAATATCGCATGGGCGCACTAACTACAAGGCGTCAACGGGTGCGGTATGAGGTAGGGGGCGGCGGGGTGGGGTAAGCGATCGGCCGGGCGGCGCACGAGTTGGCAACAAAGCATCGATAGATGCGTAACGTATCCACATTTTGTATTAGTTTAGCGGATAAGTTCGGGGATTGATAATTTTGTTTTTTTGCTCCAAAGGGGTAGTAACAAAAATCGCTAGTATTTTTTATTTTTGACAACTAGTTTTGTTGATTTATTGTACTGGTGAAAAAATAATCATGTATATACGTGCGTGTTGATGCAAAGCGATATGTTCATGCAAACGCGATAGCAATATATTCGTGCGCGAGTGAAGAGACAAGTAGCGACGAGTCAATGTACGGAATTCTACGTGCACCGCGAGCGCACTTTCCCGTTAATTTTGCATCACGCGAACATGTCAAAATTAACGAATGACGCGTAAACGGTGTTCACAATATCCAAATAAATATAGTTTAAAAAAAACACGCTTTTAAAGAATATCGAACTAAAAATTTGAAAATAATTTTAAAAATAAACTTAAAACAGTAGTATATAAAAAATACTACTACCTATAATCACAGTGTAATAAAGAGATACAGTGGTCCAACGCGTTTGAAGTCGCGCGAAATGCCGCTTTTGTGTAGGTATTCGTCATTGCTGCAGGGTTGTCACAATAATGTGTTTTATTACAATCTGTTCTACATTTTGTGTAGGTATTCGTAGTATGTGTATGTAGAGTACTAGGAATAAAACAAAAAAAAATATATATATAGAAGTATTAATGAAGAGTTTTATTATAAAAAATACAAATGCGTATACAAAAGCTCAGGGTTAGCATGATATATATCAATTGATATATATCGTATATATATCATGATATATATCAATTGATATTTATGCTTGATATATTATATCAAAATTGATATTTATATTTAAAAATGTAAAATAATGTTTTAAATGTAAAAAATCTTACATCAACACAGGTCTTATTTTCCGAGAGTTTCACAAGCCTAGGTCATCAAAAACCTTGCTATTTGACACGACATTAACTAATCATAGCCGTCGACGCGGCTTGTAACGGCATATGACACCCACGTGACCCCCTGTTTTTCGGAAGAAAATTCATTGTTTGTTATTATACTATTGTTATACCATTTATACCATGTGTCAAATTAATTCGACTGATAAAATTAATACACTTTTTTTTTCTTCTGGTTATAAACAAAAGTCATTTTATGGATTTAAGCCTTAAATTGATACTCAAAAGTATCTATCGTTGATTTTTAATTTATTTGAAAACTTTGAGTGTCAATAATAAATAAATGAGTTTAATTTTACTTCCCTATCTTCAAATTATCAGACATACAAATTATTTCGATTCAACTATTACGAAAAAACATATCAGAGTACCTATGAGATTTGTATGTAATTTTGAAAATATCATAAAATCAAAAATATCGTATATATATAATCAAAGATATCTGATATTTTAATATTTATTATAAATATCGGATATTTACGAACCCTGCAAAAGCTACAAATGCGAAACTGAAAGGTATTTTCGACATTTGGATTTACTAGTTTTTAGATTGCGATTGTTGAATTTGACGATGTAGTTAGTAAATTCTCATACGTAGATACAATTTTATTAAAACATCTGACGGGAAACAGGCGCATGGTTTTGTATTAAAATTAATCTTCTTTAGCTGTTCATATAATTGACCATTGTAAATAAGTACGTACATACAACTCAAACGAAACACTGTCGCAAACCACTTAAAACAATCAAATTAAAACGCGTCAACCCCGGCTGACGTGTCCCAAGCATAGAAAAAAGTATACATATAGAGATAGAAGTCGCACTAACGCTGTTTGACGGTTCAAAAATGAAGGTTCGATGTAGGTCCTAGCGCCACCTGGTGTTGGTGCAGTTGCACTAAATGGCTGTATATATATATATATATATATATATATATAGGTATAGATTTCAATATTTAAATCTACGGGATTTTTATGTCAGAATTCTATGTTTCAAAGACCTTGATTTTTGTAAGAACAGTGTTTATTTGTTAAGTTTCCTTAGCAAATACACAATTCTCACAAAAAAAAAAGCCTTTGAAACATAAAAATCCGACACAATAAAACAAAACTTAACCAAAAAAGAAAAAATATTTTATTTTCACATATGAAATGGAAAAATATTATTTATTAAACACGTTATACTACTTATACTCTGTTTAGATCCAATTTAATTTAAACGTAAGCGAATACTCGTGTAGCTACTTATTCAAATGTCACTTATTTGCCGTGCAATAATGAAATACACACAATGATATTTGGTGAATTTTGCTTTCGTTTAGATTAATTGCGATCTGAACTGAGTTTACAACTTAACATTCTTAATACTTATACTTATAAAAATGACATTTAACTGCTGAGATTTAAAAAAGAACCATAAGTTAAACATGAGTACAACATTGTTATCAATAGTTTTAAGTTTTTTGTAGTAAATATTATTTTTTTTATATTTTGGAACACACTACAAGATTTAACTTTAATTCATAAACATACTAAATATATGCGACATGTCAAACTCATGTAACATGTGACCTGGGCCTGTTTAATAAATGTTACAAATGGTTGTAAATTGTAGTTTTTTAAAGAATACAACTTACAAGTTTACCATGGTGGAAAATTCACAAAATGTACCTACAATTTTACATATTTCCGTTTAATAAACATTTTCTCTTTACAGTTAACTTACAAATTTGTATTTAGAACTGTTTTATTAAACAAATAATAATTGTAATAACAATTTTACATATTTTGTAAATTGTAGTACAATTCCGATAGGTGGACTTGTCGTGTCAGAAATTCACAATTTAGTGCCTCAACCTATTATAGAAAGTTATTTGATACACAAAAATGGACAATGGTTCTAACAACTAGAAGTAGTGACAGTAGTAGTGATGAATAATATTATGTAAATGAACGGCAACGGAGTTTTTCGAGAAAGGATTAATTTTACTGTTGATGTGACAGACACAGTTACAGTTTTTTAATTTTGTTTTTGTTTTACATTCAAGGCAAAAAATATATAAATAATATTAAAAAAAATTACACTCATGAATTTCTTCAATAAGAATTTACATTATAAGCAACTTTTAACCTACAACTACAAAGAAGAAGGGGCATTTTTGTATGGAGTCCATCCATACTATTGTAGCACTACAAGACATATCAAATAAAAGGGCTTGAAGTGTGTAATTGTATTGTATGACAAAAATTCTCTAAACCATAGGAGAAATGCACCATTTCTTAGTATTGCTAGCAAGGAAGAATGTCTGGTAAGTAATGGTATACGGCAAACTTCAGGAAAATGTATTTCAACAAAATGCTTCATATTTTTGAAGAAATGTATGGGAAAATAATAAAATGTTAAAAATAAGCATACATTCTGTATTATTGCACCATTTCAGTGATTTTTTAAAACATTTTTTTAACTTTGAACCCTCATTAACATTTTCCCCCCATGGTTTAGAGATTTTTCGTCATACAATAAAATAACATACTTTTTAAGGCCTTTCTTGTTGTTTCATTTGATATATGTCTTGTAGTGCTACAAGGGTGGGGACGTTTTGCCACTTCTTCTTTGTGGATACAATTTTTCATTGAAATACTACAGGCGTTTTCTGCACGCACACACACTGTAAACGTTTATAAAACAGCACTTGTAATTACAATATTTGTAAGACTTTATATGTAAAATTCTTACTTATTTGTAAGGGTTAATAAACATCACTTGTCACACAACAAATTTGTTACTTATTTACAAAATTGTCGACTTGTAACTTTTATTAAACAGAGCCCAGGTATTTACAGAATTAAGAATATAATTATTTGATATTGAATAAATCTTGCCAGATATAATTTCATATAAAATTATCACCAATTATTAATACAACGTGTTCTTTTTGATTCCCATAGTTACCTTTAGATTTAGGACTATGTTATTATGAAAACATTCAGTACCATAACATTAAATGTAAATCCAATTATGTGTCAATATTTGGAGCACCACATAATATCGCGATCGTCACCATTATACTTAATAATTTAAGATATCTATTATTACCTTTAAAACTATGCATTTTAGGACCCCATAGGAAATTTATAGAGAATGTTAGTTTGACAAAAGGAAGAACTCCGTTTTGTTTCTCTATCTAAAATACAAATAAATACAATAAATTTAAGGCCTAAACAGAAAAATTCAAAACCTGCACTCAGCTTGATTAATTTTTTGTTGCAGAAAAAATACGAAAAGCTGGCATTAGCTCTAATATCTGACATTTGTTTCATTTTTTATTTATTTTTGCGAATTTTCCGCAATATGGCAAAATTTTGTATAAGCCCAGTCAAGCTATAAAATCCTTTATACATAACATTAAACAATTTCAAATATTGATAAGTAGTAGCAATAGGCTGGGTAAGCTAACCAGCCAACCGGCCAACTGGCAACCGGCAGCGGTGATGATCAGCGAAACTCCAAAACCACATTTTTCAAGCTATTTTTAAGAGGTATCATAGAAATATTATTATATATAAAATTCTCGTGTCATACATAGTGTTACCCCGACACACTCCGAAACGGCTTGACCGATTCTTATGATTTTTTTAACATATTCGGTAGGTCTGAGAATCGGTCATGATCTATTTTTAAACCCCTAAATGGTAAAGGGATATTTTATTTTTACATAAAACTCTTAATGTCTGTCGGGTGACGGGTCACCTAGTATACTTATATTATTATCTGTTACTGTAATAATACACACTACTTCTTGCACTATTTCCACTTTAATAATTATTTTACATTAATTTTAATATATTACACGACCGGTTTCGACAAATTCATCATTAGGCGTAGGTAGATTAAAAAAAATAACAAACACAAAAAAATTTGGGATCTTACTTAATGACCAGACATGCCTTTCGAGTTCCATATTATTGCAAGAAATTTAATTATTATTTATAGGTTATACTATCTTCTACATTTCACCATTAATTCAATTTGTATCCAAGGGTATTAATTTAGATCATTTTGACTTAATTTATTAATTTTAAGGTTATGTTTTAATTTAATATATTTATTTTATATTTATTAAAGCGGAAATAGTGCAAGAAGTAGTGTGTATTATTACAGTGAAACATGAATTTCCATCAAGAACCTACAGTACAATCAATAATATATTATTTGTTATTACAGTACACTTTATATAAAGATTCAGACATCTTAAGATAGAATATTATAGTATCTTCGCCACCTGTGATACCCTTAATAAGCTTGTATTTGTCACCGTAAAATTGTAAAAACCGTTAGATTGTAAAAATATGTCGAAAGTTTACTGCCTATATGTTTATAATGTATCGAAAAATAATGTGTTAAATTATAAGCAGTCTATCGACATTTTACAATCTCACTAGTTATATTACAATCTGACGGTTGTTACAATTTTTCGGTGACATTAGTCTAAGATCAGGTATAAAGAATATTATATAAGGTTTGGTAAAATCAATTACGGATACTTCGGGCATATGATCTGCTGCTTAATATTAAGAAGTAGATCACGTGCCTGAAGTATTTGTAATTGATTTTTGGAGACCTTATATAATATCCTCATCTGTTATTCATTTGCGTTATGTTTTATATTAAAGATAAAAAACAAAATAACAATCGCAAATAGCCTGCTTAGTTAAAGTTCGTGCGGATATTAATAAATAATTAAAGTATACTGGGAATTTTCTATGAAACAATTTGCTACGGCGACCAAAGACAAAATAAGGCTTGATGTAAGCGTAATTATTAAACCTTGATTACAACGACTCAGGTCGCACATCTGCAGGAAGTGTGCTAAATTCTCATAAATTATAACTGTCTTTGACTTGACTCCATTTTTCTATGGATGAGAATTAAAATAATTACAGGAAATGAAAATTTACAATCTAATAGTGGTTTGTGATCGACAATTTTTAAACAACGGGTCATAAACTCCCAATGTCTTTTAAACGAAAAGGCTTCATCTAGATACTTCTAATTTATTTTTGGTTCCGTACCCAAAGTCTCTGTGTGTCAGACAGACAGTGACTTTGAGTACGGAAATTTTGTGAGTGGATATTTAAACTGTAGTTAGACAGTTTAATTTTTTACCGGCGATGTATTTCTGTTGCGGCTATAATACAAATACAAAATTAAAAACAATAAATATTTAAGGGAGGACTCATACAACAAACATGACTTTCTTGCCATCATCAGTAGCAATGTCAACATTAATTGCTAGTTATGAAATTAATAATTTTTTGATCAGAAATGCTACTCATTGTTGACGCTTTCACATCGAGAAAATTAAGAAAATAATTATCTTTCTTAGTCAAAATAGTTTAAATCGATTCCTTGTACACCAAAAGTGACATATGGTCTTCATAAAACTAGCCTAATTGTTGAATAACAAAAAACAAATTAACTCTGCCTGAATTAAAAAATAAATTTATGTAGCATATTTAATTCAAGTATTTTTTTTTATTCAAAGTTGGTATTTTTATACACTTTCTGAACGTATATATGTGATGCCTACCACGGGTTCGGGAACTAGCCCAGTGAGAAGAACCGGCGTTATATAGATGGAGCTTTTTCGTTTAATATTATCTGCACGGAATTTAATTACCTACGAGATAAGCATATTTGCGATAGATATGTTAAATATGAAACTTATTGCAAATAAATAATAGTTGAAGGATATATTCCTTATACTGTATCTTGTACTACAGTCACGACATCTCTTTCTAGAGGTCAGCCACGACGTCTTCGTCCATCCTCCCAATCAATGCTTATTTTTCTACCATATTCGGGATCCAATTCTTATCTTGACTTTCTTGACTTTCAGCATTTCATAGTTAGATTGACACGTTGAATACATAATACTGAAAAATAAAAAGCATTGGTTTAGTATAAAAACTAGTAAACTTTATGGTTTATGATTTAAAATAATAGTATCAATGGACGCTTCACACCACGACAATCTGGTTCCATAGTAAGTTCTGGAAGAACTTATGTTACGGGTACCAGACATGGGAAATACATTTAATACATACATACATATAATCACGTCTTATTCCCGTAGGGGTAGGCAGAGACTACTTCTTTCCACTTGCTACGATCCTTACATACTTGTTTCGCTTTATCCACTTTCATTCTTACCATCCATTCCTCCTCTTACATTCAATGTAGCGAAGCGGCTCTCGATGGGCCACTTTTCGCCTCCGCGAGAAACGAGACGTGATGGGTGGCGAACCACATCGCCGCCATTTTGGATACTTAAATTATTTTTTACGATTATCCACGCATTGGCGGAGAGGGTAAGAATAGGGAAAGAGAAGGATAGGTGGTGTGGAAAGGAGGATTAGTAAGTTAGAGTAGGAAATAGGAAATGTAGGATATTACCGCCCAGGAGGACAAGGGATAGGACAGCAATAGCTAGGGAAGCCGGGGTCGCATACCCGTATACTATACCACAACTACCGGACAGGTAAGTTGGGATGAGTATCCCATGACATCTGTATACAATACATTTAATACTTTTAAAATTATACACATACTAGCTGATGCCCGCGGCTCCGCCCCCGTATGTACAGTAAGTAACCCACGGGAACCTTACATGTCCCGCGATAAAAAGTAGCTTATGTCCTTTCCCATGATCTACTTTATATCTGTGTCAATTTTCATGATAATCGGTTTAGTAGTTTTTACGTGTAATTGTAAAAAAAAAGTATCCCACGGGAACCATACATTTCCCCGCGATAAAAAGTTGCCTGTGCCCTTTCTCAGGCTAAGAGACTGTCTGTGTACCAAATTTTATTCAAATCGGTTCAGTAGTTTTGGCGTGAAAGACGGACAAACAGACAGACACACATTCGCATTTATATTAGTATGGATTTAAGATTTTTTATTATAAACACATATTTAATACACATCCATGACCCAGGAACATGAAAATATTTTGTTCCTCCTCAACCCCCGCTCTGGCTCAACCCCTGAGCCACAGAGGTCGTCAAGTTGAGTATTAAATAGCTCCCCACACCAATTTCGGTGATAGAGGCCAGTTTCATTGAATAAGTGTGTTCGCAGTACACAAATGTACTCTCTTCCATTACTCTCGAAACCCAATGTGACAGATAACCGACATGACTCACGAGAGATCAGGCTGACCCATCCGACGCATAGATCATCTTTACTGTCAAACAATCGAGTGGTCAGCCTGCATCGTCCTTATGTGGAAACAATTTTTGTTGTTCCAACACAGGAAACAAACCTAGGACCTCAGAGTCGAGAGCCAAGCTCTAACCAATGGACCATGGAGGCTGTTAATAGATACGTATTAAATGTTAAGTAGTAATTTTAGTAGCCTTATAACAAAATGAATTATTAAAAAATGAAAAGACCTGAAATTATTCAGTATTTTTACAAATTAATCATTTTTTAAATAAATGGTGTGCTTACCTTCAACGGCTTTTTCTTGTTTCTTTTATTAATTATTGATGACCATGGACTAGCTCTCATGTTTTAACTTTCGATTCCACGACAATAGGTTGCACCACAATAAATCTACAAGAAGCGCCCACACTTTTCCGTTTGAAGCTGAAAAAAATAATCAGGAAATTAAAATATGATATCCTTATGTTTAAATAATAATAGGTACTTATAATTAGGGATGACAAATGTTTTAAGTCATGACGTCAAGGGCAATAAGGGTATTTTAGGTATTATGTAAGACGTCCTATAGATAATATTATTGACAAATTTGGCAACAAGGAACATCAATGAACAAAGACGATCTTCAGGAGCAGAACGATTGGCTACATTTTTAAAAATTTTAAATATTTTATGATTATCCGTGCCAGGACATAGTTTTACTTGAGCGAGAAGCCTTTTTAAAGATTTTGGAGAGGGCAAAGTAAATAGTTTATACAATAAAGTATTATAGACCTTAGGACTTCTTTTACAGATAGATAAGGTTAAAATTTTCTCGTCTAAAGTAAAACGACGTCCTCTTAGTTTTTTATTCCTTTGAGTGAATTGCATTTTGCAAAAAATTCGAGCGGGCTTTGTAATATTTTCCACGGATTCAAGCCAACTTTCAGCTTCATCTAATCTAGTTTGTAATGATGCTCCCCAAGATCGGGATGGTTGGCGCTCATTGGGCGGCCAGGGAGGCCTACGTTCAGCAGTGGACGGCGATAGGCTGATGATGATGATGATGACGTCCCTTACGCAAGTTCCTTACTGTACGACGAAGAGATCTTACTTCTGCTGCCATTTTCTTATATTTCGGAGGCAGCATTGACTCTGTATAGTGAACATATTGTAACATTCAAGTTTAAATTTAACCAACATTTAAGAGTCCCCCTTTTTTAGTTTCATACAAACTTTTATACCCTAATACGCCACATGTATTAGGGGATAAAAGTTTGTATGAAACAATTTTGAAAAATCCTTCCTAAGTGGATGCCTTTGTCATAATATGAGGAATACGTGTCAAGCATATTTTACTCGGGCATTTGTTATTAAGTAGGTACTCTTTTTCGAATGGACCAATAAAAAAACAATAATCGATTTTTGGGTGAAATTGAACACTGCGGAGTGTGCCAAAGAAATATAATATATATGCATTCATTCATACATACCTACACTCGAAAAACAAAATCCTCTTTCTGACGCAATTGGGTAAAAATTGTACTAAAATAGATACAAGTTAAATACACTACAATCTACACTACGTACAAAATAAAACCCTTTGGGACCTAGGGTATACCTTGAAGCAAAATTTTACTTTTTGGTAGCATATGCTTGAACTACTTCAGAAAAAGTCGAAATCACCATATGTGTCCATATAAATTTCGAGGAGTTCCCTCGATTCCTCATGGATTCCATCATCAGGTCACCACTCATGCAACGGAAAACGGGACCAACATGGGACAATATCCTTTATATCAAAAGAAGAATTATTTAAAATATATATTTTTTAAATAAAATAAATTTAATCTTACTCTTGCTTCTTTTTTTATTTACTTCCTGGGAGCCAGAAAGGCAATAGTTACGCTCTAAATCAATACGTCGAGCGGGTGTTAAAGCAGCTGTAATAAATGTGATGCTAGATGTTAGCTGCACTAAATTTTAATAGACAGTACTCAGTTACAGGACTAAAAAGGACTAAAAAAACGACGACTTTTGAAGTGAAAACTTCTATTGACGCACCGCACACACATTTTTTTTCCTATAATTGAGTAACCTGCCAAAGAGCATGTGCATTATCATTACATACTAGCTGACCCATGCCCACTTCGTTAGGCGTTACAAAATTTGATGTAATGATGATGGGAGTAAAAAGTATCCTAAGTTACTCCTTATAACATCAGCTATCTGCCAGTAAATTCCCGTGAAAATCGGTCCAGCCGTTTCAGAGATTAGCCGGAACAAACAGACAGACAGACGCACAAAGAAAACTTTTAAAAATTGATTTTTTATTGTCACTACCGCATATACTTTCATATTCATTTAGTTAAAAGCAGTTAATTCAAAATTACAAACAGACACTTGAATTTTATTTAATCTTACTTCATATTATTTATTCTTTTTATTAATATTATTATTAATTAATTATAAATTATATAAAGAATATAATTAATCTTGTAAACAAATAACCTAACCAAGAGCATGTCAGGACATGTCTAAGGAGGGTTCCGTAACTATAAACACGTAATATGCCTTTTTTTAATTACTCCAAAAGTTACTCTCCGATTTGGTTAAAAATTTTCTTAAAGAGTTTATAGCATGATCTATAAGCATGGAAATTTGTAAGTTCCTATCTCTTATAGTTTAAAAATGCTAGGGGGGGGGGACCAACTTACAAACTACTTTGGAGGCCGATTACTCGAAAATGGTCAACTTTATAAAAAAGTAACGTATGAAACCTTGCCTTTATTTTAAAAGACCTATTCTACGATACCCCACACGATGGGGTAGAATGAAAAAATATTTTTCATCCCCACTTCACATGTATGGAGAGCCACCCCTAAAATTTAAAATTATTATTTTTTATGATCCCGAAACCGTGATCTATACACAATCTATAACTGCACCAAATTTCAGCAATTTATATTCATAATTACAGGAGCTAGAGGCGCGGACAGACAGGCAGACAGACAGACAGACGGACAGAGCGAAACTATAAGGGTTCCTTAAGTATTACGGAACCCTAAAAATGGTGACTGCTCATGAGCATATGTATGTTGAGAGTGAATGTTATAAAACTATTATAATATTATAAAAGATATATACTCACACAGCCCTAAGAACTCGTGATTCACTTCTTCTTCCGGTTCCTCAATCCCACCAAAAGATTGTATAACACACACTTGTCCTGGTGAATGTAGTTGAGGTGTTACTCTAATACAGTCTGAAAAAATAATTAAAAAAACTTAAATGACAAGAGAATATTTTCATTCTGGATTGTGCATAATATGTACATAGAAATTTAAAGTGCATAATATGAACTTTCATAAATACTGTTCTATAACATTGAACATAGAAATTAGAATATAATGCTTTTAAAATTCTTTAATGTTAAGGCCTAATAAAAAAAAAATAACTGTCTGCCAGTTTGGAATATTCAGTGGTATTGGATGTACTGATGCTATTATGGCGGACCAATCAGCGCACAGTCCTGAATCGCGCTTGGTACTTCTTGAAAAATGGCGAGCTCTATCTGCAAAAAATCTGTCCCCTAAATTGAGACCATTATTTTAACATAAGGTTGGACTCCTGGTATCTATACTTCGTGTTATCATCTATTACAGATGATTTAAGTAGAATGCAGAGTATTAATACATATTTTTAAATATTGAATTTTATTGCTACTCACTTGAGGAAGGTAAGTCAATGCTAAATGAATCTGCAGAGGAAAAATGTGTACTTGGAAATATGGTAAAATATTGTGATGAATATGATATAACATATAAACTTACCTGTGAGTATTCAATTTAAAATTAATTATTTAAATATGAATTGTACTAATAAATACTTATTGAAAGTAAAGAAGTCTACAAACAGCAACTATAATGTAAAGATGTATATTAAAGAATGATACATCTCATTAAATTCCTCCCTTTGATTAGTCAGAACACTATACACAACAGACATATTTATATTTCTACATATTTGAATCAACAATATTATAATATTCATTACAATACATCTATTCTGTGATAAACACATTTTACATTCAGTAAGTCAGAATGAAGGCAAAGATGCATAAACATCCCCTGAGACGATCAAACCAATTTGATTGTTTACAAAGCTAGTTTGACCGGTTCGTCAAAAATTAAAGGGTTTGAAGCTTGTTTCATGGAATTACTTAATTTTGTTTTGTTTGACAGTGAAACTGAACAGTTCTGTTCGACAAACTGACTGAAACTGATGTCAAACGGTTGCATTAAACACATATGGTTTCAGCCGAACCATTTGATTGTGTCAGGGCCCTTTACAATACCTGTGTTTGGCGGAGAAATGTGCTGGAAAAAAGTTACAGATTACATCGGCCAGGACACATTTACTAACTTCATTACCGCAAATATAATCCACCATTTTGCTTATTTAAGGCTTGGCGATCGCCATTTTGCTTACGCTTTTTTCTTAGCGCTTTTTTCCGCCGAACACAGCCACTTATTGGTATGTGTGATACCAATTGGTATAAATTATTATGTAAAGCATCCGTAATAATACAAATAATAGCTGCTATCTCTGAACTCCTAGATGAATTATAAAGACTTACTTACCAATCTGATCAGGTAAGTGCAATTTTGGAATTGCAAGACTATTAATGCGCCTATTCCACGTGTATAGTTAAAATTTTCTTTATTGAAGTCGTTTGAAATAAGATTCAACCAAGCTTCAAACTGTTTTGGGTATGTGATAGGATTAGGGAAACGGTGTATAACCTTTGACCCTAAAAGAAAATATAAATATTAAAATAAGATCGAATAGTAAAAAGACTTAACTGTGAAGATAAAATCTAAATTGTATTTAAATTACTACTGATTGTAAATTAAGTTATAAAACTTTCAACTACAAGTCTTAACACCTCATGTCATATTTATTTGGAATGTAATAAAATAGTAACCGAGCAATGCTTTGTTAGTGTTAACTGTTGTTTTTTACTTATTTAACTTGTTAAATGCATAAACAATATTAAATATAACTATTTTGCGTTGACTGACTATTTTTAATTGAAACGAGGTTATGTTAAATATAATATGATATGTATTACTTACTTTTTGCTGGTGGGCAGCCAAAAATGCATCTAAAGCTCATGATGGTTTCTTTTCTCGGCTTCTTTAATAGAAATTTACAACAAAAACCAAATAAAAGCAGCAATTCCGTTTTTACAAAAAAGCAGCCATATTTGATAATAAATAAAATTAGAGCTGTAGCAAACCGGATGTATTCTATACCGAGTAACGAAACGTGACACACGAATACATTTCGTTACTCGCTAAGCAATCACACGTGACGGTGACGACTAGATATTTATTTGTAGTAGTTTTTACCTACAATTATGCAGGCCCTTAAAGAAGGCGTCCCTACTTTTTCCGCCCTAATTTCCTTGTGGCTACCCAGACCCTAGTACCGGACCCGCGGCTAGATATCTCCGGCATCCAGAGGCTCCTATCAGAGGAGCTGACTGTGACTGCCAGAGATCTACGACGCACACTCCGGACTCGGCACATACGCGTGCTACACGCACCGTCCCCCTCCCCCCCCCCCGCGCTCCTCAAGCGTGGAAATTTTAATTCCGTTTTATGTTCGCAGTGATTTAACGAATACAAAGTGCTCGTACGAGCGGAAGCGTTGTGCCCGGTCGTGTGCGACCCGTAGCCAGCGCATGCCCGCCCGACGACACGGCAGCCAATTTAAAATGTACGCCACCTGCCGGGGACACCAGTGCTAGCTGCCCTGGCTCGCCCGCGAACGTCGCACCCCAACTCACCGTTGGATCGCTGTCCTCCGCTCCCCCCTTTTCTTTCCCCGCGTTCACCCAATTTGCAACGCCCCGATACGTATGTCGGGGCAAGGGAATCCTTCCCTACACCTTTCTTTTCCCAGATCGGTTGTGTCCGCGGTCGACAAAAGCGGCGCGAGGGGAGTGGCCCCATATACGTTTCCTGGTCCCCGGACCAGATCCCCTCGCGTCGTCGGCGTCGTCCGCAGGTCTAAGCCGTCCTCGGCCGTCGCTGAAATTCACCCCTCAGCACTTCGGGTTTCCCTGCGTTCTGTCGCGGGGGTCCTCCCTTAAAACAGGTTTTTGCGCCCAGTATTCTGGCGCCCAGTATTATTCAGTACTGGGCGTATCATTTTGGATCTTCTCATGTAGAGGGGCAAAGCCCCTGGTCATGATTCCCCAAGGCCCCTTTTTGGAAGTCGTTTAAAAATGATATTGAGGTTTCTAATATAATTTTTTTCTAAACTGAATAGTTTGCGCGAGAAGCACTTCCAAAGTGGTAAAATGTGCGTACTGTCCCAGTAACTTCTAAAATAATTATAAAACTAAAAAAAATGTATGATTTACCATGCAAAAATCCACCGAAAATTGGTTTTAATGAGATCGAGTAAGTAGTTTTTTTTAATACGTCATAAATCGTATACCGCAATTTACCTTTCATTCATACATATACATATAATCACGCCTTTTTCCCGTAGGGGTAGGCAGGATCGTAGCAAGTGGAAAGAAGTGGTCTTCTTTCCACTTGCTACGATCCTTACATACTTGTTTCGCTTCGTCCACTTTCATTCTTACCATCCATTCCTCCTCTTACATTCAACGTAGCGAAGCGGCTCTCCATGGACCACTTTTCGCCTCCGCGAGAAACGAGACGTGATAGGTGGCGAACCGCGAAATAGCCGCCATTTTGGATAATCATTATTTTTATGATTATCCATTGCGTTCCCACGGATTGGTGGAGAGGGTAGGAATAGGGAAAGGGAAGGATAGGTGGTGTGGAAAGGAAGATTGGTAAGTTAGAGTGGGAAATAGGAAATATAGGATATTACCGCCCAAGAGGGCAAGGGATAGGACAGTAATAGCTAGGGAAGCCGGGGCCGCATACCCGTATACTATACCACAACTACCGGACAGGTAAGTTGGGTTGAGTATCCCATGACATTCTTTCATTCAATCAACTCAAATATAAAAAAAAAACATTTAATTTCATAAACATAAACCTTATGCATAAACCGCGAACCATTATTTTTTATTTCAAGTTTATATGGAACCCTCGGTGCGCGAGTCCGACTCGCACTTGGCCGGTTTTTCGTAAATGGTAAAACAACGTTTGCCGAGTCAGGCGTCAGCTAGAGTAAATTTATATTTGTAATAAATCATAGACTCAGTTTCATCCTATTACCATACCATCCAGTTACTAAAGGTTGTATATCCATGGTCATTGGTAAACAAATACTTAGTACAAAATTGAATAAATATTTTTGTGACTTTTTCTAAGGAATCTTCATTCTAAGAATATTCCATAGATTAGTATACCCTTATCTATGTCTATACTGTATAATATAATAAAGAGGAAAAATTTGTTTGGTTGTTTGTTTGCATTGAATAGGCTGCGAAGGTACTGGGCCGATTTTGATGAAATTTTGGTAAAGATATAGAATAGAGCAAGGGGAAGGACATCGCCTTTTTATTGCGGCAAATTTCTTGAGCATCACATGACGTAGTAGGGGAAAGTTTGCGCATATACACTTGCGGGCAAAAAATAATACTTAACAAAATTATGTTTTATTTCCACCGGTAGCCCTATTCTTTCAAATTTCGCCTTAATTTTAATATTATATTAATTTTAAAGGCTCAGAACAGATTCTGAGCCTTTAAAATTAATATGATATTCTAATTTCGTATGGAGCCTTTCCACGATAGGAAGTTCATTGTTGGTTAAATGATAATTATGTATGCATCTCCTAATCACAGATTAGTCGAAGGTATCAATTTGGCATAGTGTATATCTTTTAGAAACAACAAAAACTTAATAATTAAAAATAAATAATAATATAGTATAAGGGGCCCAACTAACATCTTTAGGAGCCCAAGCCAACCTCACCTGCTCGTGGTATACCCTGCCAATCAACGAACGAGGCTCTGGCGACTCTCCCCGCCAACCCGCATTGGACTAGCGTGGCGGGCAATATGGTTTAACCATATAGTCCAACCCCCCTCTCATCATGGCACAACTTTACAGAAAAAGGCCCCAAGTGCCCGGCAAATCCAGATGTCGGGGAGACCAGGACGGTGGTCGACCTGACGCTGGGATTAGGGGTGCGAAGAATCTCCGGGCGAGGCACTCCAACCGTTCAACGACCATGGCTCACTCTAACACGGACACCGATATGTTAAATGTGCTAACGTTTAACGTTCGAACATTAATGGGAGACGATCGACTTGTAGAAATAGAAAATGCTTTATTGCATGTCAAATGGGATATTTTAGGACTCTCAGAAGTAAGAAGGATAGGTGAGGCAACAGAAGAAAGGGAAAATGCAATATTTTACCATTATGGCGAAACTCAGGGGCAATATGGCGTGGGATTTATGGTAGCAAAGAAGTGGAAGGATAATATCGTGGAATTTGTTGGGTACTCTGAGAGAATAGCTGTTTTAAAATTAAAAATAACAGCCAACAAATATATAACAATTATACAGGCTTATGCACCAACAACAACACATCCAGATGTAGAAATTGAAGACTTCTATGATGTTTTAAATCAAGCTTGTGCTGAAAATTCAGGTACTTGGAAGATAGTTGTCGGTGACTTTAATGCAAAGATTGGTCAAAAGCAGCCATTGGATAGTGACGATACAGTAGGTCCTCACGGTGTTGGCACCCGAAACGAAAGAGGCACTCGTGTTATCCAATTTGCATTTGGCCAGAACATGAACATCATGAACAGCTACTTCCATAAAAACCACAGAGACGTTGGACATGGATGTCACCAAATAACAATACAAAAAATGAAATAGATTTCATATTATCATCTCAAAGACAAATTGTTTCTGACGTAAGCACTATTAGCACATTCAAATTCAGCTCCGATCATAGACCCTTAAGAGCTAAACTCAAATTTAACTTCAAACTTCAACGCTTCATATTATTCCGTAATCATACCAAGAGACATACAAAAGAAACTCTTATTGCTAACAAATACCTATTCAACCTTAATCTTCAAAATTCATTCAATGGCCTCAACATGGAAATTAATGACACAGAAGTAATATATCAAAACATTAAAGACAGTATCGCGGTAGCAAATAAAAATATTAAATCTTCTAAAACAAACCGTAGTAAATTAACTCAAGAGACTTTAAACCTAATAGATAAAAGATCAAATTTGCAGAAAGGAACGACAGAATTTAATAATTTAGATAAAATAGTTAAGCGGAGAATAAGACAAGACCTAAGAAAACTGAATACTTTGATAGTCAAGAACGCTTTAGAAAAAAATAGTTCATTGAGAGTTGCTAAGAATGGAGTCACCCACGGCAAATTTTGGATAACCGAGTTAAAAGACGAGCAAGGTAAAAAACAAAGAAGCAGAGAAAAGGTAATAGATATTTGCACAAAATTTTACAAAAATCTCTACAGCGACAGGACAAAAACGTCTGAAAATATAAATTACAATTGCCCTGACACAGTTCCGATCATAACAGGACAGGAAATTCATAAAGCTATCCTAAGTTTAAAATATAATAAAAGCCTCAGAAATATTAAAGATTGGCGAGCCGACTATTCTACCACATCTATGCAACCTTTTCAACCGTATTTTAAAAACAGGTGTTCTTCCCGATCAATTTTGCAACTCCAATATTATACTTCTACATAAGAAAGGAGATAAATCCGACATTTCTAATTATAAGCCCATCAGTATAGTATCACACATATACAAATTTTTTATAAAAATCATTCAGAATCGCATTGACTGCCAACTGGATATTCATCAGCCTCCCGAACAAGCCGGATTTAGGCCAGGTTTCTCGACTATGGATCATATCCACACCTTAAATCAAATAATAGAAAAATCTAACGAATTTAATTTACCCTTATATTTAGCATTTATAGATTTTAATAAAGCTTTTGACAGCATATACCACAAAAATATTTTTTCAGCCCTCAGCAACCAAAATATTGAGCCAACCTACATAGACCTTCTCAAAATTATTTACCAAAGCAGTACAGCCGCCGTCAAATTACAATCCACAGGCCCAAAATTTTTTATCGAAAGGGGTGTCAAACAGGGCGACCCGATTTCTCCTCGCCTTTTTACGAGCGCCTTAGAGGAGATTTTTAAGAAAGCCTCGAAAGGCTGGGAAAACAAGGGCATTGTTATCGACAAGAAAAGGCTTACAAACCTTCGCTTCGCCGATGACATCGTTTTGTTTGCCACGTCAGCCCAAAACCTGCAGTCAATGCTACAAGACCTTAGTACAGCGAGCCTCGAGGCGGGACTTCAGATGAATCAATCAAAGAGCAAGATCATGTCTAACACCACGAAACGTAGGTTTGAGGTGGATGGGCAGGAGATGCAGTATGTCGACGAGTACGTTTATTTAGGACAAACAACATCATTCCATACCAGACAAGATAAAGAAGTAGACCAACGAATCGAAAAAGTATGGAAGAGTTTTTGGTCAATAAAAGATCTAATGAAAGGGAACCTTCCACTCTGTCTAAAGCGTAAACTCGTGGATATGTGTATCCTGCCTATCCTAACTAGATATGAGCGCCGATGGGTAGTAGGTCGGCGGCGGCGCGCCGACTATTTTGGGTCGGCGGCGGCGGCGTCGGCGGCGTGACCTTGAAGGGGTTGAAGTTTGTACATTAGTAGTAAAAAAAAGTGTAGTTTAGGTACTTTATTTATTGGGTAACATACAATTACAATGCAATACAAGTTATGGAACTTTGTGTAGTGATGAAAAGACAACATAATAATACTATTTCAAAGTAGGAACTACTACTTTGGAATTGGCAGTCAACAGTGCTTTGATTCCAAAGTACACTACTGCACAAACGTACACTGTGATATTTTTCTATCTTCGTTTTATAAATGTCCATATTTTCAAGAACTGACGTGGAAGCCATTTATATAACTGACTACGTAGGCTCTAACGCCCGAAATTAATAATCAATCCTAATCTCATTTTAGCTATCTGAGATCAACATTTCAATACATTTCAACGATCCTAGGATTGACTATACGTCAGTTTACGTCAATTTTTGTTTGAGAATCTAAGATTGAAATCAATCTAAGATTGTAGATACGTTATTAATTTTGGCCGTAAGTGATCAACCAATGATAGCGGAGATCTCAGCCTGAAACATGGTGCAAAACCTCCCAAACAAGTAGTTCAGTGCCATCCCGGTTGTCTTCTGTCCGTAAACCAAATTATTATTATCAAAATAAGGTGAACATTAATTGGGACCCAGTCCTCCCTAGAAGTTATGAAAACTGGGTAGCTTCTAGAAGCTATGCACCTTGATCATGGCGTCCGATGGCATGGCCATAACAAGTCTCTCAAGAAGATACTGTTGCAGTTGTCCAAGTAGGGTGGAGGCCTCAGGGCCATGAGGGCACGACGAGGTATGATAAAAGGGCACAACCTTCTTAGCCTCCATAATATGAACAAGGAACAGAGGAAGTGGAGTCAGGTGAATCAGGGTTTCAAGTGAAGCGGTGGGTGCTGAAGAGAGCGCACCCATGATTATCAGACAGGCCAGCCTCTACACACTATTTAATGTTTTGATGTAGTTGACCTGACAGCTTTTTTCTGCGAAGTGTGGCATATCACACTACGCATATTTGACAATCGCCTCACTATAGCTATGTATAACCAAGCACAGCATTGGTCGTCTCATTTAGAGCTGACAAGTCTTGGTCAGGGTCACAGAGCACATCTAACCTTTTTCATAATGTCCTCGATGTGCTTATTCCAATTTCCAAGTAAGTCCCATAATATCTAGGATACTCCAAGATATTCGACCTCGCTTGTTTTGCCTAAGAGTGTATGGGGTTTTAGTCCCTTTAACTTCCTCTTATTGGTGTTAGGTATCAAGACTGTTTTCTGTCTTATAAGCGTTGACGGTTATCTTGACCCTTTTGCACCAATTTTGCACCTCATTGCATAAGCCCAGTGACTAATGATGCGCATTTGCCCACCACTAGTATCGCTAGGTCGGATTAGAGCTTGGCTCACGACTCGGAGGTCGTGGGTTTGAGTTCCGCATTGGTACAACAAAAAAGGTGTTTTTAAGTTTGCTTAGGACATTGCAGGCTGGTCACCTGATTGTCTGGCAGGAAAGGTGATCTATGCATCGGATGGGCAAGTAGAAACTCGGATCAACGCCTGATCTCTCGCCAGTCGTGTCAGTTATCCGTCCCACTGGATAACGAGAGTAAGGAAGAGAGGGTGCTTGTGTGCTCATGTGTACTGCGCACATACTAGGGCACTAGTATCCTATACTTGAGCATATAACTATTCTATTGTTCAGTTCTTTTTTTTTCACCGAAATCGGTGAAATGGGGATCTATTATTATTATTAAGTCATCAGCGTATCCTTAAGCATAGGACCTTCTATTATTCAGTTCCTTAAGCAACCCATTCACTACCAGAGACCGCTCCAGCGGCGACAGTACCCCACCTCTCCCTGTGGGCATACTTGGGTCAATCTGCTCCTGAGCGTCAAGCCCATGATAATTGATCACGCTACTCTATTGTTTAACGTAACTTTGATCCACTCTATAGTATCAGGGTAATAGATCAGATGGAGTTTTTTCCGAACGCGCCTTCAATATCTAGGAAGGCGCGTAGTGCAAACTTTCTATCCTCAATGACTTTATCAATGCGATCTACTAGCTCGATCTACTCGATCAATCAGTAGATCTGCCTTTCTAGTAAGCACGTTGTCTTTTAGCAGAACTCTTTTGATGACATAGGTGTCACTTATGTGGATGTCCTCATTCGTCTCCTCGCCTAAAGCATGAATGAAGTAAGGCTATCTTATAGCAAGGTATATATGACTTGGGTAATATGTATAATGCTCATAGTCACTGACTGAAACTGACATTATGACTATCCCTCTCGCTCATTCGGCGCGCCGATCTATTTTCGCGGCGGCGGCGGCGCGGCAAAATCGGCGGCGGCGGCGGCGCGCCGGCGCGGCGCTCATATCTAATCCTAACCTACGGTGCCCAGTCTTGGTCATTGACAGCTTCGCAGAAGTCCCGGCTCGGAGTCTGCCAAAGAGCCATGGAGCGCAGCATTTTAGGTGTCAAAAGGATTGATCGTATCCGAAACACTACTCTGCGCTCTCAAACGAGGCTAATTGACGTGGGCAGGAAAGCAGCCAGCCTGAAATGGAGCTGGGCAGGGCACGTCTTCCGTATGCACCCGGACAGGTGGGCGCGTCAAGTTTCGGAGTGGATACCGACTGGTCGGCGAAACAGAGGCCGACCCAAAAAAAGGTGGCGCGACGAATTGGACGCGTTCGACAAAGAGTGGCCAGAAAGAGCTAAAGATCGGGACTTGTGGAAAGAGAGAGGGGAGGCCTTTGCCCAGCAGTGGGACACAAACGGCTAATAATAATAAATAATATTTCAACAATAAATACTCAACAATAAATTAC
The DNA here is from genome assembly GCA_905404095.1 of Glaucopsyche alexis. NCBI lineage: Eukaryota > Metazoa > Arthropoda > Insecta > Lepidoptera > Lycaenidae > Glaucopsyche > Glaucopsyche alexis. The sequence continues at coordinate 28,426,269 of FR990046.1, forward strand.
AACGAAATCAATGCACGTGAGTGTACTCGGAAGTCAAAGGGACGTGGACGCAGCGCGTAAGGCGAGGGTCGACTGATCTACCAATAGCACGATCTTGATGACGATTCCCGTCGTCGCGCCCCGCACCGCACCACCGATGAGACCTAAAATAGGTTTCTGCGTATTCAAGGTCATTACTCAAGAAGTTTTCCGATGATTATACAAAGATCTTTGACGGAAGTAATGCTACCCTGAACCTACTCGGTCGTGTTTTTACCGAGTTAGCGCATCACTACGCGATTATGAATTGGCACATATTTTGAATTGGAATTATTAAAAAAGAAGGCTTAATCGGTGCGGGGATTCCCCGAATTCTCTGTTGCGTATGTGTGAGTGTGGAACCTACGTTTACACGAAGTGGCCTACCCCTGGTCCCAAGCGAGTGTATGGCAGCTTGGGCTCGCTACCGCCCCTCTCTCACCCCGCACGCCCCGCACGATTGCTCTGTCTAGACGTGTCCGTTGGACGACTGTAGGTAATAGTTCTATAGGCTGTGCTATAATTGAGGGCAAAGCGTGGGTCGCTCGATATACGAAAATTATGGTAAAAAGCGCCCCATGCTTTTCCCTCAATTATACTAGTATTTTTTATATTCTACTGTTTTAAGTTTATTTTTAAAAATTTTAAAATTATTTTTAACTTTTTTAGTTCGATATTCTTTAAAAGCGTGTTTTAAAGCTACCAGAGCCGGGGAAGGCAGCAGGCGCGCAAGAGAGAGTTACACACAAGCACACAAACAAGCAAACAAGCTTACATACCTACAGGTGAAGCTAACCGATTCGTTGCTGGTGACACGACAGGCGTGTTATCGATGGTTTTAACTAGTGGCTTATGACACGATAGGCGTGTCATTTTTTCATCGATTGTAACACCCTCAGATTAAGTTTTAGAAGGGTCTGCCCAGAACAAAACTATCAAGATTTTCCACGTAGAATAAGCCTGTTGTCTTAGCCTCTCGATATTGTGTGAATTCAACAGTTCCAGGGATTGACAACCTTTTGCGCTAGGTACACGAAAGGCGTGTCTATTCGAATTATTGTAACAAAGGGACCCTAAAATATAAAGTTAAACTTAGAATTAAATCATCTTAATTTTTTTATTCATTTTTTATAACAAATACGAGTTTTTTTTTTCATTAATGATTTTTTTTAAACTTTATGCACACAGAAAACAAAACACAGAAATTTTAAATCGCAATTATCTCGAATCTTACTTTTGGCAGTAATGACTTTTTTGCAGTACATACGACGATTTAATTTAAATTTTAAAAATTTCCCTGCGTCGTGGTAAACACTTGTAGTTCAATATTAACGCTTTACAAAGTCCAATGTGTTTTATCTGACCTGCTGTTGTTTGTTTATAAATAAATTGTAATTCAATGATTTTACAAATAAAATAATACCTCTCATAACACTAGCTTTTAAATGTTATATGTACCTATTTATTACCTTATACAAATATAGTATATATTACACACATTAGACATTAGTTTCCTTGACCAATTACGTGAATACACCGAAAAATAATAAACAATATCAAAAAAGGTTTGAAAAATCTGAAAAAGTAAAGTCACTTACCTTCCATTTCAGGAAAAACACGTAGTTTACCTCTTAAAAACCAATGTAATCAACGTATCGTGCCGTACACTCCCGTAGTTTGATTCAAACTAAACTTGAATCAAGTTTAAACCAGTAAAAAAGCAAAAAAAGCATGTAGTTTTATACACATGGCTGATGGCACACTAGTCGTGCCATGGACTTCTATGGCGCTTGACACGCCAGTCGTGTCATAAAAAATTTGTTCCCAGCCATGGCGAAAAGTTTTCCAAAATGGGTGCCGCAACGAATCGGTTAATATAAGCGTGTTAATAAAGTAAGCCATTTTGACATAATATCAAATATGTACGCATGATTCACTGCAAACTTAACGTGAATACACTTAAATATGTTTAACAACAAGTATAAAACGTTTCGAGCTTTAGATTTAACTTTTTAATACTGAGAACATATCGGTCAACAAGTAATGTCATTATTATAAGTACCTACCTAAGTAAAAATAGTACCTTGCCATGCGGCGACCATGTTCAGATTCCTGTGCGCCACCTCAGAGAACCACTTCACGTACTTGTCGTCGCCCGATATGTGTGGAAAATGGTGCTGAAATGAAAAATATGAGTATATTTTAACATAATATAATATGTATGAGGTATTTACTATAAAAAATCTAAGTAACTAGTTGTAATTTATCCTAAAAAAATACTAATGACCCTAAATGCACGCAATAGGTCTTAGACCTCACTTAGCGTAACGAACTCGTCGCGCGCTCCTGCCGCGCGTGCCGGCTGTACGTCCTGTCGCTCGCTGTACAACACGTCGCCGTACCTCGATGATGAAGTCCGCCAGCCGCCGCATCAGCTCGGTCTCGTGCCGCTTGTACAGTATCTCCAGCGAGCCGAGGCGGTACCAGGCGGGCGCGAGGCGCAGCACCACGGCCGCGCGCTCCTGCCGCGCGTGCCCGCTGTACGTCCTGTCACCCGCTGTACAACACGTCGCCGTACCTCGATGATGAAGTCCGCCAGCCGCCGCAGCAGCTCGGTCTCGTGCCGCTTGTACAGTATCTCCAGCGAGCCGAGGCGGTACCAGGCGGGCGCGAGGCGCAGCACCACGGCCGCGCGCTCCTGCCGCGCGTGCCGGCTGTACGTCCTGTCGCTCGCTGTACAACACGTCGCCGTACCTCGATGATGAAGTCCGCCAGCCGCCGCATCAGCTCGGTCTCGTGCCGCTTGTACAGTATCTCCAGCGAGCCGAGGCGGTACCAGGCGGGTGCGAGGCGCAGCACCACGGCCGCGCGCTCCTGCCGCGCGTGCCCGCTGTACGTCCTGTCACCCGCTGTACAACACGTCGCCGTACCTCGATGATGAAGTCCGCCAGCCGCCGCAGCAGCTCGGTCTCGTGCCGCTTGTACAGTATCTCCAGCGAGCCGAGGCGGTACCAGGCGGGCGCGAGGCGCAGCACCACGGCCGCGCGCTCCTGCCGCGCGTGCCCGCTGTACGTCTTGTCGCGCCACACTTTGTGCTCGTCGCTCACTGGACAATAATGAAATCAGGCCTTTACATCCGTTACTTGATGATTTTTACAGTACTCTCCGAGTGAAGTAACCACTCTTGAAATACTGGAATGCCTGGGACAGGCGGTTTCAAATGTCGTACGGTTGCCCAAGCACATACGATAATGTAGCGGATAATTGTGGCTGGACTCTTTGGAGAGGCCAGGCACACAATATTTTACTATTTTAAATTAAGAATGATAATAAGTGTGTCATCCGCTACGTCAGAGACGAGAAAATAGGGAACTGGGAGAATGGTTGAGAGCGCATAGGGTGTAGGCTGTATAGTTCCTAGATGTATTAATATGATAAATAAAATATATAGTGCAAAGTGTCCTGTGTGTTTAAATTGATAAACCTAGCCTACCACTGGAGCGACTACCCCCCCACAAAAACGCCACAGTACCTATTCTCACAACATAGTCAGCCAAGTCCAGAGGAATGACTGGTCAATACATCAGGGGCCAACCGTGATCGGGTTTCCTTAGAATGAACTCGTATTGCTTGATCCTTCAGTGTTAGAGCGTGCGTATAATGTACTTGAGATTTGGAAAAAGTCTTATTGGTACACACCACAACCTGGGAATCGAACCTAGGCCACAGAACGCACCACTGGATAACAGGCATATCTTTCATAAAGCAAAATGGCAATGCTTAGCCAAACCAAACTATACATACATAGTACATACATATAATCACGCCTTTTTCCCGTAGGGGTAGGCAGGACCGCCTCTTTCCCGTAGGGGTAGGCAGAGACCACTTCTTTCCACTTGCTACGATCCTTACATACTTCTTTCGCTTCGCTCACTTTCATTCTTACCATCCATTCCTCCTCTTACATTCAACGTAGCGAAGTGGCTCTCCATGGGCCACTTTTCGCCTCCGCAAGAACGAGACGTGATGGGTGGCGAACCACATCGCCGCCATTTTGGATAATTAAATTATTTTTATGATTATCCATTGCGTTCTCACGGATTGGTGGAGAGGGTAGGAATAGGGAAAGGGAAGGATAGGTGGTGTGGAAAGGAAGATTAGTAAGTTAGAGTGGGAATTAGGAATGTAGGATATTACCGCCCAGGAGGGCAAGGGATAGGACAGTAATAGCTAGGGAAGCCGGGGTCGCGTACCCGTATACTATACCATAACTACCGGACAGGTAAGTTGGGATGAGTATCCCATGACATACTATAATTATGTCCCCCAATATTGTTTTTGTCATTATTTTTTTAAGAATTTCATAGTGAATTAAGTATGAGGTCTTACCCACCAGCGCTCCGGCCCGGGTGGTGGGGATGCCGAGGTGGTAGCAGGCCTCGCTGGCTACCATCTCTCGTATTGACGACCGTAGGACCGCGCGCCCGTCGCCGAACCGCGAGTATGGTGTCTCCCCTGAACCCTTGAGCTGGGGTTGCCAGCTTTCGCCTTTACTGTAAAAAAATGACAAGCCATCGATAATAATATTATAAAAGGAAAGATTGCATTGAATAGGTACCAAAACTACTCGGCCTATTTTAATGTAATTTGGCACAGATATAGAGTAGATCACAGGGACGGGGAAGGACATAGCCTACATTTGAACCCCAAAAAGCTCCCGCGGATACTGTATTTACGTGTAGCCGCAGAATACATCTATATATTTATATAATAAAATCTGCCAAAAACTATAATAATTACAGGAAAACTTCAATAACATTGAAAGCCTTTTTAAGTAATAATAAACTCTAGTAGTGTGGGGTTCCTATAACTCCATTCCTATCGGTTTCAGTTGCCACTTACCTTTTGAAGACCCTCATCCAAATTCTACCTATTATACAGGCTAGGGCTTCCCTATGAAGGAGAACTAGCCTTCACCACTACACACTATTTAGAGCTACCATTTGATGTCCATATTTACAAAACTGCAATATATAATATATTGTAACACATTATAATACTGAGATATTGCTGACTTTACCTGTTGACATATTCCCCAAGAACATGTGCTCGTCCATCACCAAGTTGATCTGACCAAAACCCAAACTGATATCCACCATACCTGCAAAAATATGTACCAAATTGTCAATAATAATAAAATAGCGGAAACTTTTTTTTTTTTTTTTTCGAATGGGTCTATGCTAATGACATTTAAGTCCCTTTAGCTTAATCGGTTTAGTGACTGCCTTTTGGCTAGTCTTTACGGTAGGATAGCGGAAACTATACCATTAGCTTATCTATAAAAAAGGCAAAGCTGTTTGACTAATGTATCAATGCAAGGGGCAAACCCTTAAGGCTAGAAATTTTCAATTTTGCACATGTATTTCTCACTAGCTGTTGCCCGCGGCTCTACCCCCGTAAATACAGTATCCCACTAGAACACTATACTTTATCGGGATAAAAAGTAGCCTATGTTTTAAAATCCAGAGCTCAAGCTACTGCCATACCAAATTTCATCTAGGTAGTTTAGTAGTTTTTGCATGAAAGAGTAATAAGCATCCATCCTCACAAACTTTCACATTTATAATTTTAGTAAAATATGATTTAGGTAACCACAAATTAAGAATTTTTGGAAATTCAACCCACAAGGGGGTAAAATAGGTGATAAAAGTTTGTACGATTTTTTTTATTCCTTGGACATATTTATAAATAATGAGTAAAGTATTTAATTGTATTCTTAAATTGAGCCCCTAGGAGGGTAAAATAAGGTATGAAAGTTTTAAAAATATTATAAAGATATTGTTTAAAAAACCAATTTCACGCAGGTGAAGCTGGACCCAATAGCAAGTATAAAGTGTTTTATAAAACTAGAAAGAAAACACTGTAGTATATTTTTATGATCAGCTTTAACAACCTTACCTGTGACAAACAGTAAGTCCTCCTTCTACCACAAATTTGCCGGCTACAAAGTCTATAAATTCCTCTGTTTCTGCAACCTTTGGATCCAGATCTAAGATGTCAGCAAGGGCAGTTTCTGACACACAAACAAGGTGCAATTTGCCTGTCAGGGCCTCTGTAGGTACCTGAGAAATTAGTTGAATATCACACAAACGTTAAATGACCTATTACTTATGAATAATTTGCAAAGTTATAAATAGTAGATGTAGAAAAGTGATTATGGGGCCAGTACTTAATATACTTTTTTTTAATATTTATTATTAACATAAAACATACAATATTGATCGTTGAACGCTCCATAAGCCACTTAGACTTGTCCGGAGGGTAAGTTAGCAACAAGAATTAAATAAAGTAACCAAAATTAAATACTTCTATATACATATATACTTACTTTGGAAAATACAGCATTATTTACAGCAACCGGTACGTTGTATTCTGGATTATCGTCAATAGGTAGTTTGGCGTAAGAAGGTGGATATTTAAACTTCCAATCTTTTAGATTCGCAATTTTCGCTGTCGCGGTAGACATCTCTGCGTATTGTTTGTAAAGCGCGGCAGTAACGAGTAAACTTCGTCTCATTGGGTACAAGAATCATCAATTTCTTATGTTTATAGGTAAAACATCTAAATAATCGTCAGTCGTCACTAATAATTTGTTTTGAACCTATAATTTATTTATGTTCTATAAATTTCACAATGTTTTCTTTTTAGGGTTCCGTAATACTTAAGGAACCCTTATAGTTTCGCTCTGTCCGTCTGTCTGTCTGTCTGTCTGTCTGTCTGTCTGTCTGTCTGTCTGTCCGCGCCTCTAGCTCCTGTAATTATGAATATAAATTGATGAAATTTGGTGCAGTTATAGATTGTGTATAGATCACGGTTTCGGGATCATAAAAAAATAATTATTTTATATTTTAGGGGTGGCTCTCCATACATGTGAAGTGGGGATGAAAAATATTTTTTCACTCTACCCCATCGTGTGGGGTATCATAGAATAGGTCTTTTAAAATAAAGGCAAGGTTTCATACGTTACTTTTTTATAAAGTTGACCATTTTCGAGTAATCGGCCTCCAAAGTAGTTTGTAAGTTGGTCCCCCCCCTAGCATTTTTAAACTATAGGAGATAGAAACATGGAAATTTTCATGCTGATAGATCATGCTAAAAACTCTTTTGGAAAATTATTGTGAACCAAATCGGACAGTAACTTTTGGAGTAATTAAAAAAAATCATATTACGCGTTTATAGTTACGGAACCCTCCTTAGACATGTCCTGACATGCTCTTGGTTAGGTTTTTTTTGTAAGGATGGTCATTTTTGTTTATTTTAATTTGCTTTTTACTAGCTTACGAATAAAGTTGAAAATTGTTAATCATTTTATTCATGATTGTTATCTATACTTCGTGCATGATTGGATCGATTAATGACGTTTTGTTATTTGTAAACAAGAATTTGACGTTGACATTTAGTACTTTTAAATTCGATTTTCTGTGGTTAAGCACACTATTGATACGATTTTTAAACAAAAAAAATATTTGGTGATTAGGTAGAGCAGCTAACATTTGAAGCATATGCCCACTGAGGTGGCTGGGCAGAATATCCTCGAGACTCCGCTTCTACTTGGGTTACATAAGGATTTCTCAACACTTCTAATAGAATTCGCACCTGTAAAATTTAATTTTATGTTTATACGGCTTGGCAAAAAAGAGTATGACGCGGTGACAGCAGACACATATTTTATGCAAAATTTAATTTAGATATTTTTTTAAACCAAAAAATATAATAAATTTCATTCCAATCTATTCAGTGCTGGTTTATGCACTATCAGCGCCCAGCGAAGGATAGTAAAGAACGCCTGCCTCTCGCCGCTACTGATTCTATTAAGGGCTAAAGCCCCCGCTTTAGCCCTTAATAGAATCAGTAGCAGTCATTCACTAGACGGACATGCCCGCGGGCAAGCCTGTAGGTATGCCCGACAGGCTTCGCTACTATTAGGTCTGTGTAGTGTATTACCGTCGCGGGCCGTCCGGCAGACTGCCCGATGAAGTCCGCGAGATCTCATTTTGTCTGCGCGGGCACGGGCATGTCCGAATGTGAATGCTCACCGCGGGCTGCCTGTGCACAGACGTTGAATGACAGCAAGCCGAGCAGACGTCCGTTTATTTAATATTTGTTTAACTTGCGGAGCATATTTACTTTCTAATGATTTTTAATGACAATAAAATATTCAATTTATTATTTACAATTGTATGCAAGTAATCGTTCTCTTGGAGTCACTAACAGCCTCATCTTGGTCTTTTGTTTTGTAATTTTAGGCGCGATAATTTGTAGTAAAAATTCAAATGACTATATTATAGTCATTTGAATTTTTACTACAACTTATCGCGCCTAAAATCTGTACAATAGGGAATATGCACGTAATTTTTTCATTTTTTTATATAGGTCTATGTTGTTTGGTAAATCGCATGGTAAAATCAGTTTTTTGATATCATTAAAAATAACGAAGATATGAACGTTTAAAAATAGTCTATTAGACAGAGAGATCGGACGTGTACCGTGACGTCACATAACACGACTTTCATAGAAAGTTCATACTAAATTTCGTTTTGCTAGAAAGAGATAGATTACAAACTTTGACCGCTCATCTTGCTCATTTATCAACAGATATTGAAATTTTTTCCGCCATTTCCTTTAATTTTCAGTCTAGTATCATATTATTATGTTTTAAGCTATTTTTATATTTTCTGCATATTCCCTATTACTTACGTATGGAATATGGATATATTATATCCATATTCCATACGTAAGTAATTGTACAGTTCGCCTGGTTCTTCAATTTTTAATTCTTAAGGCAAATTTATATGACTATACCTACTCGTTTCTGTTCTGATTCCATTTTTTGCATCAATGAGGAAGATGTAAATCAAAATTTATTCCCCTTTTTCAGCCCTAACAAAAAATTTAAGCAATAATAAGACTTAACTGTGAAAAAATTGTGTTGATATCACGAAAATTGAGTTTTTTATAAGCAAATCAATATGGGAACGCGCGAAAACTGATTGCGCCCGTCGAGTAATGGCTGTGACGTCACATCGCCGTGCGTAGCTAGCTAACTATGCAATGTGCATACAGTATGTTTTTGACACGCGCTCTGTAAACTTACCTTCGTTCATTTCGATTCATTTTTATATATTATTATAATAAATATGACTTAATAGGGAAAATTGTTAACCCTCAGTTTACCCGGTGGATTTTTAGTACGTAATTTACCTCCTGTGGACCCAGGGACACACTCATATTAAAATGGCTCTAAAACTACAATTAAACGCTTTTACAGTCCTGTAATCAGCTTTATTGTCAAAACAAGTCTTATCCTTGAATAACAATAGAATTCTTGCACATAATTAACAGTGAATACTTTTTTAGGAACTATAAATCAAAATCACAGAACTTTTCATATAAAATAACAAGTGTCAACTTCTGACCTGAAAATCACAACCTTCTTGTAACTTTACTAAATATTTAACATATAAACTTAAAAAAATGTATTTTAAACAACACAAAATAAAATGAATTAAATGTTTATATCTTAACAAAAAAAACGTGCAGAGGTCAATGATTGGTCTTTTCGACGCAGCTCGAACATATCTTTTTGGTGCAGCTTAGGCAGACTGGCTTTGAACAGCTGTGACACAGGTATGCAGTCTTCATACGTAGACGCCAAGGACAAAGATGACAAACTTTCCTCTCGTTTCGTGCTAATTTTTGGTCATCGTTTGTGACTTCAAAAGGCAGAGGAACTTGTATTATTTCCGATATGATGGCGCGAAGCCAATTATCAACAACTGACTCTGCATTATCGTCCAAGAAATTAATTATATTGTTAGGAGTCATTTTGTACACTAAAAAGAAAAGAAAATCATATTAAAAAAATACTACTAAAAACAAAAACAGTTACATACTTACCCCGCTGTGGTCCCATGGACCCACTTGAGGCTAGTACTTACCGATCCGATCCGCGCCCCGACACGTCCGCAAACCACAACGTTTGGCGCGAAACAGAATGAAGGTACTGAGCCGCGCGACACCAACGGAACAAACCAAAAAAAGTTACGCGCTTAGGCTGGGACTATACGGCACCGGAATCCGTAGCTCCGGGAAAATTTAGTTCCCGGTACCCCATCGACTATACATAGCCGGATTCCGGCCGCCGGAATGCGTAAGGATTGATACTAGAAAAATTTGTTCCCTTTTTTTTTTAAGATTTAAACGGTCTGTAACAAGTCAAAGAAATCCTTCTTATTGAACAATAATTTATGTGATGTATAAAATAATTGAAAAAGCAATAAATGGAACAGTTATAAGTAGGTTTCAATTAATTTTTTGTAAAATTTTTCTTAATATGGTCGCGGTACCTTTAAAGTGCCATGTTATTGTATCATGCAGTAGCAGTAAACAATAAACGCAAAATCAAGAAAGCTAGGAGGTACTGGGTGTATTCATTTATTGAAAACCGTTTAAGTTTTCAATAAACCTGTTTACCCCAAAATAAGATTCCATGAAGATACATTTTTTGAATATTATCGAATATCGGTCAATTCCATATTACGTAGGTAGTATAAATTAATGTATAGGGTAAAGCCACAACACTGCGTTGTGACTTGTCACTGTGTGGCGTCTCAACTCCAGAATCTCGCAGAGAGATATTAGATTACTTGGATTTTTTTTTATTTTTAGGACTCCATAATACACCACAAGGAAGGAACCCTTATAGGTAGTTTCGCTCTGTCATGTCCCAACATACTCTTGGTTAGATAAAAAAAAGGCACAAATCACATAAATCTTTAGGTATTTAATTATATATTTTATTACATATAAAAATTGTTTTATTCTAAATATAATATGACAACAAGTACAAATTAGTCTTTGTAAAACTTACTGCAGAAAAAAGAATATAGTTACTTATGTATTAGCCTTTTAAATAAAATGTCTTTATTTAACAACTGGGTGATTTATTTTGTTATAAATTAAGAATCTACCTACCTACTGATTTTTATTAACATTTAAAATTATATTATAATTACCTATATAAAAATTATGTTTTATTCTAAATACAAACCAGTGTTTGTAAAACTTGCTGTAAAATATGAGATCTAATCACAATATATTAAAATACTTATATTATATTCTATCAGGTGCAGGTTGGATGAAATCATCTGCTTTATTTTCTACAGCTTTTTTATTAGAGCGTTTGAACGCATTCAGTTTGTTTGAAGTTTTTTTTTTGTTTTTGTTGGGAGCAGTGCTTGATGTTGAAGATGAAGATGTTACTTTACTGACATCGGTAAAAAGTGTATTGCTTGCAGGTTATGGTTCAGTATTTTCGTAGTTGCCACTGGTACTAAAACAATTATAGGGAAAGTTAAGAAGGTATTACATCATTCGATAACGTCCCAATCTATAAGAAATATAATAGTAAGAAACAATATCTGGAAGGTAACTGTGTGCAAAAAAATTGAGGTAAGAGCTTGGTTTCAGCATTTTATTAATTTAATCTACCTTTAAATATTATAAGCACTTACTTTCTGTGTTTTTATAGGTACAGGTCGTAAAAATTGTAGACTATAAGCAAACACATATTTTTTTCGCTTTTTTTTGCAGCCTGGCCCGTTCCAACGTTTTTCTGTTGATATATTTCTTTATTATAATAGTCTCTGATGACGTTCCACCGCTTTTTGATATCATTTACTGAAAATATAATTATATTATGTACCATATATAATAAGTACATACTGGGTACTATACAAACTGTGTTTTTAAATTTTAAAGTATCTAGTCTCTTAAGTTTGTATTTGGTTTTAAGTAGGTTCAATTTTGTCAATATATTTTGATGTAGGTATGTACCTACTTAGTTTCACTGTAATTACACACACACTACTTCTTGCACTATTTCTACTTTAAAGTGGAAATAGTGCAAGAAGTAGTGTGTGTGTGTAATTACAGTGAAACATGAATTTCCATCAAGAACCTACCTACAGTACAATCAATAACTACTTAGTTGCTAATAAAGTTTTTAGAGTTTGAAGCTCAGGTTAAAATATCTGGTCTCCACAAGTATTCCTGTCTCTTAAGTTATATGTATTAACTGAATAGAGAACTAAAGTTTAAAGGATAGTTGCCTGTAATTTAATAAAACCTGTAATTGTGTAATATAAAATTATTGTAGTACTTACTTACGTTTAGATTTTTTTTTTCATATTCACATAAATTGTTCCAATCTCTTTGCTCTTCACAGACTGGTCAGAGGGAATCTTTCAAGTTCCTGTTATGAATTATGAGTATTGCAGCAAAGACTTTTAGATAAATACTGCAGACTCGTGTTCCACAGGCATTCAAAATTCATGCATAACAATATATTAATATTTCTGATTCTGAATCGAGCACTGCATTAATTTGAGTTTTGTTGACACATCACACAATGGCGCGGGGCCGGGCGCCACTTGTCAAATTTGCCCGTAATTCCGTCGCTATGTAGTCAGCTCCATACAACTGCATACAATATTGATAAACTCCACCCCTTTCGCTGAATAAATTCCGCCCGGGTGCCCGGCGAGAACCAGGACGTCCGACGGTTGCTTACGGGGAAATTTCCGACCCGGACCGACCCGGCGTTAATGTAGTCGACGCAGGAAAAATTCATACGATTGTTTGACAGACGGATTGGTACCGGAATTGATTTTCCCCCGGAGCAACGGATTCCGGTGCCGTATAGTCCCAGCCTTAAAATAGTGGCCAGTGTGTCCCACGGACCAAGGAGGTAAATTGAGGGTTAAATTTAAACAAAAAATTAATACCAACTTTCAAAGTAAAAACGCACAAAAGAGTATGAAATAAATTTTATTTTCTAAAAATAATTCTCCTTTTAAATTCGGCTAAAATTTTAACTATTTCCCTACTCAATCTTCTTAATTTTGAAGTCTGTGCCAGCCCAAACAATATCCTGATAAAACAATATTTTATAGAACTCACATTTAAGTTGGCAACCAACTTCAAAATTATGAAAATCGAGTAGAGAAATCAAAAATTTCAAACTCAAAATGGGCTATGAAGTACATTATTTTGATAGAACAAATCTTTATCAAGTAAAAGTTACGCCATCTTGGTTTTCACAATACTTCAAATGTTAGCCATCTTGTTTTCACCATACTTCAAATGTCAAAATGGCTCCAAAAATCTCAAAAATGGGACCATTTAACTGGAGATACGTCTATGAGAGAAATAATTAAAATTTTTGCCGAATTTAAAAAGGGAGTTATTTAGAAAATAAGATTTTTTTCATACTTTTTTGTGCGTTTTTACTTTGGAAGTCTGTTTCATTTTTTGTTTCAAAATTATAATGTTTTCCATTTTTAGGGCTCCACTTAGGGCACTCAAGGAACGCTTATAGTTTCGCTCGCTCCGTCCGTCCGTCTGTTATACTTCCGTAATTATGAATATTGATGGATGAAATTTGGTACAGTTATAGATTGTGTGTAGATCTTAGGTTTGGCATAATAAAATAATAATAATTTTATATTTTAGGGGTAGCTCTGAAGGGGGGATGAAATATTTTTTCATTCTACCCCATTTGTGGGGTATCGTTGAATAGGTCTTTTAGAATTTAGGTAAGGTTTCTTTTAACATTACTTTTTTACAAAGTCGACTATTTTCGAGTAATCAGCCTCCAGTGGTTTGTAAGTTGGTCCCCCCTCCCTTAGAATTTCTAAATTATAAGAGATAGAAACTTGTAAGCTTCTATGCTAATAGATCATGCTAAAAACTCTCTAGGAAAATTATTTTAAGCGAAATCGGATAGTAACTTTTGAAGTAACTTGAAAAACCTATTACGCGATTTCCAAACGTGTGTCTTTAAAGACTGAGTTCTGTTCAATGCTTTTGGATCTAGGGTATACCCTTGGCACAAAATTTTACTTTTTGGTATGATATGCTTAATTTACTTCACATTGGCCAAATTCTTAAAGATGTACCTATACATTTTGAGGAGTTCCCTCGATTCCTCATGGATTCCGTCATCAGGTTTCCACTTTAGTGACTAAAGTCTAAAAGGGCCAATTTCAAATTACGTCCATCCATAAATAACGTCGCACGTTAGGGGGGAGGGAGGGGGTCGACGAAGTGTTACATTGTGTGACAAGGGGGTAGGAGGGGTTCTAATTTTCGTGACGTCACATTTCAAAATCTATTTTAATCTAAGTGTTAATATAGTAATTATAAGTAATAGCTATATGATATTATGATAGCTATTGCCCCAGTGTCGAGACCCCCCAGCCCCAGTGATGTTTAAGAGATCATAATGTTGTTTTTTTATTACATAAGTTATTTTTTTTTCGCCGAGAAAATGCGTTTCAGCATCCCACTAGGGGATAGCGGTCCTACCCATGAGTATGCGAGACTCTGCTGCACCCGAAAAGATGGTGAATGGGCGCAGCCCCTACTCAATAAAAACTCGGCGGTACTCCACTCCATACCACCCTTGGCGGGCCACGGGATCGATCGAAAGACGATCCATGCGTCAGATGGGCATATAAAAGTTGGACCTGTGCCTAATCTCTCGACAGTCGTGTCGGTCATCCGTCCCACCAATTCAAATTAAACAAATTTCGGAACTGCTGTTTTAATTGAATAATTATTTCTAGATGTAAAATTGAAAAATGTGACGTCACGCTAGGGAGGGAGGGGGTCTCACAAATGTGACAAGGACGGGGGAGGGGGTCAAAAATCATGAAATTCGTCTGACGTAATTTATGGATGGCCCCTAAAACTCGAGAACGGCTAGACCGATTTGGCTGATTTTGATCTTAAAATAATTGTATCAGTTCAGGGAAAGTTCAAAAGGTGAGAAATTAATAGTCCTAACGTATAGTAATATGTACGTATATTAATATATACGTTAGGGCTATATACATATATAGCCCTAACGTATATCCGCCTCCTTTTTTGGGATGTCGGTTAAAAAATACTAAAATATAATAGTCAATCTATGACATTTTGTTCATAAAGTTTTTTGTCGAGATCTCAAACAAGTGACTACACCATAAACATAGTTATAAGCGAGGGGAAAAAGTAGGTAGGGAGTTTTTTGTATTGTCTTATTTCATCTTTTAAGTTTCATTCAATAGATTAAATATATTTTTTAAGTAGGTACCTAACATATCTGCGTGACTCGTGTTTTATTTCTCTATGTAAAACCCATTGTTTAAAATACATTGTCACTAAAATACTGAATTCATTCTGAGCATATTCTATAAACTAAACATTTAGTAATGCAAAAAAAATATGTAGGTAGATGTTTCGTATTTATTTAGGTACCTACTCAGTACTCACATTAAAATATTCTTCGCAATAAATGTCTACTGATTTTTGTAGCTATAACACTTTTTTCAACACTTTACACAACTAATTTTCTCAGATTTTGTCGTTGGGCACATGAAAAAAGTATTTTTCTGGAGTGCTAACCGTTGTATTATACATAAAGGTGTTATACAATTATATCTATATGTTATTTTATCACCATAATTCCAAAAATTTCAATAAAACTTCAAAATTACTGCACGAGTTCCTTACCGCGGCGGTCAGAGCCGGCGAAATGACGTCACGCGTTGAGCGGTCAAGCTCGCGCTGATTTTAAAAACATCCAACTTTAAAAATTAATAAAAAAATCAGTTTTTGAGATATCGAAAAAATTCTTTCACTAATATTTTTTAGATTTTATTTTTGATTTTTATACATTATAAAATAATTACACTCATCTAGCTCATTCTTTTTCCTTTATTTTCATCTAAAGCAATTTTTCGCCTTTGCGTTGCCATATTATTGTACACAACTAATCGCGAAGCCGTTACAAAGCAAACTGATCGGCCTGTGTAGTGTATTGCGGCTACAGACTTGCCCGGACAGACTGCCTGCGGGCATGTCCGTGTAGTGAATTCCCCGCTTAAAGATGTTAGCATTTAGAATTTAAGATGATACAATCGAATTTTTTTTAGTTCCTGCTATCACCGTGTAAGGGTCAAATGGGGTTCAGTGTAACAAGGGGCACAGCATAACATCAAAATTTTCTCTGTCCCTTTCTTATATTATTTTATCAATCATGTCTCTAGAGGTGAATTGTCAGTCTCAGGCAAAGACTATATACCTACTCAAAGGTCTCAGGCACCGCCATGTTTATAAGTTGTCATTATAATTGAAATTATAATTTAGCTTATGAAGTTTCGTTTGTGTTGGAAAATTAATTATTAATGGTGAGTGTGTGTATGTTGTCTTTAATCTTCATGCAGGTGGTGTTTGAATAGTAAACTAAGTTGATTGGAATTTATAACATATAAAATTTTAACGAACTTTTGTTTTGGGCAGTCCGGTGTCCCGGTACAGTGTAATGGGGTACAGTGTAACATTTTATAGTGTGCCCCTTTTGACTTGTTTTTTTTTCTTCTAGGTTATTTACATTGAAAATGGTTTGGAACCGGAAAAGAACGAAATAAATTGGTCTAAAGAGTTGAAAAAGCTGATTGCCTCTTTACCAAAAAAAAAAAACTGCGGCACTTTAATCTAGGTTAAGAAATGGTCATATTTTTGTAAAATATAGGTATAATATTACATAAGTTTGTTTTTAACTACCATATTTTTTGTACACCATAGTTTAAGTTTAATGTTGATTTGTTTGCAATATTTTATTTCGTTGGAAGTTCGTATAGTCTACTGTTATACTGTACCCCTATGGCTGTTAAACTGTACCCCACCCATGGGGCACACTGTAACAAAATTATGATCTCAGAAAACATAAAAAAAGGATATCTAAACATAATTTTGGCTCTTTTTCTATTCTAATGTGAAGCTTTACTTTGAACTGTTGATTTTATAGTAAACAACTAGCGACCCGCCCCGGCTTCGCACGGGTACAATGTTATATCTGTATAATCTATGGGTACAATACTGATACTAATACTGCAGCTACCTCATAGATCTAAACTCCCCTCGGTACTCGGTCCAGTACTTTTTGAGCCTATTCATTACAAACAAACAAACAAACATACAAAGTTTTCCTCTTTATAATATTAGTGTAGATAAGAATTCCATTTAATAAACGGTTTTCTTTCTAAAAATAAAAGTAACTTTTTTGTTACACTGGTTCCCCTGTTAACTCTATTCTTTTTTGCCAAGCTGTACTATCGTCATAATAACATAACAAGACATAACAAATTCAATTTCAAAAAAATTCAACTCGTACCTTCTCAAAATTATTACTTTCCGCATCATCTATAGATTCCTCCAAAAGCCAATTGCGAGGGACATATACAGGGTTTACGGACAACATTCTTCTACGTCTTTCCAGTTCGAAGGACCCCAACATACAGGCTGTTACTAAAATCATAATTTGATTTGATGTTCGTTAAGTAATTGTGGTCTGTGTAATTAACTTAAGGCATAATCAGAAGCGTAGCGTGCCTTGGCGGGGGCCCCGTATAAAAATTTGTTTAGGGACCCATGAAAGGGTAAAGCATGGGTAAAGACAAACTCTCACAAAAGAAAAAAAAATGCATAGAAAAGAAATATTTATTCATCACAATCACAGAACACATATACCCTAAAGGGATCACAATTATCTATCTAACCGATGTAGGGTGTTGCCAACTTTTAAACGCACTTTTTTTTACTTTTGTCATTTGTGAAATAAATAAAAAAAATGAAAAGTTTTTATTCGTTTTTGCTTACGCACGTTGGAGGGCCTCGTATAATTGATTCTGCAGATACGGCAGTAGCTACGCCCCTGAGCATAATATAAATTTGTCGATTCTTATACCCGATTCCTTTTGGATACGGTCTCGGTACTGCTCCACCCATACACCATAAGACGAATGACTCGAGAGTCGTTTCAATGACCACTTCTCTTCCAATTTTACTGGATTTAACAATTCACTTGGCTCAAGCTGTTTTAAACGAATGTTGTTTATAAAGTAACATAGTTCCTAAATTAATAATAATCACAGAACTAGGTACTAGTTAATTGGACTACAAGTAACATGCCTCTGCTAGCTGTCTGAAAGTGGCTGTAAAATCAGCCCCAGTGCGTTGCATCATATCCAATAGCTTTTCTAAAAGTTGGTCGTCATCCCAACGCTCTTCTTTTAAACCAATTTTCAATAGAAATGTCGCTCTGCAAATATAATTATTTGAAAAGAACTTTATCTTAGGTAAGTTTCTTCTGAAACATCGTTGCTTATTTTAGTGATCATATTTAAGTCTTTGTGTAACTCAATAAGTTTCTTACAATATTTTGCTTTTGCAGTACGCGTCGAATGTTTTAACGATTTGGGACAGGTGAGTCTGCTGCTCGGAAGAAAGCAAAGATTTAAAGGTTTCAGCCAACTCGTAGATGTTCCAAATAACAACCTGAAAAAATAGCATAAAACAAAAAAAAATATTAAGGGCAAATATTATGCGCGAAATAAAATACAAATTCCAAAAAAATTACATCAGGCTGCTTCATAAAAGCAAATCTTCCTTGTTTATCTGAGCTGTTAGCAACGAAACCCTCATCATAGCAATCAAGAAAGCCAAATGGTCCAAAGCCTAGGGAGAGACCGAGTAGACTCATGTTGTCGGTGTTTAGAAGCCCATGCGTGAACCCTAGACCTACGTACGAGACAAAACAGGAATTATTCAAAATACTTTATCGTAGTTAGTAGGTCTTTTGACTGTACATACACAGTACGTTGAAAATTATCTTACCTTGCCACTTCACTACGAGATCAAGACTCCTTTGAGATATCTCAGAAAATAGCCTCAAATATCTGTTGTCATCTGATACATGAATATCAGGGAAATGTTCCTGGAAGCGTAGGATTTTCGTTACGACAATATTCAGTCGTTGGTCGCAACTGGCTAATTATTAACATTTAGTAATACTTACCTGTATTACAAAGTCAGCAAGTTGTCTGAGAACTTGCAACTCTCCACACTTAGCCAGAATCTCGAAAGATCCAAATCTAAGCCAACTTGGAGACAGTCTCAATGCTACTGATGCTCTCTCATTCTGCGGTGAACCTGTATAGAACTTATCTCGGACCACAGCGTCGTTACTCACTAAAACATTGATATTTTTAAAATAAGGGAGAGTAAACGTCATGTACCAATATATTTTGCAACTTAAGTTCCCGTTCCATCAGTAACTTACCTGCTATAACAGCAGTTCTAATGGTAGGAACACCAAGATGATGCAAAGCCTCGGAAACTATCATCTCTCGAATACTAGAGCGAAGAACGGTTCTGCCGTCGAAAATTCGCGAGAAAGGTGTTGGTCCTAGACCCTTCAGCTGTATCTGCCATCGTTCGCCCACTCTGTAGTAATAATGTGGTTTAATTCACTTATAGCTTAATATGTATGTTACGTACTCTACAGAAGCATAAAAAGTTTTGTAATGAATTTGGGATAAATACCTGTTCACATATTCACCAATAATATGTGCTCTACCATCACCGAGCTGGCCGACCCATATTCCGTATTGGTGTCCTCCATACCTGAAATAAAGCGTCAAATGCGAGAGATAAGTAGATACATAATATATACCACTCCTGAAATATAAACTGTATCCACTGGCTACTTAAGGGTCTACTTAAAACTTACCGATGTGCTACCGGTACAGCACCTTTAGGAAACTTCTTTCCGCTTAAAAACTCCATGAAATCTCTTTGGGAAGCTATATCAGGAACCATGTCTAGTATATCTGTAAGCGCATCTTCAGAAACGCACACTAAACGAATATTAGAATTGAAGGTGCGAGGAACCGCCTGGTAAAATGTATAAAACTCATATTAATACCTACGGTATTTTATTTAAAAATATCGTTAGTGGCAGTGTTTTACTTCAGGTTTATTTTATAAGTAAGTAATTGGATACTTATGCAAAGTAATTCGCAATGTTTACAAACCTCTGCGAATACAACGTTTTGTACTTTTTGTGCTGGTTTATAATTTATATTTACGGGCAAAGTCATATATTTTGGAAAACGGTTAAATCTCCATTCAACTAAATTTTTTTTCAAGTTCAACGGTCCTAAATCCATTGTTTTTGATTTTGTTGTTAACCACAAAATGTAGTAGTTAAATTAGAATATCTTTGGAAAATACTTAAAAAAGTGTAAAAGAATCCAAAGAAATCATAGATATATAATATATTAAAAACACTGAAATAAAATAAATTTATAAATAAAACAATCTGAAATTTTGAACAGCAAACCATTTGAAAGAGGTTGGAAAGAGGTAGATGTTGACGTTAGGCCTAGGTCAAGGTACCCTCGCCTTCTGACGGAAGAAGAATAAATTATGGAAGGAGTCAAAAGGGCCATACCTTTGAGTATATAACCATACCAAAGATTTCCAGACGTACTAAAATACAATAATTATGGGGCAGCGCAGACGACAGACTAGGCGTGACGCACAAAAAGTGTGCGGAAAAATAAAACGTTTGCTTCAACGTGCGCTAACCATATTTTAGTCATGTTTTAATCTGCACTCTGCATTAGTTAGGGATGGACGTAAGTCGTAAAGTATGCGATCGTCGATGTATTATATTAAAAAGAGGTAGATATGTTATAAGCGCGTTAAAATGAAGACTCAAATTGGCCCGAGTCGGGCCAATTTTGGTTAGTATGTGACGAGCCTGTCAATGCGTAGCACGTACTAGGCGTCCCGTGCACCTTGCACAAAATTCCATCGTGTGTCTATAAATGTTGTAAAAACCATGACAAAAAAGTGAATAAACGCCAAGGACCCCATGGAACTATACAATATACAATTTGAAAAATTAATCCGGATGTTGTTTCAGAATTGAATGTTTAATATGAAACTATCCTTTAAAAAAGTATAGTAATAGGATACCCAAAATTGTCTATTTTTTCTTCATTTTCTGTACTTCAAGTATTAATTATAAAATAATACGATCGCGATCTCTGCACGATTTCCATAGCGTGTACCTATATATCTGTATTATCTATGGCGTGTACGTTCCTACAGTTCTACCGACAGAATGATTGAAGATGTGCGTCGTGTGCTTTGAGTCTGTGAAAAATCCGCGAATGACTTTATGCGCGCCATGTAGACGTTTTGTGCAGTGGCGGATCTACGACAATAGGGTATTTTCCAAGTTTCTGAAAAGTATGTCAAATTGTTCCTAATACCAAAATACATTAGCAGTTTGAACCATTCTTTGTGAATTTCTTTCTTTTCCTTGAAAATTAGCCTAAAAGTTTAAATTAATATTATAGGCGCGAAAACGCTATAATGAGTTGTCATGACGTCACATTCTTGTAACATTGTAACTGTCAAATGTCAAGTGTCAAATTACACTGAAAATGCCAAATCCCAGAATACCTACTATTTACGTTTTTAAATAAATGTTTTAAGCCTATTAAAAATGCCTTATAAATGGTGCGTAGTGCCAAAATATACTAATACGTCTATTAAAACACCGGGGAAAATCTTTGTGACCATACCAAAGAACATTGAAATGCGGAAAAAGTGGCTATTACTCGCTGACGCATGACGTTAATGATTCGATGCTGGCTATTCTTTATGGAAATCGGGAAGACATTAATAAAAGAAAAAGAAATACAAGAATATGACGTCATATTCCAATCTAGTGCGTTTTTAGTCACGTGGTCAAACGTGAAAAATTCATAATTTTATTTTTGATATTTTATAAAAATCATACATATTTTTGTGTAAAAAGTTGGTTAAATTGGTTTAAATTAATGTTTAGAATTATGCCCCCCCCCCATTTTGCAATTTTACGGTGGCGTATATACTAAATCTACGGTAATATTACATACATAGATGCAGCATAGATGTTATAAAGATAATGACGATTGACGGCCTTTAGTACCGGTGTTGGATTTGCAGGCTGGACCGTGAGTATGGCACGCTCCATAGTCCCATTTTACGGTGCGCGGCGTTGGAATTACGACTAATATTAAGTGATATTAAGTGTTAGCATGTATGATAACTGAGAAACGATGTATTTATGTTTCTTCCGAGTCTATAAGCTAAAGTTATTACTTACAAGTTACATGAAGTATTTGTTTCTTACTAGGTTATTACTAACTTTGAGCTCGCCCCCTCAGCATTTACATGACAATCAAGTATCAACACTTCAATCAACATCGCTCTGCAAAGAAACACGTTTTTTCGTTACCGTGTCAGAAAACTGCCTTTTGGGGTTTGTGTCAAATCCGAATGTCGATCTCTGACTTCCTAGCTCCTTCAAAATAAAAAAAATAAACATAACCTTATTTCACGTTTAGAAAGTCAACAAAGGCGAGTTATTAAATAAATTAACAATTAAACTGGTGGGGATTTTAAAGTGGTACCGTTAGTGAATATGTCCGTTTATACAGAAGAGTACTTGAAGGAAAAATTGACCAAGGAATTGGACGCCGTTCATGTTGTGAGTATTGGCTGTCAAATTGTAATAACACGTCTGCGGTAGGTAGCGAATTTAACTAAGAACAAATTAGTAGTACCTACGTTTTCTATTTTGATTATTAAGATGGGTAGACGAGCTAACCCCGATAAGTTCTTCGTTACCAAAGACGCTTTAGTGCCGGGTATATTTTTGGCATTGTTGGTGCGATGGTGCGTCGCTTCCTATCCCTATTCGGGTTATCAGAAGCCCCCGATGTACGGAGATTACGAGGCGCAGAGACATTGGCAGGAGATCACTTTGCACACGCCCGTAGATACGTGGTACAAAAACACTTCTCAGAATGACCTACAATATTGGGGGCTGGACTATCCGCCGCTGACCGCGTATCACAGCCTACTGATGGGACTCGTGGCAGACTGGCTCGACCCTGAGTCTGTTCGTCTGTTCGCGTCGAGAGGCTACGAGACTGACAGTCACAAAACATTTATGCGGTGGACTGTGTTCTTGAGTGATTTGTATTTCTTTGTGACCTCCGTGCTGTGTTTGTGTATCGAGCTCGAGAGATCTCGGCATAAGGACGATAAGAATGTATTCAAGCGCACAGACATTGCTACAACTCTGTTTCTACTGTACCCGGGGATCATATTAGTAGATCATGGCCACTTTCAGTACAACTGTATTTCCTTAGGCCTCTTTTTATGGGCAACCTTCTTTTTAATAGGCATAGAAATGGATATATTATGCACAATACTATTTGTACTCGCACTAAACTATAAGCAGATGGAGTTGTATCATGCGCTGCCGTTCTTTTTCTATTTGTTACGAACATGTTTTTTTGTTCAGCCCAAACGCAAGTACTACAATATTGCTACAAAGTTTATAAAACTAGGTATCACTGTTGTAACTACATTTATATTAGTCTGGTATCCTCTGTTCTCATCATGGGAATACATCTCCCAAGTTATACACAGACTGTTCCCATTAATGCGGGGAGTTTTTGAGGACAAAGTGTCAAATATATGGTGCTCTGTAAACATCTTCATAAAACTTAAAAACGTGTACACGAATGACGAGATGGTTAGAATGTGTTTTCTGACAACAATGATGACTGCAATGATATCTTGTTTAGATCTTTTCTTTAGATTTAATAAGAAGAAATTTGTTTTATCATGTATAAATGTATCTTTAGCCTTTTTCCTATTCTCCTTTCAAGTACATGAAAAGTCAATATTGCTTGTGGCAATACCCGTCGCTTTACACTTTCCTGAAGACCCGTTTATGTGCTTCTGGTTTTTAATAGTCTCAACCTTTAGTATGCTGCCTCTACTTCTTAAGGATGGTTTGTTGATACCTTTTATTTGCACAAGTTTGGTGTACACAGGGTTTTATAGTATCGCTTTACAATTAGCAGTTCCTAGTTCAGGTTTACTGTCATTTTTCAGTGCCAAAACAGTTTACAAAGCAATAAATGTTAATCATAATTCTGTGTACTTAAAGTTTCTGAGCACAATATTCTTTTTCTCCCTGCAAGGAATGTTTTGGTTAGCGTTCGGCACTTTGTTTGTTAAACCTCCGGAAAGATATCCAGACCTATTCCCTGTGCTGATATCTTTGTTTTCATGCGCACATTTTGTATTTTTCTTTGTATATTTTAATTATAGTCAATTATCACTGCCAACATGTTTAACTGTTGTATTTAAACATAAGAAAAATTGACCTTATAGTTTGTCTTGTAGTCTTATCACATTCTGAATAAAATAGCTAACTGTTTTATATTTGAGTTTTCTTTTTATACATTATACCTTTACCGAAACATTTTAATACGGGTGCCACCATTTGAAAGCTAATACCTGCACAGTGATTGATAGATTTCAGTAAAGTGATTAAGCCTAAAGTAAAGGATGCGAAAAGTAAATTAATTTTAAAATGTGGTAGATAGAAAAAGTAAGTATTACTTGAACTCTGAATTTATTGTAACTAGCATATTATATTTAAAAATAATATACATATTTTGCTGTCTCAAAAAAAAAAAAAAAAACTTATAGTGAAAATTATCATGCACTGTGGAACCCATGGTTGATTTATAGCCGCCACACATTACTTAGTTGCTGGTTGGTTTCTATCATCAATATAAATTATAAATATTAACTCCCTTACTAATAAAAATATTTATACAGTGTATTAGCTATACAATGTTTTGTCCTTGTCTGTCGAGCGACTTTTCCGACGTATCAGACAAGAACAAAACATTGTATAGCTTATCCACTGTGTAAATAATGTGGTAGATGTTAGATGTTTTATGATTATCGCAGGAGGTAGTGGACGAGAGCGACGGCTGCGGCGGCAAGTTCTCGGTGCTGGTGGTGTCTGACAAGTTCCAGGGAAAACCGCCTCTCGCACGTCACAGGTTTGTGCGAAACCAAGGGTTTAAATCACATAATAAGAATGATCAATTGGCTGTATGACTCCAATGTCAGCGTATGATAATTGACAACCCGCGAATACCGCAAATTGAACATTTTCAATAACGTGAATCGGGCATCGGCATTCTGTTGTCGTTAAGACCATAATAAATTTATAATTATTATTATAGAAGACCATAATAAATAAATAAATAAAATAAATAAATCGTTTATTTTCAAAGAACTTTACAAACAGCTATTTGTTCTGTTCCGCAAATTAGTAGTAGCCTGTCCTATGGAGGAAGTTAGGGTAAAGTGAAGTTAGGAAATCCAATTACAAAAATACACTGAATACTATAAATTGTATCTGACCGGAATGCAGCTCTTCAGACGAGTTGCGTTGCCAAAGAAAAGAAAAAGTATAGTGCCCTGTGCTATACTGTAAAGACTTATAATAATAAGTACTTGTGGTATTACCATAATAATAGATAATAAGAATGTAAGTTATGTAAATGTGAGCTCGGAAATAACTGTTATTATGTTACATAAGGAACACGCCATCGACGGTATATATTTTCTCGATTCATTTACAGAGTCTGAGGCGTGAAAATGTATTTGGAATGTATGGAGTATCTATGTGTAGTAGAAACGGCTGGACCGATTTTGGGCCGATACGTGGTGTTATAAGGAGTATACATAGTATAATACGAATTGAAATTAAATTATAACATTAAAAATGTTTTATTGTACTCCGGAATGTATGGTCTCATAAACGGAAAGGAAAAAAACGGAACGATAAAACATTTTTTTTTTAAATTTTAAGTAACCCTCGAATTGTCAATCACTGAGCGAGCTAATGATGAAAACAAAAAAAAAAAAATTAGATCAAAATTTGTTCATCCGTTTCGGAACTATGATGCCACGGACAGACCCACAGGCACACACAGACACGTCAAACTTGACACCCCTCTTTTTGCATCGGGGGTTAAAACAAGTTTCCGCTTCTATTAGTTCCACGCAAACGAAGTTACGAGCACCAGCTAGCTAATATTAGTACTTTTTTCGTACCAATGAACCTCTGATGGGAATAGAAACATTGGACGTATAATGTATAAATTACAATACCTTTTTATGGGTATGCATAAGTTAATATTTAAGTATGTATGTAATTCTATTATTCAACATCATTGCAGGCTAGTTAATTCAGTACTGCAGGAGGAGTTGAAGAGCATACACGCGTTCTCCCAAAAGACCCTGACGGTAGACCAATGGAAATCCCAGTAGACCAATAGACCAGTGGACAAGATGGCGTGCGTGCGAGTGTCTGCCCCGGGCAAAGTGATATTGCATGGTGAACACGCGGTGATGTTTGGCAAAATGGCCATAGCAGGCAGTCTGGGGCTACGCTCGTCTGTGCAGATCAAGGTACAGCTGTTTATCATTTCTTAAAAATTTTGACGAGTTTTAATAAACTTGTCAAAATTAAACGTTACTTTTACGTTACGTTAAGGAAGTTATAATCAAATTACATTGAAATTCTCAAATTCGGTCAAATCCGGTTGGCGGTTTAATTATTGGACTTTGTGCGTTGTCAGAAAATTGGTTTCTCGGGTTTTAATCCCGGTCAGATGCATATTACTGTGATAATTTTTCTTTTACTTTGTTTTTTTTTTTTAATTTTTTAATATTCTATCATTCTTCTAAAATTTGTTGTCATGGGATACTCATCCCAACTTACCTGTCCGGTAGTTGTGGTATAGTATACGGGTATGCGACCCCGGCTTCCCTAGCTATTACTGTCCTATCCCTTGCCTTCCTGGGTGGTAATATCCTACATTTCCTATTTGTCACTCTAACTTACCAATCTTCCTTTCCACACCACCTATCCTTCCCTTTCCCTATCCAACCCTCTCCACCAATCCGTGGAAACGCAATGGATAATCATAAAAATAATTTAATTATCCAAAATGGCGGCGATGTGGTTCACCACCCATCACGTCACGTTTCTCGCGGAGGTGAAAAGCGGATCATGGAGAGCCGCTTCGCTACGTTAATGTAAGAGGAGGAATGGATGGTAAGAATGAAAGTGAACGAAGCGAAACGAGTATGTAAGGATCGTAGCAAGTGGCAAAAAGTGGTCTCTGCCTACCCCTTTACGGGAAAAAGGCGTGATTATATGTACGTATGTAAAACTTAGAGCAACGCGTCTCCCAGGTACATTAAATACAATAGTTATCAATTTCAGGAACTTGAAAGTGTATCCACACTACACATCACATTCTCATCAGTGGACCTCTCGTCTACGGTGCAACTGCAAGCCATCAATACACTACTGCAACATTCGTCATCATCATGGAAGGCACCGCATACCTACCAGCACGACATCCAGATAGAAGCCACAGACAAGTTCCTCATAGAACACATACCAGAGTTTCATACGCTGAACAACTACCAGAAGAATGCTCTGAGAAGTTTCTTCTATCTTTTTTTTGGTATTCTCAGTGGTATAGTTCTGGATAAGGGTTTGGATATAGAAGTCGGCAGTGAACTAACTATTGGTGCTGGTACGGGCAGCTCTGCGTCTTTCGCTGTCTGCCTAGCCGGGGGTCTTCTACAGCTGGCTATGATGAAAAGTGGCTGTGCGAGTAAGGACTTTAGTGTGCAAGACAAAGAGCTGATTTCCGCCTGGGCGTACAACTCGGAGAAGATCATGCACGGAGCTCCTTCAGGTTTGAATTTGTTTTATGTATTACATGTTATTTACTTGTGAATTTTAAACGAAATAACTTAATTAGCTCAACGATGGCAGAAATATATTTAGATTTCGGTAATTTTTACCTAATTCAAGATTAGTAAAAAATCGGACCTGCGCCTGATCTCTCGTCAGTCTGTCGGTCATCCTTCCCACTGGGTTATGAGAGTAAAGGTAGAGTGAGTGCTCTTGTGTACTGCCCACACACTTGAGCACCTTAACATTACTCCTGCGTAACTGGACTTTCAATGAAACCGGCCACCGTCACCAAAATCGGTGTGGGGAGTTATTTATTATAAATATGGTTTAATCCTGTCGTCTTACTGTATTTGTATGTATGTATCTACTAAAATAACCGCAACATATTAAAAAGTGTTTGTCCAGTCGAATTACCTAAGTATGTTTGTATATCCAGGCATAGACAACGCGACGGCAACATTCGGCTCCCTCGTCTCACTTATCAAGGGCCAACCCCCGATCCACCTGTCTCTGGGTTTGGACTTGCGCGTGTTGCTCGTCAACACGGGCGTCAGTAGGGAGACGCGCGCGGTGGCCGCGCGGGTGGCTGAGCGGAGGGGCTGGGCGGGGGGAGCCATAGACAAGACGGTTGATGCTATTGGCTGCGTCGCGGAGGATGCTGCAGCGGTAAGTGAGATATGGTGGGCGAGAGACATAGATAGAAGGCGAGAGAGGTAGATTGAGGGTGAGGGAGATAGATAGAAGACGAGAGAGATAGATAGAGGGCGTAAGAGAGTGTTGGCCAATAGACGCGCGCGGGTAGTCTAGAGGGGCAGGGTGGGACAAGCGTAGAGAAGGGTGTGGACGCTATTGGCTGCTTCACGAAGGATACTGTTGCGGTGAGTGTGCTTGTGTGCGTGTGTGTGTGAGAGAGAGAGTGGGATGGATAGAGAAAATAATGCTGCTCACGATGCACTGTAGCAATGCTACATATGCAAATCAGATTGTTGAACATTTTGTATCTTGATTGCAGATCCTGAAGAATTTGTCTGTAGCTACGTCTGAGGCTGAGTTGGATGAAGGCTACAAGCATTTATCGGTAAGTCAAATAACTAACCTTCTATTCCTCTGTATGTGTATCTCATTTTTGAGTATACACAATGTTGAAGCTTTTGAAAATAATTTGTGGTACTATAATAGGCCGGAAAGTGTTATTGACTCAATCTTCGGGTAATTTGTCTGAGGTCCACTCGTCGGAAATTTTGTCTTATCGTTTGGCGTTTTATAAACAACTAGATGTTGCCCGAGACTTCGTGCGCGCAAAAGTTAATTTCGCCGAAACCGTACATTTTTCCGTAGTAAAAAGTAGCCTATATCATTCCTCGTGGTCTACTCTACATCTGTGCCCTATTTCATCAAAATCGGTCCAGTAGTTTCGGAGCCTACAACTTTTCCTCTTTATTATATAAGTAGAGAAATACAATACGGCCGACGTATCTTGGCGAGTCTGAACTTCGCGCAGAAGGTTGCGCAATAACTGTTTCTAAGTGTTTTCATATTTATTTTATTTGTACTAGTTGGTCAACTGTATTAGGGAAATTTTATTAGTCCATAGGTATATAAAAAAAATACAATAACAGTTTTCTTCACTAGTTGTACATGCGCTAAAGTTCGCAGAGCCTATGTTCAGACTGGCCAAGATACATCGGCCATAGTGTACCCGTGTCGTTCCAGACCTTGTGGGACATGAACCACTGCCTGCTGGGCGCGCTGGGCGTGTCGCACCCCGCGCTGGAGGCGATACGCACCGCCGCGGCGTCCCACCACCTCGTGGCCAAGCTGACCGGTGCCGGCGGAGGCGGGTTAGTGACGATGATGATGCTGTACCAGATGCGCGATATCTCGGAAATGCTTGATTTTCAAGAGCAACATTGTTATTAATTAAAATATTTAATCCCGTCATAATTAAAATATTTAATCAGTTAGAGAGTTGATGAAAACCATCCCGATCGCGACATATAAACATAGTGACAGTCGGGTAAAAACTTGATCAAAATGGTTCCTCCGTTTTGGAGCTACGATGCTACGAATTATTCCTCGTAGATACACTTTTGAAAAAAGTTCGCCTTTATTACTTATAGATCCACTTTCATATTGTACAGCAAAGCAGAAAAGCGATAGGAATGACAAGTTAACTTTTGTCACTCGAATTTAAGAAGAAAACACAGATTGTTTTTTAAACAATGTAGATTCAGACACGACAATTTATTTATTTTGTAAAAAGGACATAAAATTATCTCCTTAAATAATTGAAGTAAATATCTTATTTCTACATTGCTTTAACACATTTCAACGCATAATTATGTGCGTTGCCGGCACGACAACGCACATAATTGCACTTAATATTTTGTTTGTACAACTCACAGTGTTTTATAAACCCAAAAAAAGTGACATCGTTTTTTTATTGCAGTTCTTTAAAGATTAGATCAAAAGAAATGCGAGAGTAGAATTCCCGATTTTCTAGTGTACCTAAATCCGGAGATATAGGCCTTCGAAAATGCGAAAATTTTTACCCGGATTTACAGATAAAAATGAATTAAAAATAATTGGTGCATATTAGCATCAAGTGGATTTATTTCATCGATGAAGACATTAAAGATACACATAATTCAGTTACAAAATTTATTTTAAGTTTATTAGAAAATATTTTACAATCATTTTTAACATTTTAGATTTTATTTAATAACTCGAATAGTCCGCAAAATCGACACTTCTTTCTAATTTATAAATATAGGTATTAACTTGGTCTACACACATAAAAAAAATCAAAGGTCGATCTCGTGAACTAACAGAGTTAAAAGCATTCAAAAATTTTTCGTAGGGTTGTCACTTAAACCCGGATTTGATAATATTAGGTTGGGGAAAAAGTTTCTTCGCATTATATATAAAAATTCAAAAGGTTTTTTTATAAAGTTTATTTACAAGTGACTAAAGTATATAGGTGCCATTTTGTTCGATAACTTTTTGCCATCTTGTTGGTAGGTACATGATCCCATTGCTATAAAATTTTTGGGGCTTCTGATGAAAAAACTGCGACAAGTGGTTTTGGCAGTCCTCTTGTGATGTCAACCTGACACTGCCTAAGGAATTCTGCAGCGACCGAAACAGGTGGAAATCTGAAGGTGCAAGGTCAGGACTATACGGCGGATGCATTAACACCTCCCAGCCAAACTCCCGTAATTTTTTCTGAGTGGCTAAAGATGTGTGAGGTCTAGCGTTATCATGGTGAAAAACCACACCCCTTCTGTTGATTAATTCCGGCCGCTTTCTCTCAACTTCTTGCTTTAATCTCATCAGTTGTTTGCAGTACATTTCAGAATTGATGGTCCTGCCTGGCGGTAACAGCTCATAATGAATAATGCCCTTCCAATCCCACCACACACACAGCATCAACTTGTTGCGAGTTAACCCGGGTTTCGCCACAGTCTGTGAAGCCTGACCGGCCTTTGACCACAATCCTTTTCGCACGTTCTTGTCGTACGTGATCCACTTTTCATCACCAGTTATCAGCTTCTTCAAAAATGGTTCGGTTTCATTACGTCGTAATAAAGAATCACAAATGAGTACACGGTTCATTAGGTTTCTTTCAGTGAGCTCATGAGGCACCCAAATATCGAGCTTTTTTGTGTACCCAGCTTTTTTCAAATGCGCCAAAACCGTTTTGTGGTCAATCCCCAGTTCTTCAGCTACATCGTAACTACTAATATG
Organism: Glaucopsyche alexis; assembly: GCA_905404095.1. NCBI lineage: Eukaryota > Metazoa > Arthropoda > Insecta > Lepidoptera > Lycaenidae > Glaucopsyche > Glaucopsyche alexis. Next base: position 28,457,638 of record FR990046.1, read on the forward strand.
CCGATCTTGCTCCACTTTTTCAAAAATGGCAACAGTTTTGTCCGTAACAGGGCGACCAGAACGACGTGCATCTTTGATATCAAAATTTCCGGATTGAAAACGCTTAAACCAAATTTGCGCTACTCTCACAGATACTGCATTAGGTCCATAAACATCACAAATTTTTTTCGCGGCTTGTGTTGCATTTTTACCTTTTTGTAATAAAATTTTAAAATGTATCGAAATTATTCATAAGAATCACTCATTTTAACAATAAGAAAAACAAATGAAAATCTCAAATTTACCTAATTTGAATTTGGAATTGTCTTCTGTAAAATTAAAACTTTTTAATGATACCAAAATCAGCCAGATACAATTGGTATAGCCCAAGATATTTTATGACAAGTTCATACATACTATAATGCGAAAAGACTTTTTCCCCAACCTATTATTATGAATTGTAATTTTTTAAACAAAATTTTAAAACTTTATGCATGAGCCAATCATAACGCTTGTATGCTATATTAACCAACAAAAAAAAAAGAGATTATCAATTTGATAATATAGGGATTGCGTCATTTTCATATAATATGGTGATCTATAATGTCTTTCGAATATTTACGCATAATTTAACACAATTTATGCATAATTCAAGTAAATTAAAAATAATAAAAAAATATTTTTTTTTTTATTTTTTTTTGTTTACTCACGTATCTTTTGTTGGTAAGTTGTAACTATTTAATATAAACGTCTGTCATAGGCAGAATTGTTTTTATTTTACTTATTATACTTATTTGTTTGCATTTCGACTACTTTTTTGCAATAGACGTACGTTTTATGAAACTCTAATTTATAAACCCAAAAAAGTGACATCGTTTTTTCTACGGTTTTACAATTCTTTAAATATTAGATTTCGTCTCATTATATTTACTAGCTTTTGCCCGCGGCTTCGCCCGCGTGGAATAGCGTTCTTGGAGAAAAAACTTCTTCAGCAAATAACTTCACTCACTGCTGTATACTTCTGTATACAATATTGAAAATGTTATTACGGTTTCGTACCCGATGGGTTAAAACAGAACCCTATCATATCAATGCGATAACGATGCGACGTGTGAGACCGCTTGATATATTATTATATTTAAAGGATGAGTATATCTATACTAATAAGTAATATTATAAAGAGGAAAGGAATGTTTGTTTGCATCGAATATGCTCCGAAACTACTGGACCGATTTAGATGATATAGATTAGACCACGAGGATGGACATATTAGGAAATTTTTTGTAGCGGCAAAATGTACGGTCCTCACGGGAACCGTACATTTTGCCGCTTTCCTTTAGTGCGCACAAAGTGGCGGGAAACAAGAAGAATGTAATGAATATGGCGGGAAATTTAATTTAAATAAAGTCTATTTATTCATCTTAAGTTAACAATATTTTCTGATCATATCTCGTCAATAAATCCCAACATATATTCATTGGCTTTCAGTAAAGCTAAAGCGGCAGCAGGCAATGGCTGTTTTATTGTTATTTTTTATTGAGCTGTGAGTGTGCAGCAATTATTGGATCTGATGACATGAGCTGTATAGAAAATATCGTGCATAAATTTATTTCTATAACATTTTCGATATAACATCACTTACAAAAAAATGTCATATAACATTACTAGCAAAAAAATGTTCCTTGCTAGCAACACTTTCAAATGGCACAATAATATAGGACGATATTTTTTAAAACTTCTTTTGTAAATTTCAATCAATAATATCCCCGTTCATACTGAGTCTAAAGAACTTTTTGATTTGATTTCTTACATCAGTCTAAAACCAATTACAATGTTTGATTTATGGCCGCCCGAAAACGAAAAGACTACAAAATCGGCATTGCTATTTGACAACCCTAACCTCAATCCGACCTGGTAATACGCCGGGTGTACGTATAATCGTCATAACTCTGTTAGTTCACGAGATCGATCTATGATTTTTTTTGTACGTGTAGACCAAGTTAATACCTATATTTATAAATTAGAACGAAGTGTCGATTTTGCGGACTATTCGAGTTATTAAATAAAATCTAAAATGTTAAAAGTGATTGTAAAATATTTTCTAATAAACTTAAAATAAATTTTGTAACTGAATTATGTGCGTCTTTAATGTCTTCATCGATGAAATAAATCCAGTTAATGCTAATATGCACCAGTAATTTTTAATTAATTTTTATCTGTAAATCCGGGTAAAAAATTTCGCATTCTTCAAAGGCTTCTATCTCCGGATTTAGGCACACCAGAAAATCGGGAATTCTACTCTCGCATTTCTTTTGATCTTATCTTTAAAGAACTGCAATAAAAAAACGATGTCACTTTTTTTGGGTTTATAAAACACTGTGCAACTGTACCCAAAGTGTATCTATTATAGGAAACGCTACATTGATTTATAAAAAGTGGATCTATAAGGAACAAAGGCGAACTGTTTCGGACACATAGATCAAACTTATAACACCTCTCTGTTTTTTCCACAATCGTAATTTAATTTTTGAGATTCACAAAATGTTCTATTCGTATTTTCAGATACGCAATAGTCCTGGTGCCACCGACGACAGAGGAATCTTCGCTTGAGGCGTTGAAAACAGATCTAACAGCGCAGGGCTTCGAAGTGACAGACACGACGCTGGGCGGCCGCGGGGTAACCCTAGACGAGTGCTCTTAGTGGTGCTACATCAAAATACACTTACGGCCGAATACTGAACCAAATGACATCAAAATAAGGAGCCAGGGTATTCACAGGCTGTCGCTGTCTCTGCTAGCAGAAATGACAAGGACAGCATGTGACTTTGCGTCACTTAATTTAACTATCGTTTCAGTCACGAAGTATAGATACCAGGAGTCCGAACGGTATAGGCTTTTCCATAGTATGTATGTACACAATAATAGACCCAGATCTTAGTTCTCTTTTCTGCCACTGGCTGCGCTAGAATTTTGGACGTACCGATGCTATTGTGGCGGACCAATCAGCGCACAGTCCTGAATACGCTTGGTACTTCTTGAACAATGGCGCGCTCTACCGGCAAAAAATCTGTCCCCTAAATTGAGACCATTATTTTAACATTACGTTCGAACTCCTAGTATCTATACTTCGTGGTTTCAGTATTCGGCTATCAGTGTTGCCACCTCAAATTAAGTAAAACTTGATACAAAAACCTGTCAACCAGTGAGCGAGGTGATGATGATGATGAATAATTATAGATAAAGGTGCTCCCTCACCTGGAGCATTCGCGTTTAATGTATCTTACATATCCGAATATTACATCAGTATAGGAGGATTACCGAGCATTACAATGTGCACCTTGTAATGATCCCGTTCGCTCGGCGCTCAATGTCGAATCTATAACGTTACATTACACGCGAATGCTCCAGTTGAGGGAGAACTTTAAGATTACTCTCGATTACGACAGTTTTCAAACGAAAAAAGGTCAAAATCATTCCATCCGTTTCGGAGCTACGAAGCTACGGACAGACACTCACAGACAGACACGTCAAACCTATAGCACCCCTCTGTTTTCGACGGGGTCGGTTAAAATAGGCGGTTTTAGGTAATGGTGCTTTTGTTACTTCATTAAATAATTTAGCAAACCTTTATTAATTTAATTCACGGTAGGCTCTATTGACAAAATAAGTCATGGTAGTGTGGACACTCGCCACTGTCAGTACTTTACAAGTTTAGTTTTATTATTTAGTTAAGCTATAGCCACACGTGTAAGGCTAAGACTATATTACCGGAATCTCTCCGACCGGAGAAGCAATGAAATTAGAACTCTGAACCAATACAGTAGAGCTGAAAATCGTATAACTGTCGCATTTCATTCAATCAAATCATTGCATGAATGTGGTATACATAAGGTACCACAGTGACATTTGACTCGACACTCGTGTGTTCGATTTTCAACTCTGTGTGAGTCCAGAGGGGCAATTCTGCTAAATAAAACCTACATTAATACAATTACAATAAAGTCCCGGTACGCTAAAACTCTCAAACGGTGTTTTTGTAAACATTAAACCAACGTGAAACGCGCTCTGATTGGTCGAAATTCGTTCATGGTAACATGTCGCTTCACTTTCAATCCAATCAAAGTAAAATGAAATTCTACTTTAAATACGAGAGGTTCAGAGTTCTATTTTCAATGCTCTGAATTTTCTCCGGTCGGCGAGATTTCGGTAATATCCAGTCTAAGCATGAGCCGAGTAGTGTGGAAACCTGCAGTTGTGCAAAATACACGCTCCAGTTCACCTGTACAGGCGAACCTGTCGGGTATACCGTTACGTGTATGGCTAGCATTACATTCAAATTAATGTATACACAATTGTTTTAAAATAAATTATTACTTTTATAATATTTTACTGTATTTATTTATTGCATTACTTACCATCGTTTTTGATCGCTTAAAATCTTTTGCAATACTAACCAGTTACCAGTCTTTTGATAACTTTATTGTCATTGGAAATAAAACTAAGATGGTTAATTATTATTTTATTATACTTATAACGATACAATATTATAAATTATTTATAAATACAAATAATACTGAACCAAAACAACAGTAAGCCGCCAAAATAATTTATTAAAATAAAATATAATTCGATTAAAATATGGTCCATAATTATTATATATTATCACATTTTTACTATCTATACAAACAAACATATCAAATTATACCTCTCCGTCTGGAAATAAGATCGTCGTTACAGCAGTGCTTTGTATTCTGTTCAGATGCAATTTATCTGAACGTAAACAAAAGTGAAATTTTGTCGATCGAAATGTCACATACTTACCGTGCAGTAACGATATTTAGTCGTAAAATTAATAAATATTATTATTTGGCGGAAGATTGCTAAAAATAATAATATTTATTAATTTTATGTTATGGATTTCCGCAAAGTAACGCCTGATTCTATTAACTACGATATTTAGTCGATTTTTTTAAATATTTAGATTAAATTGAATCTGTAGCCCAAGCAGGAACATTTTGCGACTATGTTATATTAGTAACGTGTTCGAACAAACATGTCGTTAGTTATTTTACAATCTAACGGTTTTTACAATTTTACGGTGACGTATACATGGCGTATAACTTAAAAAAACTGCCGAAAATGCAAGGCGCACCCCAAGAGCGTAGCACCTTATAATACTATTATTTAGACATAAGATTGTTAGAGGATGCTTTAAATAGTGAACGTGATACAAGGTAAGTGCAACAAAGTAAAAAAAAAAAACATTTTATTGCGATTAAGAGCAATGCGATTAAGTTGCAATTTTTACCTTGCAACTTTTACCTGCAACCACTGGCTGGTTGTTTGGAACGCTTACCAGGATGTTTGGAATAAAAATCTGCAGAGTTCATAGAACTAGACCATTAACGGCATCCACAGTAATTGCTGGGATTTTACCTCTGGATTTAAGGGTTACAGAGCATGCACAACTCTATGAAATAAAACGAGGAAAATTTCTAGAAAATGTCCAAACCAAAGACCGGAACACTGTTTTTTGATATGGCAACACTGTTTTGTCAATCCATATCATGATATACGTACCTTGCATCATTCTTTACGTATCTACTCGCGTTATATTAATGTATTCACGAAACGACGACGAAAGTGCTTTGTGCTAGGTCCCTACGTCTTATGGCGTATTCCTCTCGATGACGCGTAACATAACGATTTCTATAAATGTTCCTGCTTGGTCTACTGAACAGAGTACATTCTACTGTTAAAAGTTTAAACACTTCATAGGGCGAACATTCTAGATTCTTAGTGCCTGGAGGAAATTGGGGTATGTTTGTGTCTAGCAGTGGGACTGCTAATGGTACTAAAGAGTGCAAGCCGTTGATTCCGTTCTTGCAACAAAATAGTTTAGGCTATGCCAATATTTAGTGACGGAGTAACAAAAAAGGTTTTGGTTATGGAGTATTGACTGGGCGTAGCGAAGCAAGTTTAGGGGCTAAACTACCTCTAAAAATTAAAATACCATTCAATAAAAATAATACAACAATTTATAAATAAACTATTTCTGAAATCTATAAGATAAAAAAGGACACTAATAACCCAAACATTTTTTATTAAATTATCCTCCCGTGTCCCATGAATAACTTGCTTAGCTATGCCCCTGAGTATTGTGTTATATATGGTGCAGTTCTATGTTATGTTATGTTTAAAAAATAATAATAATCTCTAAGTACTTATATTCAGCTATAAAAATAATACTTCAAATGATAATACTTTGCGTTTGATACTGGAATAAAAACTTATTATAAGCCGTTATAATTATTGTTTTTAGCGTCGGAAAAAAGCCTTTGGACGCTTATTTTAAAACAATATTTTCTTCTTCTTTGTTATAAACCATTGTAATAAAATTTATACTTACCTATGTGACAACATTATTTGGCTTGGATATTTTTAAATAAGTGTTCACAACAAATGCTACAGAAAATGGACAGTAATCAGTTTTAAACTTTTGATAAGTATAGTAGCATATTTTGTATAATTACTTATTTTCATAATTCTTATTTACAGTATTTTCACAGTTCATTTATGCTGCATGTAATATAAATTAATGTAAAATGTGATTAAAGTGGAAAAAGTGCAAGAAGTTCGGTGTATTGGTACTGTAATAATAGATACACTTATTATAGTTTACTAGATATTACCCGCTACTGCGTGCGTGCAAAATGAAATCCCACAGGTACCGTACATTTTGCCGCAGTAAAATTAGCCTATGTCCTTCCCCGTGGTCTACTCTATATATGTGCCAAATTTCATCAAAATCGATCGATTGGTTTCGGAGCCTATTCAATGTAAACAAACAAACATACAAACAAACCTTTCCTTTTTTAATAATATTATTATTGATATATGTAATGATAAAGTGACAAGTTAACATTTTACATTTGATGAAAGTTAAGTAATAATGAAACTTGTTAAAAATATATGCAGCCGAACATATAACCGCCTCCTTTTTTGGAAGTCGGTTAAAAAAAGCGCAGATAATAAAAACAATACAAAAATGTAAAAAAAAATCGCAATTAGCAACAAAATACCCTTTGGTAAATAACAACCATTATAATATTAGATATATTCCATCTAGCAATTTCTTACTATGAAATAATAGTGTCGCCAATAAATTTCTACAAAAATCTATGATTCTTTTAAAAAATAAATATTTAAAAAAGTAATAATACAAGGGTATGATAATAACTAATACGTCTACCACTACAATATAAACGTATCAAATTAATCTAATAATAAATAAGAGTATTCTATTTTTCATATCTATTAGTTTTGTGATCTAATAACAATAAGTTTTCTAACTTAATACCGCAAGTATTTGCCGTCTAATAATTTTTATTTCTATTGTAGCTACCGGAATTCAGTAATTATCTAAGTCTATATTTACTATCACGTTGGACTAAACTGTATATAAAAAAACTAAACCATAGACACATTTTTTCTCGAATTCGAATTTCGAAAAATAATTCAGGTATTATTATACCATCACGATATTAGAATCTTATGTTCAACGGATAAAATTATTTGAACACTATATGAGTGAATAATATAGGCACTATACTGGTATGATACTCACTACAAGAAAGAACACGCATATTCTAATACACTTTGAGATAATTTGAAAGCACTCTGTGCCAGACATACTTGCAAAGTAAAAGGAGGATGGGCAGAATGTATATTGGGGCATCATAGACGTATGTATATATTATTGACGAGCAAAAACTGTCCCTACTTAAATGACCCCACTTTTGGGGTTCTTTGGGGCTATTTTGTCATTTTAGGTATAGTGAAATCAAGATGGCTGACATTTGAAGTATGGCGAAATCGAGATGGCGTAACTTTTTTTGTATCTTTTTCTGTCAAATGTACGTCAGTCATAGCCTATCTTTAGTTTTGGAATCTTTGATTTTGGTAGGCATTATTGAGCTGACTAAAATTCACTATGACGCCAAAATCCAAATCTTCGCCTTTTAAAAGAAAACAGCATTAAACATACTAAACATAGACGTATATTATAGTCGAGGCATGTTGAGGCAAAAGGTGTCTCCAGTAAATTGGCCCCAATTTTTTAAATTTTGGGGCCATTTTGAAATTCGAAGTATGGTGAAAACAAGATGGCTGACATTTGAGTTATGGTGAAACCCAAGATGGCGTAACTTTTTCTTGTACCTATGAATTTTTTTTCTGCTAAATGTACGTGATAGCCTATCTTGAGTTGAAATCTTTGATACTAATAATATATTCTTATACGTTTTTTCAACATATTAAGCAATTTATTACAACACTACGATATTCTTAAGTTTGACGCATTGTATTACTTTACAGAATTTTGATTTTCTTATTGGAAACACTATTAAGTGGTGTAGTAAAACAGCGTGTGACTTTTTTCCATTAGTTTATTATGAGGCTAACGCCGGTTTTTTATGAGGCCGTGTTATTTTTCCGGTCTGTCTCGCCTATTTGTGCCGAAGCATGACTCTCCTAAGCATGTCCATCCTCCTTTGAAATTATTCTCATCTATAGAAAGGTTAGTAAAAGTTTTGTTCGACAGTTATATCCATAAACCCCACTACAATATTGTTATTAGACAAATTACAGATTAAAATTATTTTTTGGCGCTTAAGTGATGGACTAAGCATGTTTTACTGTAATGCGACACCAGCGCCGCCTTTTCACTAAGACGTTATTATTTATCATTGGAAAGATCATATTTTATTGGATAAATATTATCTTACATAAAATGCCTCAACCAATCAATTCAGAATCTTCACAAGTCCGTTTAAATGTTTGTAGCCTTACTTTATCCCTTATCACCTAGCTCAATCTTTTCAAAAGGCGAATGTGTTTAAGTCTACACTACCTATTTGATAGAATAAGCTCTCTAATCAGCAAATGTGGAATTGATCAAATTATCTATCTACTATAAAGTTAATATGTATGGAATATCTATTGGATATCATTTTCATATCACAATTACCTTGAAAGATTCTATGATTTCTACCTTTGGCAGAAAAAATACTGATAATAGTTATTACACATTGTTTTAAATGACAACATTTTTATTTTACGGCACTAATATTGTTCTTAGTCTTCACTTAAATTAATAATATTGTACGGGCATTTTAATTATTATATGTTAGTCTCTGACATTATGCATTAAATAATAACCATTTTTCACCGTGTGACCTATTTACCCGACTATTAAATTACTATTCATCATTCTCCGTGAACCAAAAAACTTTTGCGAAACACACCTGTCAACATATTCATGGCCGTTTGGAGCGCGTTCGCGCCAAAACTGATCATAGACGAGAACACACTTTTCGTGTTACGCCAGCAGAGTCAAAGGCGTTCGACTCATAAAGTCTTTAGGACGTCCCATAGGAAGATTAGTCGTTCCCTAAGGACGAGAAGCAGCATGTTCTACAACTGGTAGCCGGTTCGAACCTGGTGGTTGTTTTCGGCGTCCGGCTGCTGGATCAACGGCGGACTGAGCGGGTCCTCGCTGGACGTCACTGTTGTTGATGGGGTCAAGTCTGAAAAGTTTCACTGAAGATGTTACCAGCAATTAAAAAAAAAAAAGTCTTGCTGCGTTTTACGAAACTAAATCGAAATGTCATTAATGTTAAATCTTCGAGATTGCCAAATCCACGAAGTGAAGAATAGATACCAGGAGTCCGAATGGTAGGTATAGGCTTTTCCATAGTATTTATGTACACATTAATAGACTTAGACCTTAGTTCTCTTTTCTGCTACTGGCGCGCTAGAATTTAGGATGTACCGAGTGTTGCCAATACTATTATTTATTACAATTATTTTTTAATTACCGTTAGGCAACTACCGTGTTCTACAGTATCTATACTTCGTGAAAAGTTTCTAAGAATTTCCTAAAACTTTTATTTAATTAGATTTAAATCCACGTTTCTCATAATATTTTTCCAGAGCTGTCAATAGCAACATAACTTCCCGCGTAATTTCAAACGAGTGCTTCTTGAAATGTGTCGCGCTCTACCGGCAAAAAATCTGTCCCCTAAATTGAGAGCATTATTTTAACATTACGTTCGGACTCCTGGTATCTATACTTCGTGGCCAAATCAATCATATCCCAGCTATTTTTAGTGTTGCTGCAATAAAAACGAAGCGCCCTCAGTGCAGAGTTTTATTTTCTGTTCTAGGCTTTCACTTTCACAGGCAATCACACATCAGAGAAGCAACAAGTTGTGGAGCCGTTATGTGAATTTAACCAGACTTGTAACTCGATTAAATAAGGAGAGGCGCCGAGACAAACGGCTACATACGGATACGCCCCTAAATAAACTATACCATCGTTCTCCTCCTCCTCGGCGAGCCACTTCTGTATGTCGGCGTTGTACATGCGCCGCTGCAGCACCTCCTTCGTGCGCGGCCGGGTGCCAATAAACGTTACTTGCATCTGAAGCACGAAATAGATGGTTTAAGATTAGATTGTAAATTAATTATCGGAACTTAAGAATCGAATAGATATTATTTAACCTTTAAAAGTCGACTTGATTATTCGATTGCTAAAAAAAAAGTAAAAAATCAACCTTTATATGAGGCTACAATAAATTGGTCTTTTTACGATTTATGTGAAAAAGTTCTGTAGAGTTATAAATTTCGAACACGTTTTTTTTTTCATTCAGCAGCCAGTGTAGAGAGAAAAATTGTTAAAATACCTAAGATTGGCCCTTTAGATTAATAACTATAGCATAGATACTCTGCTATTAGTAAGAGACGAAACATATCGTTCCTTATCCCACTTGCTAACACTTATAATTATGAACGATAAAGTCCTAATTCCAACGTAAAAAAGAAGACCAAAAGATCACCAAGATGGCACAATCCTCGAAAAAATGTTGTTACGATTTATGTGAAAAAGTTCTGTAGAGTTATAAATTTCGAACACGTTTTTTTTTTCATTCAGCAGCCAGTGTAGAGAGAAAAATTGTTAAAATACCTAAGATTGGCCCTTTAGATTAATAACTATAGCATAGATACTCTGCTATTAGTAAGAGACGAAACATATCGTTCCTTATCCCACTTGCTAACACTTATAATTATGAACGATAAAGTCCTAATTCCAACGTAAAAAAGAAGACCAAAAGATCACCAAGATGGCACAATCCTCGAAAAAAGCGGAAAGACAAAGATTTGCTTTCTCTTTCACTCTTATGGGTTATTGCCATTGATGTTTTGTGAGACAGCTGCTTACGGCTTCGATTTAAGTGCTCATCGACCAGGTCTCCACTGGCGCCGAGCGGCTGCACCTCCTCCCAGCTCGTGTGCATCTCCTCGTGCAGCAGCTAGTACTCACCCCGGGCGGCAGGTAGGTCCGCAGCTCATCGGCCAGGTCCCCGCTGGCGCCGAGCGGCAGGTAGGTCCGCAGCTCATCGGCCAGGTCCCCGCTGGCGCCGAGCGGCTGCACCTCCTCCCAGCTCGTGTGCACCTCCTCGTGCAGCAGCTAGTACTCACCCCGGGCGGCAGGTAGGTCCGCAGCTCATCGGCCAGGTCCCCGCTGGCGCCGAGCCGCTGCACCTCCTCCCAGCTCGTGTGCACCTCCTCGTGCAGCAGCTAGTACTCACCCCGGGCGGCAGGTAGGTCCGCAGCTCATCGGCCAGGTCCCCGCTGGCGCCGAGCCGCTGCACCTCCTCCCAGCTCGTGTGCACCTCCTCGTGCAGCAGCTAGTACTCACCCCGGGCGGCAGGTAGGTCCGCAGCTCATCGACCAGGTCCCCGCTGGCGCCGAGCGGCTGCACCTCCTCCCAGCTCGTGTGCACCTCCTCGTGCAGCAGCTAGTACTCACCCCGGGCGGCAGGTAGGTCCGCAGCTCATCGGCCAGGTCCCCGCTGGCGCCGAGCCGCTGCACCTCCTCCCAGCTCGTGTGCACCTACTCGTGCAGCAGTTAGTACTCACCCCGGGCGGCAGGTAGGTCCGCAGCTCATCGGCCAGGTCCCCGCTGGCGCCGAGCCGCTGCACCTCCTCCCAGCTCGTGTGCACCTCCTCGTGCAGCAGCTAGTACTCACCCCGGGCGGCAGGTAGGTCCGCAGCTCATCGGCCAGGTCCCCGCTGGCGCCGAGCCGCTGCACCTCCTCCCAGCTCGTGTGCACCTCCTCGTGCAGCAGCTTCTCCTCTAAAGAATATTCAAACTTTAGCGGGCAAATATTTAATTTTTAATCTACTTTCTTGAACTTTTATCTTTATGATTTAAAATCGATTAAACGAAAAGCGACAAAAGGCGACAGTTAAAAAAAAAAACATTGTCACTCTATTTCTACAGAAGTTTTTTCAAGGGTTTCAGCCAATAAGGCGACGCGAAGCGTGCGTTGTGCATCCCGAAACCCACGCGACTAATCGAGCACATTTATATTTTACGCAGGAACTGTAGGGTGAACTTAATTCATGATTTCTTTATATAGTTCCCTATTTGCAAATACTTAAGCTTGACATAAATACTTTCGTACATGGATTCGGTTGTTGGGACATGTAATTTTTTTTTGTAACGGTAAGAAAATCACCCAGTAATAGTGTACCACTTTATGATAAGGAATAGCACGATTGAACTTAGTCTCAACGCCATCTATTCGCGACACGAACAAATAGTGAGCAAATAAATGTTAATTAATTCTTACCGTCCCGCTTGGTTGTGCTCCGCTTGTACTGTATGCGGAAGCGGAAGGCCTCCAGCACGCTCGCCACCACGATCGTCAGCACCACCATTGTGAACAGGTAGAACACCTGCGGCACGGGTGATAATGTTTGTTACATCACATAATCGACATCAACACTAGCCCCGTTACTAATAAATGCTGTATAAGCTTTGAATAGTTATACAGTGTTTAGGTCACGTCACACAAGTGACAGTAATTTGATTGAAGAAGACAAAACAGTGTGTAACTATTCAAAGCTTATACAGCGTTTATTACAAAGGGGGAATATGTAAACAAAAACTCTTTTAAATGTAAAAAATGATGTAGGTCCCGGATATATTGTATCTATGTGATATGTTGTCCGGAACCCACAACACTGGTCCTCACCATAAAGTACAGCCGGGTAAACTGGCCCGCGACGGCGGCGTACGCGTTCATCAGTATGAACCAGTTGTTGACCACCGTCAGCTCGAACAGCGTCACGCCGCTCGTGAGGATGTTCTCGAAGTTGTTGAGGTAGTAGTAGCCGAGCGGCGTGGACGCGTTCGCGCTGAACTTGTAGAAGTCCTCCACGGTGGTGTTACTGGCAAAACAACAGGTTGAATGTACTATTCAAAAGAAGGAGAAGTAAATGGTACATTGAATCTCGGACTAATCGGTAGCTAGAACCTCAGATTAATAACTATACCATAGATATCCGGCTATTAGTAACAGAAGAAACGTATTATCGTTCGTTATTCCACATGCTAAAACTTATTATGAGTGCCAAAAAAGTCGTAGTTAATTCCAATGTCGTTAAAAAGGACACCTTAGAAAAAAAAACCGTAAAAATTTGCTTTCTCTTTCACGCTTATGGGTTTTTACTTTTTTCCATTGATGTTTTGTGACAGATTGCTTACGACTTCGATTTTAGTACTCCTTTCATGTATATTATTCTTCGTCCAAGGAAAGAATTTAAAGCACTCGCAAATAACTGTAGGAGTAAGACTCTTTCTACAGTTTTAAAAAAAGTTCTCTATTTTTATCTCTTCTCGCAACATCTTACCACAGGATTTCCACATTCTCTGCTCAGGTATACTCACACGCAGCAGTTCCGTAGGTCGTAGGCGGAGAAGAGCTCCATGCCGACGATGGCGAAGAAGTAGTAGACGACGAGCATGACGCAGCCGGCGCTGGACATGAGCGGCGACAGCAGCACCAGCGTGCCGAACACGTCACGGTACCGCTTCTTGAGCTTGTACAGTCGCATCAGTCTGTGGGCATAGACAACAAATTATGTTTCTGCTGCATGGCCTCGTCCGCACGAATGCACTTCAGCTATCGGTTCACACGGCAGCGCTTTTAAAACACGACGCTCGTGTAAAAAGGTAACTATAGTCTGTCAAAAAAGTGTAGAAATTAAAAAGTGGCAACATCGTAGTGTCATCCCTTTCAAATCAATCTAAAAAAAAAGGGATGACACTACGATGTTGCCACTTTTTAATTTCTACACTTTTTTGACAGACTGTAGTTACATACATATTATTATTATGTTCTATTTTATGCGCATTAAAAAAGCTCTCGTGCTAATGAGGCCTTAGTCTGTGGACCATAGATAGTTGTTAATTTTTTAACGCATCAGTGAAGGGACCTTAAGCAATAGTTGCTTTTTTGCCGCGCTATGACGATACAAGTCCGAAAGGTTTTTAAAAATTAAGTCTCGTAAGTAAACATGGGTCCAAAATTTAAGCGGGACGTTACTTAAAAATCCTAAACTGATGAGCGGTACCGTGCGACGTGAGCCTCACCTGAGTGGTCGGAATATGACCACGATGAACATGCTCGGCGCGATCGTGAGCAGCACCGCTCCCATCAGCGCCAGCAGCGTCGCGCTTAAGTCGAACACGTTCCAGCCGCTCTCCAAGTACGCGCTCAGACCCTGTGCTGTGATCCGCAGCGCCGCTTCTACAAGGAACACTGGGGACAGGGAATATTATTGAGTTTTCATACGCTATATTCAGCTTTTGGCATTTTAGAAAGGAATAAATTATTTCTTCTTCACAAAGAATCAAAATTGAGGTACCATTTACCTCACATACACGTAATACTCGTAAAATAAACCAATCATACTCACAAACAAGGAACAGCCACGTATCCCACGAGGCGCAGAGCAGGCGCGCGCTGTCCTGTAGGTTTCCAGCAGCCTCGCACACGCGTAATATCATCGACACGCCGTTGCCGACTATCAGCGCGACTGAAAAAAAAAAACTAGCAGTCAGTGTCAATGTCAGCGAAAACATTAACATCCAAAGACAAAGCAGACGAGAGTAAAAAAAAAAACGAAACGAACGCGAAGTCTTAAGGGTATGTTCCGATATGCACTGCGACCACTGTACTGTGTGACGTCAATTCAGTATACTGTGAAGCCGTTCCTTTATTGCCAGATAAACTGCTGCCGTATTACATAATTTTATGGACTTCAACTGACAACTAGGAATGGTCTTCATTTTGACGTTTGAACTTTTTAATCACGTGATCAAAGCACTGCGAGTACCTTACCTCGAATAAACCAGTGCTCACAGTAAAATATGGCGGCGATTTATGACGTCATAGGGTACTGCGGCAGTATACTACCTATAGTGGCAGTCTATAATGGAACGAATTTCTCTACAGTGATAGCACTGCAATGCTCGCAGTGCATATTGGAACACACCCTTAATCTTTTTTTTAATATTTAGTCCTTAAATAATTGCTAATTTGTCCATTTCCACAAGTGAAGTTCTTCAAAACGGTTGTAAAAATGTTTCGGTGATGATGATCGATACGAACTATGTCACTCACACACTAGATACTCGAAGTACGGCCAGCGGAGCGCGGCGGCGGCGGCGCGGCCCACGGGCTCGAGCGGGCCGGCGCCGTACCAGGGTGCGCGAGCGGTCTGAGGCGCCCACCGCAGCGCCAGTGCCTCGTACACCGCCGCGAACTCCGCGCGCGACAGCCCACCCGTGTTGGATGCGTTCAGCTGCTTGAACATCAGGTACACGTCCAAGCCGCCTGCCGACAGATATTAGATTACACAAGGGAACTAATTTGAACCTTTTTTAGAACTGAAATATAACTTGTTTCAGATTACAATTGCATAATATAATTAAAAACTTAAAATGAAATTGTTGTAACAGGTCTAAATTTACAGATACAGATGGTTTACTATAAGAACTAGGTGGACAGTAATTTAAATAATTGATATAGTATATTCTAACTATAAATAAAAAAGTGAAAAAGTTTTATGAAACAGTTTAATCAGCTAACTCCATGATGCT
This sequence comes from Glaucopsyche alexis, assembly GCA_905404095.1. NCBI lineage: Eukaryota > Metazoa > Arthropoda > Insecta > Lepidoptera > Lycaenidae > Glaucopsyche > Glaucopsyche alexis. The sequence continues at coordinate 28,473,631 of FR990046.1, forward strand.
ACTTTTGACAGTCTAGTCGGTATGTGCGCTCACCGTAAGTTTTTTCCCAAACGCCATTAAAGAAGTCACTCCAAAAATACTCATTTATTTATTTATGTTCACCGCACAGATCACCGCCGTCTGTCACCGAAATCCAGCTCTATTATGCTTACTGTAGTGCGGCGCATAGTGCCTCATGAGGCCGGCGAAGTGTCTCAGGCGCACAGCCCGCGGCGCGCGACGCGACACCAGCAGGCGGAACGCGCGTTTGGCGGCGCCGCGCCGGTGCAGCAGCAGCGCGCGACACTTCTCGCGCTCGATGCGAGTAAACGCCTCGTACACCACCGCCAACATCTGTGAAAAAAAAATGGAATCACTCTTAAGCTGCCAGATATTAAACAAGGAGAAGAGGAAATGAACATGTTTGAATTTGGAACAAAAGCATAGAATACACACATCAAAATTATTAATGGAGATTACAATATAATCTTTTATTTAGGGAATTTATAGTTACAAAGTTGGTCACATAATATATTTAGTATGGTTTCGAATTGTGTTATCCAAACTATTATTAACGAAATATTAATCTCTAAGCCTTAAACTCACCAAATTCATGAGCACATACAGCACAGTGATGATGTACAGTATGAAGAACACGGCGTACCACTTGGACTTGGCGTATGATGGCATCATCACGTCCGGAAAACTGTGAGCCGACAATTAAGTGATGTATGTATCATACAAGAGATTATATATAGCCAGAGGTAGACATTATACAATCTATTATAAAATAAATAAATATTTTAAGTTACGTTCGCCATAAAAACAGTTCAACTATAATTATAGTGGCCTATATTGTCTGTGGTTGGATACGCCATTTTGAATTTAGAATAATTTAAAATTTTACATAATTTTATTAGATACAAATTATATAATAATATGTATGTAATCTTCTTCTATACTTCCCCCTACCAATAAAAATATTTTAACAGTGGATAAGCAATACAATGTTTTGTCCTTATTTGATACGTGGGAAAACTGAAAAGTCGCTCGACAGACAATGACAAAACATTGCATTGCATAACCATTGGGTAAATATTTTTATTAGTAAGGTGGTAATGTCATGGGATACTCTTCCCAACTTACCTGTAAGGTAGTTGTGGTATAGTATACGGGTATGCGACCCCGGCTTCCCTAGCTATTACTGTCCTATCCCTTGCCCTCCTGGGCGGTAATATCCTACATTCCCTATTTCCCACTCTAACTTACCAATCTTCCTTTCCACACCACCTATCCTTCCCTTTCCCTATTCCTACCCTCTCCACCAATCCGTGGAAACGCAAAGGATAATCAAAAATAATTTAATTATCCAAAATGGCGGCGATGTGGTTCGCTACCCATCACGTCTCGTTTCTCGCGGAGGCGAAAAGCGGACCATGGAGAGACGCTTGGCTACGTTGAATGTAAGAGGAGGAATGGATGGTAAGAATGAAAGTGGACGAAGCGAAAGAAGTATGTAAGGATCGTAGTAAGTGGAAAGAAGTGGTCTCTGCCTACCCCTACGGGAAAGAGGCAGTCCTGCCTACCCCTACCGGAAAAAGCCGTGATTATATATATATATATATATATATATATATATATATATATATATATATATATATATATATATATATATATATATATATATATATAAACACCTTCTCGGGCACGATCCAGCCGGACTCCCGTTCCTTATTGACTCCACCTTTTCCCTGTTATAACTCCACTCCGGATGCGTCGATCCGAGCCGGAGTGGCAACGGCGCACGCGGAGCGGCAACGTGGCCACATATATTCGATGAGACAGCCATATACTCGCCATCTTTTTCCTTATAATTTCGAACTCTATCGACTCCGTAACCGACAAAATTCTGAGACCCTTGAACACTTGTTGGCTCCGTTTTATATACTGTTATATACCAAATACAACGTCGTATGTTCATCTGATCAGTATATATGCTACATTTTGTGTATTTAGTGGCTCCATTTATATTAAGAAACTTTGAACCTTGTTTGATCCGAGTTTTGGTACCTTTTTCTTTGTTTTTCGATAATTTTTAGTTTCACTTTATTTTTATCGAAGATATGTTGGCCCCATTTTATATACTAAATACACCTTCATATGTTGATCCGACAGAAAACATGTCTAAGCGAAATAAAGCTGTATTTGTGAGCAATAAGGTTGGTTTTCAAGCATGTCAAAGACGGCAGTGAGATAATAAAATAAAAATAATTTTCGTATTTTAATCATCTTCTTTTCAACCGACTTCCAAATCACAGGAGGAGGTTCTCAATTCGTGTGTATGTTTTTTTGTGTGTATGTTACGTGATTACTTCGCCGTTTGTGGCAGGGATTGAATAACCGAAAAATATCGGTAAAAAAGGTTAACGGTATGACGTCATACCTTTAAATTACGATAACCTTAAATAACGATACCGCTATTTTTCGATATTGCAAAATTACGGTACCAATATTTTTTTTCGATACCTAAACCTGTAAAATAAAGGTATAGTGCGGAACGGCAACGTCGCAATTCGCAAGCGAGCCGGACTGCGCGGTGTGACGTTGTCAACAAACAACCGATGTTTTTAAAAACCTATCTGAAACGCTGTCCACTTTTGAAGATCCTATATAAATATGATATAAATATCTTCGCTTGGGCGAGCAAATTTTTTTTTATCTTACAGTTTACCTATAAAAGTGTAATATTAAGTATATCTATCGCAGACTGTGACGTATTATATATTAAAGACGAGGCATGTTTTCAATTTTTAGGGGCCATTTTGACATTTTATAATGGTGAAAACAAGATGGGATATTGGGATCTAAAAAGTTAATCTTGCGAACAAAAAGTACTTGGCAACCGCACATGAGCATACTGTATTACTGAATTTAGCAGCGAATTAATATGTTGGCGACTAAATTACTAAACTGGCGAAAGTATCCAGGTGACAAAAAATACAAAAATCACCAGATAGAAAGTGGCAAAATGTCGTCCAAATTGGCACCGAAATTTATGAGTTGTAGACTGAATTTCCGTTTTGGTAACCATACTACGATGCAAGTAGCTGTAAAACCAGATTGGGTTGATAAATTAATGGCATCTAAAAATTCAATTTGCGACTACTGAAAATCGCATTTTTGGATACTGTAGGAGGTTTTTTTTCATTGGTATGGGTGTCGTTTTCAAGGATTTTAGGAGTGCAGAATTATGTGAAAAATAAATATATTTTGAAATTGGCGGAAAATTTGAAAAAAAAAATACGTACATTTTTTTATTAAAATTAATATGGGTGTCCTTCCTTGATTTCTGGGGATTATAAAATTATCTTCCTGAGCGCGTCATTTCTAACAAAATATTGTATGCATTTCACTCGAATTGTTTCCCCGCGCGGGTTGCGGGGAAGCTATGCCCGCGCCGCCGCACGAGCACGTGGTACGATGTCGGCTATCGCACCGACAAATTACATAGGCGATAGGTGTGATAGAGGCAGGTAAGGCATTTTAAAACAAAGTTAACGCGACCTGCGATAATGGTCTGGTTATTTGAAAAACGTCCTTATGCCAAAGACATAAGAGCGTCTTCAGTTTTTTATCGGATATTGCGACCGGTGTCGACTGTCGTGTAACGTGAAAACGCTGTAATTTTTTGAATTTTTTGTTCTAAACGAATAGGTGGCAATAATAAAGTATTGTATGATATAATGATATTGTGTAGATTACTTATAAGTTAAATAACATAATAATTGTATATAAGTACCTAGTGTTAACTTAGTAGCCTACTTAATTTAATATTTTGCGTTTGTCACAAGTACAATTATTATACCTAACTATAGGTCGCGCAACGGTTTATGAGCGCTCAGTGAAAGTGGTGGGGATCGTTCGCGCATGTGACCAATAGCAAAAAATATATATTACTAACGAACCAATAGCGTGTCGGCAGCCACGTTCGGCATGCGTTCGGCGCATCCACACCTCCCCGCCCGAGCCCGCTACCGCCAAACACACCGAAAAACTGACTTCTGCGCATACCCCCTTTACTTTTGTCGAAAGATCTTAATTCGTTGCGCGACCTGTACCTACTCGAATTAACTACCTATGTCTCGATTTTAATATATTAGGCTTAGATTTTTTGTATATATAATATTTTAGTTATTGCATTTAGCTAGTAGCTAGTACTATCTATTATTGGCAAAGTAAACACAGGACAAAACAATTTCGCTATTGATCATACAGTTTTAGACTTTATTCCCATAACTTTAAGGCAATAACAATAACAATCAGCAATGACATTACTTCAGTTCTAAGACTTTAGATTTAGTTAGGTATTACGGTTTATTTACCTACTTCGCGATTTGGTACAAATAGAGACGTGTAGGGCCGATTCACATCGGAATGGCAGCGGGCGACGACGAACTTTCAGTGTGAAATAGTTTTAGAACTATATTTCCCAGACTTCTTTTATTTACATACTAGCGACCCGCCCCGGCTTCGCACTGGTACAATGTATATATCTGTATAATCTATGGGTACAATACTGATACTAATCCTACCTCATAGATCTAAACTCTCCTCCCGCACGCACACCCCCGCCTTGGTGACGCCTACTTCGCAACGGGCCGTGGAGCAGAAACCGTAATATTTTAATTTCGCCATAACTTCAAAACCAAACGTCCAATTTTAATCATTCAAAGACCAAATATTATCTACATAAACTGTACTTAGTGATAAAGTAATTTATTTTGATAAGGATTTATAGCATGAGTAAAATGAACGCGTTTAAATGTAGTCCAAAAAAAATCTAGGTTTCTAAATAAAAAAATTGTTGTTGTGCCTCACTCGACATAGATAGGTATAGTATGTCGCCGACTTTTTTGTAGATATTTATAAGATCTACAATTAATTAGAACATTTTATGGTTCTATCTTTTATAGTTTAGGCAGCGTACGCAAAATAAGTAAAACCCCAAATATCTTACGGAACCCTATTATTTTCCAAAATAAAATTTAGCCTATGTTACTCGTGGATAATGTAGCTTTCGAATGGTGAAAGAATTTTTTAAATCGGTCCAGTACTTTTTGAGCCTATTCATTACAACCAAACAAACAAACAAACAAACAAACATACAAACAAAGTTTTCCTCTTTATAATATTAGTGTAGATTATAAAACAGTATCGTAAGATCGAAGCAGCCGCGCGGCCACTCGAAACAGCGATACTAAGTCTTATACATATGTGTATAAAGTTTAAAATTATTTCACGGCGACGCGAACCTGCCGCGGCCGGCCCGCCCGGCCGTAAATAAGGGTACGGTTTCATACTTCACTTTTTCACAAAGTCAAACCATTTTCGAGTAATCGGCCTCCAAAATGGTTTATCCCCCCGGCATTTCTAAACTATACGAGACAGAAACTTATAAGTTTCCATGCTGATATATAATGCTTAAAAACTCTCGAGAAAAATTATTTTGAGCGAAATCGGACAATAACTTTTAAACTAAATTAAAGAAAACCTATTGCGCGTTGATAGATACGGACATGTCCTGTCATGCTCTTGGTTAGGTTAGGTTATTTCAACAACTATTCCAAGTCGTAGTCGTTAAAAGAACCTACATCTAGGGAATATTATTCGAATATTCATTTTATTCGAATATTCCTCAATTATGTTATTCGAATATGACGGGATCCAGTATTCGAATAATACGAATACTTTTATTTATTAATCAAAGTAAAAAACTTGTATAAAGCGGAAAAAAATTACATTATTTAATAAATTATTATTATTATAAAAATTGAAAACATAAAGAGATACAAAAAACACGGTCAAGTTGAAATTCAAAAAAGATTATTTTTTGTTTTTAAAGATTTACCACACACGTCTTTAAGAATATAACCAGATATGAAGTTTTTTAGATACAACACTCTTTTTCGAGTGCTTTTTTTTTGACAGTTATCTTGTTTACTTACCTATGTTGCTTACACAAGTACCGATTTAGTCTGGAGCGGATCATTTTAACAGAACGACATCGTGGGTTGATTTTTAAACGATTTCCAAAAAGGAGGCGGTTATAACCGTATGAATATAAATAAACGTATAAATACGTTCTACGGTTCTACTGCATACATTTTTTATTTTCAACTTTCCGCTAAGAAAATCCAAGATTTTCAAAAATCGGGCAGTTACTGGTTTTCAGTGGCGAAGGGTTCCTATAACTCCATTCCTATCGGCTTTCCTTGTCACTTACCTTTTGCAAACCTTCATAGAAATCCCTACCTATTATACAGGCTCCGGCTTCCCTATGAAGGAGAAGCAGCCTTCGCCACTGCTGGTTTTACCCCGTTTTGCAAAAATCGAATTACACGGATATCTTTTGGACATTAATCTGCCATTTATGGATCTATTTGTAAAAAATCTTTTGTTGTTGTACAGGATATAATTCAAAATTGGTCGTTTAGTCACAAAAGAAGAAACCTGATGATGTGATTCATGAGGAATTGTGGGAACTCCTTGAAATTTATATGGACACATATAGTGATTTTCACTTTTTCGGAAGTAACACAAGCATATGCTACCATAAAATATGATTTTGTGCCATGGTGTTTCTTCAAAAGCACTGAACAGAACTCCTCAGTTTATAAAGATACGCGTTTGGAAATTTCAACATTGTTTAAAGAACTGCAAGCATATTTCAATTTGTAACTTAGAGTAATCATCATCATCATCTTATTAACTATACCTAATGGAAGCTTGGCGCGTATTCAAGTATACATTCGATCGTTTATTTTAGACGTTCTTAAGAGGTATTAATAATAATTTAACAAATATCACTAAAAATAGTAAAAATATTATTTTTAAACAAAAAACTAAACCGACTTACAAAGTAAAAATACACAAGAAAGTATGAAATAAAACTTATTTTCTAAATAATTCCCCTTTTAAATTTGGCTAAAATTTTAACTATTTCGCTACTCAATCTTCTTAATTTTGAAGTCGGTACCAGCAAATTTGAACGTAAGTTCTATAAAATACTGTAGGGTATTGTTTGGGCAGGCAGCGACTTCAAAATTAAGTTATAATTTAAGCCAAATTTAAAAGGGGAATTATTTAGAAAAAAAGTTTTATTTCATATTTTTTGGGTATTCTTACTTTGAAAGTCGGTTTAATTGTTTGTTTAACCCTCTGCGACTGACGTGGTAGTCCAATAGACACCGCGTAATATAAAATTCGGTTTATTACCGGTAAATTTCAAATTTAATCGCCGTTGCTCTTAGTACCTTCCTATAGTTACCTAAGGCATCGGTTTATGCAAGCGAGGTGGTTGTAACTAGTGCACGTAGAGGGCAGAAGGTGTCCACGAGACTACAACATCAGTGATAAGAGCTGTGTCTACCATACTACCACCTCAGTAAAATGGTTATATTTTCATAGTGTCTCCTAAACAACCACGTCAGTAAATAAATTTTGCTCACCTTTCGAAAACGTTTATGGCTTGTATTATTTTGCGCCACTTCAGAATTTGATTTTATTTACATCAATTATAAATTATAATGAGGAAAGAATAGTAATTATTTAAAAGGAAACTTGTTTTAGATGGCTTACTCAAGTAACAACTAACAACCATATGCCAAGCACTTCTTCTGCTCGAAAGAGAACTTCAGCTGGAGTGTGCTGAGAGAGTGTGGTTAGAACTTAGAAGACGAAAATGAATTTAGCGATATTGCAATGAAGAGGACATAATTTCATGTGTAGAAACCGTTGTAAGAAATAGTAAAAAATATATTAAATGGCAAGAGATTTAGTGCTTTATTTTGCATTTATTTTAAAAAAACCGAGTATAAAATGAAAGATTGCCAAGGGAGTTGCGCATGACTATCACTACGCAAGTAACAATTTACCGTCGTACAATAGTTTATAGGGTTTAGGTAAGAATATCCCCCCACCACCACCAGTAGTTCGATCTGTTCCATCAAGTAGTAGAAAACTGTTGTATTTGTCCAACAAAAATAAAAAGACAATTGTTGATGTGATTATTCGTAGCCAATTTGCCTTCAGTGCTCTAAGTCAAATAGTGATAATTGTCTAACGAACCTGTGATTTTGAAAGTTTCTAATTTTGAATTGAACCAATGAATAAATCTCATGTTTGCAAGACTTATTACTGTAATTATTCGTTTTAAAATGTACAATGTTAAAATTTAAAATAGTTGGTTTTGATATTTTTTTTTATGTCATTAAGATGAAAGGAGAGATTCATACACTGATTTGTGTGAAGTCAATAAAACCTACTTAATGTTGAAAATACAAATTGTTTTTACTATTTCAAGCTCATCTATACTAATATTATAAAGCAGAAGAGTTTGTTTGTTTGTTTGTTTGAACGCGCTAATCTCAGGAACTACTGGTTCGAATTGAAAAAATATTTTTGGGTTGGATAGTCCATTTATCGAGGAAGGCTTTAGGCTATATTTCATCATGCTAAGCTCAATAAGATCGGAGCACCAATCAAGAATGTTTCAAAATCGTTTTTTTTTTCCGTTTGAGAGCTTTCGCTGCGTACGCTGCGGAAACGGTTAAAGTTTCGCTAAAATTATGTATGACAGAATTGTTCCCCTTTAAAAGTTCTAAAAAAAAGTCCGCGACTGTATATGTCTATCTTTTAAGATTTGCTCACAATAACCTTTTTATGCTAACCAAATTTGTTCTAAAATTAAGCATAATTTGTCAGGGTGTTTTCATAAAGATGATATTTATTCTTATCCAAGTATCCTTATCTAAATAAATACGTTATTCTTTACAAGCATTTAATTTAGAAGAAATTTGCCGTTTACATAATTTGTAATGAGTATTTTAGAAGATATGGCAGTAACAAAATAATCAGCGCGCAAAACGATGTGCGGCGCGCGGCGGGCAGTCGTGAGTTGGAAGCGCTTCTCCTTCTACGTAAATGAAAGTCGTGGGTAAATTTTAGCGCTATCCCAAAGTAAATGTTCAAAAAAAGTCGCGGGCAAAAGCTAGTATAACATAAAGAATAGGCTAAAAATGCTAAAAATCTGATTGGTATAAATAAAATAACTGCATAATTTAATTATGTGAAAATATTTACAGTTAAAATGGTGTCCCGTGTACTACCACGTCAGTACAATCGCAATAAATGAGCCACGTAAGTCGCAGAGGGTTAAAAATAATAATTAGCTCTATTTTATTAAAACAGAGTACTTTTTACAGCATATTCCGATTTTTGTGCAGTGTTCCGACTCTCAAAAATGTTTTACCCCAAATTTAAATAAATTGACTGATAAATAAATAATTTTAAAAAATCTGTAATATTATTGTCCTTTAGACATTGAAATGTATTTATAAAAGTTTACCATTATTCGTTTTATTTGAATTATTCGAATATATTCGAATAATGGGTGACCAATATATTCGAAATATTCGAATAGTAAAATTTGAACACCTACATCAACTCTCAACACACTACGCCTGCTTAGTACCAACATCAACACAGCTACCTACCGATCTAGTATCTACCAGGGATGCCTGGAAAATATTATAAGGTCTAATTTTTATAACAACTGAAAGTTAGTCCTCTATTCTGTGTCAAGTATCAACTAATGCGCCGCGACGCTCACCGCCAAATTCAAGGCATCCGCGGCGCGGGCGGTCTGGCTAGGTACTACTAAAATAGGTACTACTAAAAAGTAGGTACTACTACTACACTACTACTAAAGTAGGTACTACTAAAATTTTGGGAGTATTTGTCCGGAATCCGGAAGGGCGAGGAAAAGTCAATGTCATGACAACTCGACAGTCGTGTGTTTGCTTTTCAGTTCTATTCTATTAGCGGAAAGTTCTATTTGAAATGCACTGAATTTTCCCCGGTCTTTTAAATCCCGGACAATATTATAGTCCCAGCTTTACATGATATAAGATTTTTTTCTCTGTTTGCCAGATAATAGAATTATCCAATTTGGTGTAGTATTTTGGACGTGATGAGCTTACCTAAGTACCTATATTTTGGGAGTTACATTCTTATACATTATTTTTTATACATAATTTATGTTTATTCGCAGAAAACCTACATTTTTCCGCAATAAAAAGTAGCCTATGTCCTTCCCCGTCGTCTACTTTACATCTGTGCCAATTTTCTTTAAAATCGGTCCAGTAGTTTCGGATCCTATTCAATGAAAACAAACAAACAAAGAAACTTTTCCTCTTTATTATATTAGTACAGAAGATATAGACTAGCTGGTCCCCGCAACTTCGTTTGCATAGAACCAACAAAAACGGATCCCTACTTATTTAAACGGAACCCTTAGATAAAAGTAGCCAAAATTACTGCTTATATAACATCAGCTATCTGTAAGTGAAAGTCACGTGAAAATCAGTCCAGCCGTTTCAGAAATTAGCCGGAATAAGCGGACAGACAGTCGGACAGACAAAAATATAAAAAAACAGATTTTTATTGTTAGTCATATAATACTTTCAAATTAAATAATTTAAAATTGCAAACAGACACTTCAGAATGTGTCCATATAAATTTCGAGGATTTCTCTCGATTCCTCGTGGATCCCATCAAGTTTCCACTTTAGTGACTAAAATACCAATTTTCAATTAAACCTTTTATAACAACAAAATAATTTTGCAAATAGGTCTATAAACGGCAGAGTAATGTTCAAAAGTCTCCGTGTTGGTGTAAAATACTATAAGTACCTTTTATATGTGATGATGTATGGTGTGATGGTGGTGGTGATGATGATGATGATTACTCTTATTGACATGGTGGCATATGCTTGCAGTTCTTTAAACAACGCCGAAATCCCCAAACATGTATCTATAAGGTGTCAGGAGTTCCGTTCTGTACTTTTGGATCCAGGGTATACCTTGGAGCAAAATGCTACTTTTTGGTAGCATATGCTTAGACTACTTCAGAAAAAGTTGAAATCATCATATGTATCCATATAAATTTCTAGGAGTTCTCTCGATTCCTCATGGATGCCATCACCAGGTCACCACTTTTTTCAAAACGAGACCAACTTGGGTTTATACCCTTTACATCAAAAAAAGAATTTTGAAAATCGGTACACAGACGGCGGAATTATCGAAACCTAATGTAACCGCACACGAGAGACTAACATAATGCGGCAAAGTTACGGGCAACAACTAGTCCTTTAGAACATGATGAAAGATAAATGTAATTGTAATACAAAACAAACAAAGGATCCAGCAGCAACCAATAGCTGAGCATCTCATAATATGGTGGTCTCTGATTGGCTCATTCGTATCGGATCAACAAGTACTGAAACGTCAAAAAGGTGGATTTGTATAAAACTGGCGTATTTATTATTATTACTTTCGCTGACACTGTTGGCTCCAAACGGAGCCACATGGGGACGGTGAAAACGCAATGGATCAACAAATACTGCCCGGATCAACAAGTGAAAACGGATCAACATTTTACTACCTATATGGCACGAATGATCAACAAAGTGCGGAAAGGGATATATATATATATATATATATATATATATATATATATATATATATATATATATATATATATATATGTATGTATGGTAATATTATTATAAGGAGGCAAGGTTATCGCGATAAAATGTACGTAGTATTTCCTTTCGCACGCACGAAGTCGCAGGTTATTTATTCCAATTTCCAAATCAACACTACCACAGACAAGTACACTCAAAAAAATAAATTCGCACTCACTTGGCAGTTGTGAGCAGCACGAACATGCTGACGAAGGAGTCGCTGATGGTCCTGAAGTGTCCGTTGTCGATGTGCTCCGAGAACAGGTAGTAGCCGAGGAGCGAATACGTCGCCACGAAGAACATAAGCAGACCTAAAAAACAAACAGGAGACGTTTTAAAATGTAATATTAATGTGTTTTAGTTCTCTTAGTAACAGAGAGGGGCGCTGATGTGTCCTCCACATAAGGCTGGGACTATATGATCCGGAATCCGGATGACCGGGGTAAATTCTAAGCACTGAAAATAAAACTCCAAATACAATAGAGTTGAAAATGGAAGTGTCGAGCTGTCATATTATATGACTTAGACATTTGACCCGACAGTTGTACGTTCGATTTTCAGCTCTATTATATTAGCGCAAGTTCTAATAACAATGCTCTGAATTTTCTCCGGCCTTCTGGATTATAATATACATAGTCCTAGACAAATGGACATTTGTCGATGAAGGCTTATTTGTTTATTTTAATGATCAAAAAAAATGTCCGCGGCAGTGTGTGACAGATGTCTGATCTTTTAAGATTGACTCACTATAACCTTTTTTATGGTAATCAAATTTGGTCGAGATTAATGCATTATTGCGTCATCAGTTGACGCGGACAAAGTCGCGGGCAACAGCTAGTTGTACATATTTATAGAAACATTATCCTTTCACCATCAGCTCACCTAGCATGTCCAATATGGGGGGCAGCGACTGCAGTATCTGGCGTATGAAGCGCCGCACGCCGCCGCAGTGCCGGGTGTCCACCAGGAATATGGGGCGGAGCGCCCGCGTCACGCGCACGTGTGAGGACTGCCGGCACACCACCACCACCGCCTCCAGCACCATGATGAGGAGAGTTATGCCCTGCGGATATAGGGAGTAGAAATATAATTCTGGGCGGCAACGACCTTGTACTTAAAATAATTTAAGGTGTCCTTAAACTTTAACCCTCAGAGTAAATCTTGCATAAGGTTGTGCAAATAAATAAAGACATATATTATATAAATTGATTTTGCACTGCAAAATCAATTTATATAATATATGTCTTTATTTATTCCAGTTCATAGTTAAGGCAGGACAATGTCTGTTGGGTACAGCTAGTAATACGTAACGTACATACGTAACGCTTTAATCTACGGTTTAACCTACGGAGCTGTGCCTAAGTGGTAGGTACATGCGCTAGGTACACTTTTAAAATTGCATTTTTTTAGCTACAAAAGTCAGAGATTTTAATTAAAATATCGTTTTAAGTATGGAAAATTTTAACAGTTTACTACAAGTTTCAGAAAGTTGATAAAATTTGCTACAAAACGTTTTTAAGGTTTACATAGGCTGCACTAAAAGTATCGGGAATGGAATATTACCACTGTTCCTGTCATATTCAAATATTTTTAATTTAAAACTCCTTGGTTTTAAAAATCGAATAAGTACCGATTTTTTATTTAAAAAAAGATTCTCGGTCTTGTCATAAGGTCTTGTCAAACTTGTTTAGTCGTTGATATAAGATTTACACTCTCGCCTCGCAACTCACTTCGCCCTTCGCCTCGTTTCTCACCTCGCGCGACGCGCCTACGAGTGGGTGCTTACACTCTCGTGGTGCGTTCAGTTGTCTGTATGCCATTGACAATGGAGGACGTCGAAGTTTTAGCGGCAACAAGTCTAACTTTGTTGAGTTTTATGGTTAATATAATTATGCTTTGGGTTCCATATATTATGCGACTTGACCTTCTTTTTATTTAAGTCCTAAACGTTTCATAATTGTTTTATTACACAAAAAAAATATATTACATTATTTTGAAACCTAAAATAATAATAATATATTATCTTAGACGCTTTAGACCACGTCAATCTGGTCCCGTGGTAAGTTCTCGAAGAACTTGTGCTACGGGTACTTTATTATACACATATTTAAGATTTTTATTATATTATACACATAATATGAATTAATATTAATTCACATCCATGACCCAGGAACACGGAAAAACTTTTTGTTCCTTCGGCGGGATTCGAACCCGCGATCCCGACTATAGCACCAACATGTTGAACCACTGATACACAGAGGTCGTCAAAACCTACAATTTTTTTAAAAATAAGTACACTTTTTAAAAACAGCCGAAAACACAATTCGACATATTGGTTGATAGATTATTATTATTTACAATCGATTTCTGTGTAGATCAGGTATTTGATCTCAAGCATTAACAAATTTTTTTAAACTTGTCTAAAAACAATGAAAATTAAAAAAGTAAATTTATATAAAAGTAAGTCACCGAGCGGGGTTCGAACCCGTAACACTCGTTTCTTGCCATCCGCCTCTTAACCCGCTGAACCAAACGGACAGTGGCCGGCACGACGAAATTAGCGAACATATTCTGCGTGGAAAGAAAAACGCATGAAAACTCGAAAATACGCATTTTCCCAAACATAAGACTATACATACAAGAATTGCTCGTTTAAAGGTATAATATCTGCTTAGTGTGTTTGTATCGTGACATCCTTTCCGGAAGTAACTTCGGTGTTTTTATCATAGAAATTAAAAAACAAAAATACTTAAGTATTTTATATAATATCAACTTTATTTATCAATCTTAAGTTTTTAATTTATGATATCGTTAGAATACGTTTTCCTAAGCCAAGTACCTACTTAATGAAATACTCCCTTAATGTATGAAATTAAATATTTGAGTCAAGTAGCCTATATATATTATTCTTTTTCTTTTTGAAAAAGTTCTAAGAAACGCATTATTTCGCGTGCGAGAGAAACAACTGTCGCGCATGAGAACTAGCAACAGACTGAAGCGAACGCGAGAATGTGAACACCCGCTCGTATTCGTCGCGAGGTCCTTTGACTCGTGCGCAAAAAACCGCTCCGGACGCGAGCGTCGTGAGTGGCGAGGTGAATGGCGAGGCGAGGAACGAATGCCCGTTTACACATTCGCCTCGCGACTCACTGAGGGCCTCGCCTCGCCACTCGCGCGAGAGTGTAAACCACTTATGAGAAAATGGAATTGACTCGAGAAAATTCTAGAGCGATGATTTATTATGACTTTCGAAGTGGTTCAACACAAAAACAGTGTCTTGACCGGATGATTTCTGCATTTGGTGATGAAGCCCAATCCAAAACCACAATTTATTGCTGGTTTGCTGAATTTCAACGTGGACGTGTCAAGCTCAGTGATGATCCCCGTCAAGGTCGTCCAAAAACTGCAGTCACCCAAGAAAACGTTGATGCTGTGCGTAAGCTGATTGAGGAAGATCGACATGTGACATACCGCGAAATTCAGGCAACTTTATACATTGACATGAGTCAAATACAAATAATCTTGCATGAACAATTAGGTGTCAAAAAGTTGTTTTCCCGATGGATACCGCATTTGCTCTGTGAAGAGCAAAAAGCAGCTCGCGTTACTTGGTGCGTCAGAACTCTCGAAAGATTCTACGCAGGATCCTCAAATGCTGTATACCTACAACATCGTATCAGGTGACGAATCCTGGATATACGCGTACGAACCCGAAACAAAAAACCAGTCACGAGTTTGGGTGTTCGAAAATGAGTTAAAGCCAACAAAAATTGTTCGTTCACGGAGTGTTGCAAAAAAAATGGTGGCCACGTTTGTCTCCAAAACCGGCCATGTTGCGATTATTCCTCTTGAGGGACAAAGAACGGTTAATGCAGAATGGTATGCTAACATTTGTTTGCCACAGGTCGTTTCTGGACTCCGTAAAGAGAACTGCAACCGCCGCATCATCTTCCATCACGACAATGCGAGTTCTCACACCACGCACAGAACAAAAGAGTTTTTAGAGCAAGAAATCATAGAATTATTCGACCATCCGCCGTACAGCTCCGACCTAAGCCCTAATGATTTCTATACTTTCCCTAAAATAAAGAATAAATTGCGTGGTCAGAGATTTTCATCACCTGAAGAAGCTGTGGACGCCTACAAAACGGCCATTTTGGAGACCCCAACTTCCGAATGGAATGGTTGCTTCAATGATTGGTTCCATCGTATGGAAAAATGTGTCAAATTTCGCGGAGAATACTTCGAAAAGCAATAAATACATTTTTAAACAGTAATTTGTCACTTCCTTGATTCCCGAAATTTTCAGTGCCGCCCTCGCCTCGTAGTAGTAGGTACTCAAGGAAACCTTATAGTTTTTGCCTTCTTCTGTAGCTTAGATTTTTTTTTAATTTAAAGTGTAGTACGTATTATACTCTTGTAGGCCAGTCTAGTTATCACTTATCAGGTCTGTAAGTTCAACTTAGTTTTTAAGGCTAATTTAATATTTATAACATTAGTGTGATCACTTCGCGTTTGGAAAATCACCTACAAATTAGGGGCCTACCTACCTTGAGCATGGTCCGCTTGTGCTTGAAGATGGTCCCCCAGCCGATCCATTTGAGCTTGAGGTGGAGTTCCACCGCGATCACAGACAGCGCGAGCAGCTCGACCGTGCCGTGCGCCCACACCGGCAGCTGTAAACCAGGTTTGTGTGAGACCGTGGTGGCAGTCGAGCCATAATTTTCATAATGTCTTTTCGCCATACCGATGAAAAAGACAAATACTTACCTAAATTGCTATTTGTTACATTGGCACAAATTAATATATTTTAAGGCTTAGGAAATCTTCCGTTACTAGGTACATAATCTATGATACATACGTACTTATAAAAAACTTAGGAATTTAACGATTAAGGCATTCTACGATTATGATGGTTCGATACTTAGGTACACCGTACACAAAGTCAAAGTCAAAAGTCAAAATTTTTTTTATTCAATGTTGGTATTTTTATACACTTATTGAACGTCGGTATACATGATGCCTACCACCGGTTCGGGAACTAGCCTGGCGAGAAGAACCGGCGTAAGAAACTCGCGCGGGGCCATCTTTTACCAAAAAGATGGAAAATTGTTCTTTTAAAATAAAAAAATGTATAACAATGTTATGACTAAAACTATATAACTAGAATACAATAGTATATGGAAGTAGCCTTGCAGGGGGCCACCTCATTCCCAAGGTGTGCTATCATTCATGAAATCATTAAGTTTATAATAAGCTTTATTACACAAACGTTCTTTGATTACTTTTTTAAATTTATTGGTTGAAAAATGTTGAACGTTTTCTGGGATCCTATTGTATATGCGTATACATTGGCCTTTAAACGAATTCTTTACTTTACTAAGTCTAGTCACTGGTACATCAAGCTTATTCTTATTTCGAGTATTTCTATTGTGGTTGTCACTTTTTTTTTTGAATAGGCTTAAATTTTTTTTAACATATAGTACATTTGATAGAATATACTGAGAAGCTACAGTTAAGATCCCAGTTTCCTTAAACTTATCTCTTAATGAAGTGTTGGGGGCCAGCTTGTAGATTGCCCGAACAGCTCGCTTCTGCAGCACAAAGATAGTATTTATATCTGCAGCATTGCCCCATAGCAGAATGCCATAGGACATTATACTGTGGAAGTAACTAAAATACACAAGCCTTGCTGTGTTTTCGTCTGCAAAATGTCTTATTTTACTTACTGCAAATACTGCTGAACTAAGTCTGTCGGCCAATCCAGCAATATGAGGGCCCCACTGAAGTTTCGCGTCTAATGTAATACCTAAAAAGACGGCTGTATCTACTAGTTCCATACCTTCCCCATTTAATAGCACATTGGTTTTAGTTTGCCTTACATTCGGCAACGTGAACTTTATACATTTAGTTTTTTTGCTATTTAACAAAAGATTATTGACACTAAACCAGTGTACTATTTTTAGGAGAGCATTATTTACTTCGTCATAACACGAGTTTTGGCGATTAATATTAAAAGTAAGTGACGTATCATCGGCAAATAATACTATTCCGTTTTTTTTCATTAATAAGGTATGGTAGGTCATTTATATAAATCGGAAAAAGAAAGGGTCCTAAAATTGACCCTTGTGGGACCCCCATCTCAATTTTAGTACCTGTGGATCTTTTTCCATTTATCTCAACTCTCTGAATCCTATTTGATAAATAAGATTTTAGGAGAACGAGTGCTGGACCCCTTACTCCATAGTGGCACAATTTCCTGATCAATGTTGAGTGTTGCACACAATCAAATGCCTTAGAGAGATCGCAAAAGACTCCCAGAGCATCATGCGATCTCTCCCAAGCATCAAAAATATAACTAATTAGATCGACGCCTGCATCTGTTGTAGAGCGTCCCTTTGTAAATCCAAATTGTTTGTTATGTAAAATTTTATTTATATTGAAGTGTGCTAGCAACTGATTAAGTATTATTTTTTCATAAATTTTACTTAGTGTTGGTAAAATAGATATAGGTCGGAAGTTAGATGGATCCGACTTACTACCAGACTTAAAGAGAGGTAAAACTTTACTGTGTTTCATTAGATCAGGAAAGACGCCACGTTTTATACAATCATTAAAGATAGTTGCTAAGTAAGGTGCAATAATATCGATTATAGATTTAATAACTTTCATAGATAGGCCCCATAAATCTGAAGTATTCTTGATATTTAACAAATTAAAATGTTTAATAATGTCTTGAGGTCCTATTTCTTTAAATCTAAATTCGATTTCACACTCTTTTACGTTTTCTTTAAGTAGCAATTCAGCAGCAGCAGGAGAGGCGTTTAAATTTTTTGTGGTTGAAACTGGAATGTCAGCAAAGAATTTCTCAAAAGCAGTTGCAACTTCAATGTCGGATTTGATTATTTTACCATCTATATTTAATTTAAAAGATGAGTTGCGTCTGGTGACTCTTCCAGTTTCATTTGCAATTATTTGCCATGTTGTCTTAACCTTGTTTTTAGAATTCTTAATTTTATTTCTAATGTGAAGAGATTTTGCTGCTGAGCAAACTTGCTTAAATATTTTTGAATATAACCTTACATAACTTTTAAAATCTTCACTTTGATTCATTGTTCTTTCATTATAGAGTTCATACAATTTAAATCTACTTTTCAAAATACCTGCTGTTGCCCATTCACTAAATTTACTTTTGTTGTTTGTTCTCACTGTTTTAGAGGTGAAAATGGTATCAAAATTATGTTTAATTAATTTAAACAGTTTACCAAATGACATATCCGGGCTATTATGATACTCTAAATGTAAAATATTAGCTATAATTTCACCTCTAAACTTCTCAATACGTTTAACATTTATTGGTATACATGTGTTTCTGTCCCTGTGTAACTGTTTGCTGTCCACAGTGATCAGAGCTTAGTTTCTTAATTATTTCTTTATTTAATGGATCTACGTTGGTAAAAATATTATCAATGCATGTAGCAGAGCTGTCACTGATCCTTGTCGGTTCAAAAAATAAATAGGTTAGGTTATATGATTTTAACAATGAAGTAAATCTAACAGTGGTAGAGTTACTTTCTAAAATATTAATATTAAAATCACCACATAATAATATATGTTTGTTAGATGCACTTATCTTGGTTAATAACATTTCCATTGTTTTTTCAAATGAATCATATAACCCTAAAGGTGGCCTGTATACGCTTACAATAATAAAGTGTCCCACCTCTATACAGGCTATTTCGGTTATTCGTTCTGTAGAGAGATTCACTATGTCTTTTCGTTCTTTATATTTTAAACTCTTCTTAATTAGTATAAGAGAGCCACCTCTCATAACTTTTTCTCTGCAGAAAGAACTAGCCAGCTGGTGCATACCAAGATTTAACATTATTTCATTTTTCTTAAACCAATGTTCAGTTATACATAAAATGTCTATATTATTATTTAAAAACAACGCAATCTCTAATTCTTTACTAGACATACCTTGTATGTTTTGATGCACCAGCGTAAGTGTACATAATTTATTATGATTTATTGAAACTTTATTTTTGTGATTACTTATACCTACAATGCTAGAGACTTCCTCTGTTGTCTTACAGGCTAATTTAAATTATTATTATTTGGAACATTTTCCAAGCTGTTATAATCAGTCATATTATTATGACTAAACTGCTCAATAGAAGCAGTTGTTGTCTTACTAGCCAAGTACTTGGCTGAGTTAAAATATAAAAAAGTTAATAGCGATCTTGCTATAAGTCTTGTATAATAAAAGGATAGATAATATCTATCTAATGTCAACTTACATTTATAATTTAAAATATTATTAATGTCAATTATATTTATTTTGTTGTCAAATTTATTTATTAATATACAATTATTATAAACAGCTGTATACAATTGGCTGTTAAGCTTATAGTACACGTTTCAAGATGTAAAAATGTTTCAAAATCGAAACCTGATCGAGCATAAAACTTGCTCGGCCGGAGAATAGGGATATCTTTCTCACCTCGAAGGCGGGCACCGCGGGGTCCTCGGTGAAAGCGAGCAGGATGAGCACGAGCGAGGCCAGCAGGTCCAGGCCGTGGTACCAGGGGTTGTGCACGCGCAGGTACGCCGGCAGCTCCTCCGGGCTGGACGGGTGCGAGTCGAATTTCTCGTTGTTTAGACCTTCCTGAAATAATAATAACAATCTATAGCATCGTTTCTAAGCCGGTGGATCGCGACCCTTGGGGGGGTCGAGTTTATTTTTAAAGGGGGGTCGTAGTCTGTTAAAAAATAATAAATACAAACTATATATAGATAGGTAAAAAAAGATTAGTTTTTCGAACGAATCTTTTGTATCGAACGTTGAAAAAATCGTGACGGGGTCGCAAGACTTTTTTTACTTTTTGGATTTTTCGTGGGTCGCGACATAAAAAAGGTTGAGAAACGATGATCTATAGTAAGCTGATCGCTTTCGTGCGCGACGCTGTTGCTACTCGAGCGCTTTAGGCGCTGAGAGAGCGCGTGTATTTTTTATGTATTGAGGTATTTTAAACTTTATATTGCAAAAAATAAGGATTTGTGTTGTGTTTGTGTTGTTGTTGTAATAAAAACCAAATGTTTTTATTTTAAGGAGGGTGCTGTCCTGACGCGACGCACGCGCCCGTGTGAATATGCTCTAATACTCTACATCTTTTGAGACTGCACTCTAGATTTAAGATAACTTTGTTATAACATAGGACCAACTTGCCTTTGTTATCTGCATGCAGTTGTCCTTAGAACGGTTGATGGCCCTAGTTAACTAACTAATCGATTCCAGTCCCTGTCTAAATAACAACTCCCCACACCGATTTCGGTGACGGTGGCCGGTTTCATTGAAACCAGGCCAGTTACGCATGAGTAATTTTATAATGTCCAAGTGTGTGCGCATTACACAAGAGCACTCCTCCTTTACTCTCATAATCCAGTGGGACGGATAACCGACGCGACTGACGAGAGAACAGGCGCAGGTGCGACTTTTTACATGCCCATAAAGTCTGCGAAAATCAATTACGGATACTTCGGGCACATGATCAACTGCTTATGTTAACACGTTTAGCCCAAAAAATATTTATCATACTTACTCAAACTAAACTCTATGGGCGACTCTCCGCAAAGCAAACTCGCCCGTTTATTTTTCTGCTTAAACGTCTTTACAGCAATAGATCATAATACACCCAAAATATGCGTAATTAATTTTACCGAACCTTACTCGTATATATCTACTGAATACTGATAGTTGTATTCACTCCTGTTACTCCAACTTACCTCCAGATATATGGCGGCCTCGTGGTAGTTCATCTCCCAGTGCTCGTCCTCGGACAGCTGCAGGCCGGTGTGCAGCGAGGACCGGCTGCCCAGGTCCAGGCCGTCGCCGCCGCCCGCGCCATCGCCTGCGCGGTTGTCTACGGAGTGAGTAGTGATGTTATTATTGTCTACAAACATTTCACTTTTGTACTGTTCCTCAAACAAAAAAATTTATTTAAACAACTTTATCACTTGAGTGCCGACTACCGAATAACCACTAAGGGACACTCCCCAGCAGGGTCTTCTCATTATGAAGAGGACTATAGGCCTACCACGAGGAGTATAGATAAATACCCTAGCCTATTCCAGGTTGGTTTGTGTCCAGGGCCGGATCTACCTAAGGGCTGATTGGGCTGCAGCCCAGGGCCCCGAGGTCACAAGGGGCCCCCAGACCCCGCTAAAAACAATAGGCGATAATTTGAATTTAAAAAATGGTTGTCTGTAAAGTCGGTTTACGGGCGATATTTTTACGTGTTATTGCCATAAGAAAACATTGTTAAATAATTGCAATCTGTGAATTGAGTTAAGGCGGAAAATACGTGTGAAATGAAAATACGTTTTAAGGTATAAAAAATGAATTATATTATTATTTATTGAAACTATTTGGTTATTTTATACAAATATTCACTTTTTTATAAGACTCACTTTCTATAATACGTTGGTCAAACCGCACTTGGAATATTTAATTCAGGTGTGGAGTCAAGCTGCTAAAAGCAATAAATTACGCGACGAGCTTCAACGAGCTCAAAATAAAATTATTAAAGTCCTTTTTAATTACAAGTACCTAACCCCAACTCAATTAATTTACAAAAATACTAAACTACTTAATCTTCAACAGTTGTATATATATATCACACATGCATAATTATCCGCAAAATACTAACATCTTCAATACACTCACAAATATATTTTAAAAAGAAAAGTCACAAATATCACACTCGAGGTAAAGATAATTTAGAAATACCATTTGCTAGGACCTTATATGGTAAGAAAAATATACAGCACGAAGGTGTTATAATATACAACAAATTACCCAAGGAGATTAAAGATTCTTCAAGTCTCACAATATTTAAAAAACAATTGAAACAACATGTTGTGAATAATTATAACTACTATAGCCTAAACGCCTTGTAAAATAAGACATTAGTTTGTTATTTAGTTAAGTTTCTCCTTAAGTGAACAATGTAATGTTCTTTGAGAAATAAATAAATCTATGAACTGAAATATTCATGATTTTTTTTTCATATTAAACATGATAATATTAAATATAGTAAAATTAAATATATTAAATATTAGGTATTTACCTATGAAATTGAAAAAGAATTAAACGAATTTTTTTCATGTATTTTTTTATTTGTATTAATTGAAGTACCTAATCACAACGCAGTGGCAGTTTATTGATGCCCTTCTTAAAGAAATCAGCTGGACGGGAGGCAACAAATTCTTCAAAGGCATTTTGTACTGCCTCTCGCGGGTATTGAATTGTTTTTCCCGCCAAGAAGTTATCCAAAATCTGGAAAAAGTAGCAGTCTGTAGGCGCAAGGTCTGGTGAGTTGGGCGGATGACGGAAAGCTTCCAACCCCAGTTCTTGCAACTTGGAGACCATCCGCTGTGCAGTATGAGGTCGCGCGTTGTCGTGCAGGAGCAGCGGAGACGAGCGATTGGCCAATGCGGGTTGGAGATGTGCCAGCTATTCCATCATTGTGTTCAGTTCTTCGCAGTACACATCTGCAGTAATGCTTACCCCGTTTGGTAAGAAGCTGTGATGAATCAAACCGGCGCTAAACCACCAAACAGTAACCATCACTTTTCTAGCTGGGGTAAGTTTTCGTTTAGGGCATTGTTTAGGTGCTGAACCAGGATCCAACCAACTTGCTGAGCGCTTGCGGTTATCAAACAGAATCCATTTTTCATCGCAGGTAACAATGCAGTTCAAAATTCCTTCTTGAGCAGTGCAAGGCACGTCTCGACGCGTACTTCGCGCTGGAGATCATTGAGTTCATGGGGCACCCATTTGTCAAGCTTTTTTACCTTGCCAATTTGACGCAAATGGACCAATATTGTTTTGACGCTAACGTCGAAAGCTGCTGCTAATTCAGCCGTAGATTGTGTATCATCAGCTTCCACAATCGCCTTTAATTCGTCTTTGTCGACCAAAGTCTTCGGACGACCGCGAGGCTTATTTTTCAGGTCGAAATTTCCAGAACGGAAGCGAGCAAACCAATAATAGGTGGTACGTTGGTTTGTAGTGTTAGCTCCGTTAACGTCGTTGATGTTGCGTGCCGCTTGTGCTGCGTTGCTGCCACAATACTCATATTCCATAATTACCCGAATTTTTAACTTATCCATGATGACGAAAAAGATTAAAATACGATGAAAATGTAACACTAATCAATAAACAAATGACTACTTTTGGAAAAAGAATTCCATGTTTTTAAAATAAAATTTATTTGAAATTAGAATTCTTAGCCAAACAAAAATTATTTTGATTTGAAATTAGAATTCTTAGACAAACAAAAATTTCATAACCTATTATAATACATTTTTTACAAAAATTACTTAAAAAGTAGTGGGGATATCAGCTGATACACATCGTAGTTTGTTATCCGACTTAGCAGTTGGTGTACACGATGGAAGCCACAATTTTTAACCGAAATCAATGGCACAAAAATTAGGTACTTAGTTTTATTTGTCTGTCTTCTATATAAACCTCATTTAAAAAAATGCATTTTTAGAGGGCTAATAAAATAAGTCTGTAATATTTTTTCATATATTGCTTACTATAAAAAAGTAGTTAAAATAAAAATATCGCTTGTGATTGAGGTTCATATGCAACACAATTGTTAAAGGAAATTATAAACCAAATTTCAAGATGATTGGTTTAAAACTCATGCTTTTTCGTTTGAGCTGCCGGCATTCATCGATTTATAAGACATTATCACGTCAAAAAAATCTAAAAAAAAAAATGGGTGCGTACTTATGTACGCGCGTAAGAAGTATACGCGCTTCTTTGGCATCATCAAAAAATTGTTTATTTTAATAGCATGCAAATAATTAATTACAATAAAATAATAAAAGGGCTGGAAAAGGATAGTCAACACAGTCAATAAATTTCAGTTTAGATTTGAAAAATTAAATAAAAAAATATTTATTTTCTTACATTAGGTGTAACATAAATTCTCTCATTATTCGAAAGTTATTTTTAAATTATGTCCACTGCCATAGCATTTTCCGGTAATGACTGGAACATCAGCTATCAGTGGCTTATGATAACTAAAATATGATATTATTATTAACTAAATATTACAAGATTCTTAATTTTAAATGTTTATTATTTTCTCAATGTAATATTAACTTTTATTTTAGTCAAAGAATTTTTATTAAATTTGGTTATTTATTAAAGAAATACCTCTTTTTAATATTATACATCTATGAAGAAATGTTTATAATTTTCAAAATTTACTATTTACCAGTCCATACCAATTCACTATTTCGGTTTCTCTCGCACCCAAAGGTTGCCTGGAAGAGATTGCTACCATAGCAATAAGGTCGCCTTTTGTACAACTATTACTTGCGTAGATTTAAGTAATATTTATGTTTTTTGTGCAATAAAGAATATGTAATAATATCAATTTAGAAACAGTTTTTGAGATGGCTATTAGTTGAGTACTTAGGTAGGCCCCTAAGTAGTTTCAGCCCAGGGCCCCACAAATTCACGATCCGCCCCTGTTTGTGTCTAGTCACTAGTCAGTCTTTAGTTCTTTAGTTTTTTGGGTAAATTTAAAAAGTATAAGAACTTATATTAAGTACCTACTTACCTCATACCTGTAACGCAAAGTCGCAAAATAAGAAACTACTTTGAATAAGTAAGTAATGCATGTGAACAAAAATAATTTTGAAATATTCTACTTATGCATTTTTTATAAAATGTATTAAATACTTCATATTATCTAATTTCCTCAATCCTCACGTCACGAATTTCTACAAAATATAGTAATGGTAGTAATTTATATTTATTAGTGATTGTCACGCGCGCAGATATTTTCTCATTATTGTCTCAAATGACCTCGTCTGTGATTTTTACTGAACCCAAGGGCGGATCCAGCTTTGGCGCCAGGAGGGGGTCACATCATGGGCGTAGCCAGGTTTTAGATTTGGGGGGGGGGGGGGGGGGGGGCTTTTGGCTTAAAGAACGTATTATAAAATTTTATAATACGTTCTTTAAGCCAAAAACGAGCGAGCGAAGCGAGCGAGCAAATTTTCCTATTTTTACAGGTTCAAACGTTCAACTCTGTTCAAACGTTAAACTAAAATATAAACATCGGAAAAATACCATAAAATCAACCGCCTTAAACAGAACATCAGTAATAAATAATGTAATGGCCTTTATGTTAACCGCGAGCGAGCGAAGCGAGCGAGCAAATTTTTTTCCTATTTAATAGGTTAAATCTGTTCAAACTTTAACCCCTAAAATACTATGGAAATAGGATCATACATTAGAATAATGGGCGCCCATTTTTTTCGTTTTTACCTGTTTATGCTTTAAAACACAGTATTTCAGGGTTTCCCCTTAAACACTGAATAACGGTGAACTTCGGAAAATATCATAAAATGAACCGGCTAAAACGGAACATCGCTACTTACTAATATAATATGTTCTTTATGTTAAACGCGAGTGAGCGAAGCGAGCGAGCAAAATTTTTTTCCTATTTAATAGGTTAAATTTGTTCAAATTTTAAACCCTCAAAGACTGTTACCCTGAAAAACTCTGTAATTAAAAAAAACAAATATCAAAAGCCTAAAACTGAACGTCGGTACTAAATTTTATGGTAATATAGTAATATGTCTATATAAGCCAAACACGAGTGAGCGAAGCGAGCGAGCATAATTTTTTTTTCCCATTCCATAGGTTACAAGAACATAACATATGATATAAGAACATATTATATTATTAAGTAGCGATGTTCAATCGTTAGACTTAAACACTGGAAAACGGCGAACTTCGGAAAAATATCATAAAATCAACCGGCTAAAACAGAACATCGCTACTTAATAATATAATATGTTCTTTATGTTAAACGCGAGCGAGCAAAGCGAGCAAGCAAATTTTTTTCTTATTTAATAGGATAAATTTGCTCAAATTTTACACCCTAAAAGACTGAAAATAGTATCATTTTGTAATTTAAATTAGAGTAAAATTAGTGTTATTTCTGATGTTGTAAATTATATGACAAATAACTTATTATGTTAGGTTTGTCATATATTACCAATTTACACTTTTTTCGAAGTATATTATTACAAAATTTTAAGATAATTGACGTGCCCAAAATATTGTGTAACATGCTATAGGTACGTTCGAGGATTCGATGGCACGCGTGCTATAGGGTCGCGATCCCCGTTTTAAGCTAGTGATTTTATTGTTTTTTTCTAAAGTACAATATTCTTTCAGGGCTAAGATTTTAACAGGTTAAAGCGTAAAAACATTCGCTCGCTTTCTCACTTTGAACGCATTTAACACAAATACCTACATATAGCTACGCCCATGGGTCACATAGGCGTGGTCAAGTCAAGAACTTATAATTTAATTTTGATAACAATAGGTACAAGTAAAATGTAGGTATTTTATGGATGTACGTGTAAGTACTGTACTTAAAAATATTTATTATTTATTGTACACTTGAAAAACAACTTAATAACTTGTACATACACGTACATATTGCCATCTTCTCTTGAAGACATCCAGAGAAGCACTATCACGCACGGAATGAGGCAGCCTATTTATATTCCATAACCGTGGTGAATGATTTGTCATAACAGCTAGAGGTATATCGAGGGATATAACGCATTTCAAATGAGAATAGGAACGTCAATTACATTTTTCTGTCATAAGTGTGATTTTCAGAAAAATCAAAATCTATCTAAACATAAATTTAACTATCATAACAGTCTAAATTCGAAACAATATGGCGCCGACTCGATCCTATTCTCATTTGAATCGCACTATATGACGCAAAACTCCGCAAAATCTATGGCTACGTTTTTAATAAAGGTCCGGACGCACTAGGCGGAACTGAACTTCAGCGGAACTGAGCGACACGTTTTGGTAAGTCGCACTTCAACTGCAGCGGCGCTACAAAAATATATTTAGTAGCTAGGCAACCTCCGAGCAAGATGGACGAATGGAAATTTAAAAGTTTTTTTTTAATAAATATGTACCTACATACCTACAATCTAAATAATTTACATACGACCTCCGTGGCTCAGTGGTGAGCGCAATGGCACTTTAACCGGAGGTTGCGGGTTCGAATACCACCAGGGAACAAAAAAGTTTTCTGTGTTCCTGGGTCCAGGATGTGTAATGTGTGTATAATATAATAAAAATCTTATATATAAGTAAAGTATAAAAGTATTAAAAACATTTCCGTTGTCTGGTACCCGTAACACAAGTTCTTTGAGAACTTACCACGGGATCAGATTGACGTGGTGTGAAGCGTCCATAGATATTATTATTATTATAATTTTCACTATGAAACCAATTAACATTGGAGAGGTCGTCGTTCATCGACTGGAAAAAGAAATAGAAAAATTATCTTACCATTTATTCCCATTTCTTGAACTATTTAATAATAATATCTATCTATGGACGCTTGTCAATCGGGTCCCGTGGCAGTACTATTATTTATTCTGTGCCCGTGGTAAGTTCTCGAAGAACTTGTGATACGGGTACCAGACAACGGAAAATATATTTAATACTTTTAAACTATACATATATTTAAGAATTTTATTATATAATACACACTTATTGCACATCCATGACCCAGTAACATAAAAAACTTTTTGTCTCCCGGTGGGATTCGAACCCGCGACCGGGCTTCTTGAGCGCCGACGCGCTAACCATTGAGCCACAGAGGTTGTTTCACTCCAAAGTTGGTTTTTTTTTTCATAGAAGTGTTCATGTACTTTTTATGCTGGACGTCATAATATTATTATGTCTCCTGATACTGGCCCACGATTAAAATAAATTTTATTCATTGACGAACGATTATCGCGCTCCCAAGTATCTCGGTTGACTGACTATGAAAATGAAGTTGGCGAAACCGAACTGCAGTTCGCGACACTTTTGGTCAAGTCAGTCAGTTGATCAAGTTTGACGCGCAGTTCGCTGCAGTGTAGTTCCGTTACCGCTTAGTGCGTGTTATCTCATATAATTTCGTATAAAGAATATTTTGACGCGACGTGTCGCTCAGTTCCGCCGAAGTGCAGTTCCGCCTAGTGCGTACGGACCTTTACGTGGAGAAATGCCAGTCCGGTTAGGCGATCTTCAACCATTGAAGATCTTACTTCCACGATTTAAATTTTAAATTTTCGATGCGTTCGTTCCCAAACGTTTGACATCATACAAAGTTATTATATTAAATTAATTAAATATTGAAGGTAGTTAGTTACATAAAATCTGTATGGTGACAAAATATATAAATAAAATCATTATGTTCAATTAAATTAGTGATCCATCTAAGTCCTGGAAC
The DNA here is from genome assembly GCA_905404095.1 of Glaucopsyche alexis. NCBI lineage: Eukaryota > Metazoa > Arthropoda > Insecta > Lepidoptera > Lycaenidae > Glaucopsyche > Glaucopsyche alexis. The sequence goes on from FR990046.1 coordinate 28,502,545, forward strand.
CAGCTCAGGGGGGGGTCATGACCCCCATGACCCCCCCCCTGGATCCGCCCTTGACTGAACCGTAGAGATTTCACGTCCGCTGTTACGAAATACTTACTCATGAATTTCTACATTTTACTCTTCATTTATTTTGATTACAACATATTACTTACACCACTTTCAGGCATTATGGCGCCATTATGTCGCCATTATGTCCGATTGTGTTATTGTTAGCAGAATAAGATTAAGACTTGCTAATTCGATAGACTGCTAATTCAATAAAATATAATTAGGGCAGCTAAGACAATACAGACATTTCGTCCATCATGGTAACAAACGTAATACCTATGAACTGTGTCACAACAGTAAGCATTGAGCAAACATATTGACACAGTTTACCATGCGTTAAGAAAAGTAACCATTCAAAATTAAGTGCGTACCTACTTAACTGGTAACATTTTAAATTTTTTGAACATAACTTAAATTTCTTATAAAATTAAACATTTCTTGGTCCTTCGAGCAGTTGATACTATCAGAGCTGCCAATTTTTAGTACAAGAAAATATATAACAACCAATAGGCTATTCTATATTTTTTTCAAATATATTTCAAAATGTTCGTAACGATCCGATTAACAACTAGTATTTTTATTTCCTGGAAATAATATCGCTTTATGCAAAGAAAAAATGATTCAAATTTAAACGAAAATTTTTTGCGCCAAAACGACAGCCACCATTATCGTGAGTTCGTGACGTCATAAGAACAGAAACAAATAAATTTTTCATAGGTCGTGTGTAGTGCATGAACTTCAGATTTAACTTTCGCTGTTCTTTATTCAATTTGATTATGTTCTTATGACGTCACTTACTAGAAAAATATGGCGGCTGGCGTTTTCGGTCACGTGACATACAGTTAGTAAAACTACAGTTTTATTTTCGAAATTATAAATAAATCGCATATTTATATTACAAAATAGTCTTGTATTCGCATTTCTTACGATAGAAACTATATAAATAACAAATGTATATCGTTTGATTTTGATAGATGAAACTAGCCTATTATAGAAAGAAAGCATACATAATCTCGCAGACGACGCACGACGCCACTTTTAAAATACTTTACCTACGTGGGAGAGTCACGCTTCAGCATTAATGGGCCGGTTCGGCCAGGTAAATACCACAGCTTCACAGAAAATTGGCGTGAACTCGACCAAAACATAAGGCAAGCGTTGCGTTTGGTGCAAGTCGCAACACCAGAAGAGTTACACTTGTAACTCCTCTGGTGTTGCGAGTGTCCATGGGCGGCGGTAATCGCTTACCATCAGGCGATCCGTCTGCTCGTTTCCTGGTTCATTTCATACAAAATAAAAACCTGTTTGCTCTGTGGAAAACGTATACATTGTACGTATATATCTGTATTTAGGTGTTCGAGCCTACGCTTGACCCACTAGTGAGATTACCCCTTTGTATTTCACATAGTTGCAGTGCGTATCTACCCTCAAGTGTCACCGATTGTGCGTTACGTCTAACAAGTGACAGATCTCAGGAGACATCGGCGTCGGTTAGCCATCTTGAAATCAGTACGTCTTTGAATTTCACATTGAGCAGTGCTTTTAAATTTTTTTCGAATAAAAGTGTTGTTAAATATTTTTTTCTCTAACCAACAAACTCAAAGAAAGAAAACTTGCTGCGTGTATAAATCGAAGGTAAGAAGTTTTACCTTTTGCCATATTAAGAGTGACAGTGTACAATATGTATATACTTGTACGTAATACAAGGCGAATACCCGCTCCCTCGGACGGTAGACTCGCTAACGTACGATTTCGAAGTTGCGTGAGCCCAAGGCGACGGCTGAGCTTTCATGACGGCTATCACAGCCGACGAATCAGCCTACACGGCATCTGTCTCAGACGACAAATCTGTCTATACGTCGGCTATCACAGCCGACAAATCAGTCGACATTACGACTATCACAGCCGACAGAACAGCCTACTATGGCAGTTGCGGAAGTCAACTTTATCTAAATTACTCTAACAATGAATATCGATCTATTTCAGATCATGGAACAAACAACGCTCGAGAGCGTTGCGGATTGGGCCCCAGCGGAAGGGGACATACCAGCATACAGACGCTTTATAAACGCTCTAGATGAAAACTATCCGCCCGGTTGGAGGGGATGGATCGTCAATAAGGTCTCCTACGAAGACTTGTTCGGGGAAACTATCTCTTCGGACGACGAAAATAGGCTACGATTCGCCCTACCGACGGTGGATCTGGCTCTAGCTCTAAGTAACGATCGGCTCGTATCTCTCAGTGAAAGGAGATACAAGTCGATGAAGAGACTACTGCTTAGCTGGCCCATAGGCAGTGCAATTATATATAGTCCCTTAGCCACCATGAAAAAGATCCACCCAGAGAATATTTACAATGGGTTTTTAATTCACGTCCAAAAACTTAAACCCAAACTAATCTCTCGGCACGATGCATCAGCTATTCTGCAAGCAGACTCGTCTTGTGAGAACAACTCATGTCGTTCTAACAGCTTTACGCCAGCACCAAACCGAAAACGGTCACACAGCTCGGGAAACTCAACATTAACGTCTCCAAAAGAGCCAAGACTCACAGAAAAGGAAAGCCTCACAGATTACATGAAACAACAAAATCAGCTATTACATCGCATTGTGCAGATGTCAGAGGCAAACTTTCACGCTATCAATGATTTACGAAATAGTCCGCACTCGAGGAGTGAGGAAGCAGAAACTGAGAATTACGATGATTCTAACAATTGGGCCCCCCCAGCATACGCACACGAAGAATACGCCAACAGGGAGGTTCCTACAGATGCTCTTGTGCCCACGCCCTCAAAAATCCTCGAAGAAGATCTAGAAAATGAACATTTTAATTCCTTCGAAGCGGCAACTGTAGAATCAGAAGCGAAAATCGGAGCTGCTAACCCGGCACTGGTAAATCAGGGGACATTTTGCCAAAGGCTAGGTATGGATGGATGGCAAAATATCAGATATGCCGAAGTCCAAAAACAGTTCCAGGCCACCCCGGTGTTTACCAGCCTGAAAACAAATAACTTGTTGGCAACAGTTACGCCTTCATGGCAGTCGGTCACACTGCTGGAAAAAATGGACCTGTGCTTAGGGGCTATTACCAATGGTCTTATTCAACAAAGACAACATTTCACTGACATATTTAATAAGGTCACCCCTGATATAAAGAGACACATAAACCAGAACTTTTTAGCAAAAGATTCTGATTTTCGGAAAACTTCTGATGCGTTGTTGCAGTACACCTGTGGTAAGAGGGCAGAAATTTTGCAACAAAGACGGAGCGTCTATAAGCCAAATAATAAAACCTTAAATGAGTTGTTACAAGCCATCCCGCCATCTACAACTCACCTTTTCTCAGAGCCTCAGCTATCTGATCTTATCAAGGAACAAGGAGGACTGATGAAGTTTTTTCCAGGGCGCTTTCGAATCTCAACGTTTAAACCCAAAGGTCCTAGAAGGGAGAACACATTACAAGAAAGCAGGGAAAGGAAAGACACTCAGAGGAAATCACACTTTAAACAATACCCAGAGCGCAACACGAACCGCCCTTCAACCTCCGGAATCAAGCGCCAATTCCAGCATCCGGCCGGAAAACAAAAAAGGGCAAGGTTCGATGGGAGGAAATGAGTTTCGTGCTGGCCAGGTGAGTAATTACCTACATGTCTGGGAAAGTCTTGACGCTCCAAATTTGTTGACGCTCCAAAAACGCTCAAAAAAAAACCTGTTGGTTGCACCCAAGTGGGACCACACATTCTGGAAAGCAGAAATTATGCAGAGATCAATACAAACTCCACTAACAATCCCCAACCTCCATCAGAATCTTATAGACCTGAAAACGGGGAAAGCCCCTGCAGAAATTCAACATCTGTGTTTGCAGGTCTGGAAGGTTCAGGCTGGGCCAATTGGATCCTATCATGGTCAGATGTCAACAAAAAGCTTCTAGAATCATCATGGCGTAAGTCAACCTTAAAAACTTACCAACCAGCTTGGAAGAGATGGACAGATTGGACCAGAAGCAATAACTGTCGAGCGGATGACCCCTCTCCCGAAGAGGTTGCTAGATATATCTGTTACCTTCATACCGTAGAAAACCTAGCGCCTACAACGATAGCCGTTCACAAATCTGTCATATTGACGTTTGCAAATCCGGTGCAACGGGATTACATGAGTAACCACCCAATTATTAAACAGACTTTAAAGGCGGTGTTGCTCAGTAAGCCACCGGCGCAGAAGTCATATACCTGGGAAGTTAAAAAACTTATAGATCATTTAACGACTTACGTTATGGACGAAAGTAATATCTTTCAAGTCTCCCGGCATACGGCCGCCCTTCTCTTACTTGCGTCAGGGCGCAGGATTCACGACCTGACACTGTTAGATGTCGGACCAACATCAATGAACATATCAGAAGAATTCATTATATTTTGGCCAAGGTTTGGGTCTAAGACAGACTCAGCTAAATTTAGACAGTCAGGCTGGAAATTATACAGAAGTGATACTGAAAGACTGAACCTAGTTAAGTGGATAAAGAAGCTAGTATTAGTTTCTAGAATTAGGAGGACACATAACTTAACAAGTTTATTTATTACCACGAGAGGAAAGGTAAAAGAAGCCTCACCCTCAGTCATAGGAGGGTGGATTCGTACCCTATTTAGGGAAGCTAACATCATAGCTACACCAGGAAGTTGTCGATCTGCTTCTAGTAGCGACTTCTGGATGAATAAAAATGTTAATTTAGATGATGTGATTAAGAGAGGAAATTGGAGGAGTCAAGATACCTTCCTACGATATTACTGTAAAGAAATTAATAATCAAACGCCACCAATAAGTGATTCTAATTGTCTAGCGCAATCTTTTGTACCTGTTTAGAATATTACATTATTTTTGTTAAAACGAAATAAATACCTACTTATATAAAATTCTATCAATCACACAGTACATCTAGCCATCGCCGCCGGCAGAATATAAACATATCTCACTAGTGGGTCAAGCGTAGGCTCGAACACCTAAATAGAAACGTTTTCCCCCCGAAGGGAAGAAAACGAATATTTAGGTTTCAGCCGTAGCTTGACCCACCTTTTCCGGACTTGCCGTCGGACCGTGAGAGTACTGATTTCAAGATGGCTAACCGACGCCGATGTCTCCTGAGATCTGTCACTTGTTAGACGTAACGCACAATCGGTGACACTTGAGGGTAGATACGCACTGCAACTATGTGAAATACAAAGGGGTAATCTCACTAGTGGGTCAAGCTACGGCTGAAACCTAAATATTCGTTTTCTTCCCTTCGGGGGGAAAACGTTTCTATAATCTATGCATTGTACCCTCAAAATATTCCTGCATCATATGTCTCACATTTTTAACTTTAAAAATCCTAACAAAGCTCACTGAATACAACTTACATGATTTCAATTTGTACCATTGATCCTTGAGCGTGTCATAAATGATTGTTGAGATTTTCACAACTTTAGTCATTTTAACTATCTCCCTGTCGGCATCTCAGCACATGACTGAATGCATGTTTACTTATCACACTGATAAGATTGTAATGATTGTCATTTGTCAAGTATCTCACAGTAGTCTGTATGGTTTATATTCTCTTACTCTACTACTTTTATAAATGTGGAAGTTTATGAGGATGGATGTATGGATGTTTGTTAATCTTTATGCAAAAACGACTGAATATATTCTGATGAAATTTGGTATGGGAGTAGTTCAGCCTCTGGATTATAATACATAGGCTACTTTTTATAGCGAAAAATTATGGTGTTCCCGAGGGACACTTTATTTAGGTGAGCGGAGCTGCAGACAAAAGCTAGTTAAGTAATATAAACTTACCATTAAAAGAAACAAAATTACTTACCTATATTAGTAATTATGAAATTTTTATGATTAACAGAAGATTACACTTTCAAAATTATTAATCTATACATTTATACAGATAAATAAAGTTGAAGTGTCTGTTTGTAATTTCAAATTAGCAGCTTTTTACTTAATACATATGAATGTGTATACCTATGTTACTAAAAATAAAAATCTATTTTCAAAATTTTTATGTCTGTCTAATTTCTGGTTTGTTCCGGCTAATCTCTGGAACGGCTGGACCTATTATCACATAACTTTCACTGGCAGATAGCTGATGTTATAAGGCGTAACTTAGGATATTTTTATCCTCATCAAAGTTGGCACGGGTCAGCTAGTTGATAATAATTATAGCCTAACACCATTTAAAGTTTGTGTTGTGAATGGTGAAAGTATACCTAAAAAATTTTCCACTTCTCAGATCCCAATTAGGTAGTTTTAATGATGTAAACCAGTAAGTGTAATAACTATATTTTATTAAAATGTTAATTGAAAAAAATCTAGAAAGAAAGCAAAAGGTAAACAGAGAAAGTTAATATTTATAACAAATATTGAAAAACAACAGAAATAATAAATTAATAAAATACACTTGACTATTACAAGTTCTACACTATTATTAATAATAGAAGTAGGTTCTATTATTATAGATAACTACCTCTAATAAATATTCAATACTTATTGTACTAGCACTTGTAACTACATACATTATTTTACATATGGCCCCCATGTTTCTATTACAGATATTATGTATGTCAAGCTTTCATACATAACATTATGTGCATAGTGTTTGTTCGTGTTTTAATTGAGAAGTAAACATTTTATTATCTTATCACTTTTAAAGCAAATACTCTTTAAATTGGTAAAGCCTTACTTGAAAAATTTATAAGAATATTTTGTTCAATACAGAAAAATATACAGTTTTACTATGATAAAGCAATCTTCCTATAAAATATACAAGCTTGATATCCCTCTCTAACTGTATCTAATCGTAACTGCATTCAGCTAGTTAGGGTTACAGAATTAAACATCTCTATAAATCTCTGCAGTTATGCAGGCATGACACAAAACTAAGTATGTACAATCTAAAAGAAAAATAAAAGTCTAAGTGGGCAAGAAGCATACGTACGTCCATGCAAAATATACAATTTAGGCTGTATATTAAATTAGGTCGAGGGTTTATATAAAAGTTGTTAGATCTAGGTTAATACTATAAGTTTGTATGAGTCATAGCTATGTTTACGTAGATGCTTCTAATAAGGGAATGTTTAGCGGTTTTGCTACAAGATGTAGGACGTTCATAGGAGGGAAATGAAACAAATGTTAAATGAAAAAAATAATGTATTGTTAACAACAAAAGCGTATAGGTGCTCGGCAACTACTGTGCATGGAAAAAACAATTTTAATTAGTTACTTGTAACGTTTGAGCCGTAATTATTGATGCTGGTGTTTGCGAGATCATCACTAAACCTTTTGTAACCGTCGTTCGGCGACGTCGGGCTCCTCAAAGAAGCCATTTCCAAATACTAAATTTATTTTTTTCTCATTGAGACGAAATGATCAAATGACTGTTGATCTTGACATTGACACAAAACAAATGTTGATGACAGCTATGCATAGACAATTGAATTTTTTTTAAAAAAGGTTCATGATTATCTGCAAAGGGCCAGTTGAAATACATACTCTCAGCTCTCCATGGATATAGTACCTATGGATAGAAGACTCCGAATTTTGTAATTGCTAAAAAGAACTGTATTACCTTGGTAATAGAGTGTATTTCACAATGCACGTATCATAGAGGCAAATCCGAGCCGAGCGAGATAGCCAGGAGAGAGGCTGTGTGTCTCGTTCTTGCATGTTGCCAACCAGAAAAATGTTGATATTTATAAAAAGTAACATGGAAAATCTTAGATAAAACGAGTGTACTTTATTATTATTTTAACAAATATTTATAACTTTAACATATTCTAATTAAAAAAGTTAGAAATAGTCATTTAATACTAAATAAAAATGCAGTTTACATTAAATCCTTTTCCTTCTTTTTTTATTAGATGGTATCATTCACAAGACAATAGATACGCCATTACACATATTTTATGCTGAACATCGGATAATATTAAAATTGAAAATAGTTTTTATTTCTTACTTCGTGTTTTTCCGTAACTATGTTTTTATTATTTATTTGATGATTTAACAGTCAAAATGGTGAAAAAATGTTGTGTATATTCTTGTCGAAGTGAAAGTTATGCTGGTTGCAATATTTCGTTTATTTAGTAACATTAGTAAGTTAATTGTTAATGATAATCTAGTTATTCTAGTATAAAAGTGTTAACATGAGTGAAAACACAACACAGCAACTGACGTTATTAAGAGTTATAATTATTGTACTACATTTTATTATAAACTAGTCAGTAGCGACTCGCCTGAATCGTAGTAAGTACTGAGAAAAAAACGGATGAAGTCGAGTAAGGCCTTTAATGATAATATAATACAGTTTTTATAGATTTCCCAACAATGAAGAAATGCGACAAAAATGGCTCAATAGTGTTTAAGTAAGGCAGAGAATTACATAAAAATCTGTTACATATTAATGTAGCCGTCACTTCAAACCTTCTTGATTTTACACTATTCAATCTAGTCGACTTTTAAAGCCTCAGCTGTATGTCATTCAGTGTTTCATAATTTGTCTCACACAGCTTTTCAGTTTGCCACAGCAGAAAATATTATTGTCACCCTACTAGAAAGGGACACACGGCCTCTCTTCCAACCTCTCGCTCGGCTCGTTTTTTTGCTCACAGTTATCTGTCCTGTTGATATACTAGGTCCATTGTTTACGCATGTTTACTATAAGGGTTTCCTTATCCCCTTACTAATAAACGCTGTAAGGTCAAGTGGGGTAAGAGAAACATACTTTACTGGTTTGTGAACATTTTGGCCTTCAGCTATCAAAATTATACATTTATTTCGATATTAATTGAAATAAATCTTCGCTTTTGAAATATACTAACATTTTTTTTGATTCGGGACTAGATTGTTCATATAATTACGGCACAATTTAGCAACAAAGCTAGGTTATAAAAATGTTCCTCTTTCCCGAGATTTGGGGTAAGAGGAACACTCGATACTTTTAAGTAATAACTCATGTTTTTAAGTGTTTATATAGCATGTATTAAATAGTTTTTTTGAGTTAAGGGAATGAAAACTTACCTCGTTTAAAAGAAGGTCTTATTTAGGCTGACAGCATACAAAAACGAAATTTGGGGTAACAGGAACATATAGGTAAGGTCAGAGGTGCTAAACTTTTTCTGGTATTAAATGAACGTATTAAAAACTAGCTTTCCGCCCGCGACTTCGTCCGCGTTTTGGTTATATCGCGCTGGGCACAATTTTTCAAAACATAAACCCCATTTAGTGTCCCGTGATCGGTTAAAATGAAGCCTATGCCCCTAGCCCAGGGTGTCAAGCTACCTACCTTTCAAATTTCTTAAGATTGGTTCAGTGGTTTAGGCATGAATTTAGACAGACATACAGAAAGACAGACTTTCGCATTTATAATATTAGTTGGAATAGTTGGGATAGAAATATATTCTAAAAACAGATATGGTTTTAATAAATTTCTTTACTTAATTACAATTTAAAAAATTAACTCGAAAGAAACTAAACATAAACTTCTAACAATTTTGAACTTTTCTCACTTAGGCCTATACGCGTAATTGTACTCGTTCATCCTACAAATCTTGGCCAGTACTTAAAAAGTCAGCCGGTATTTAAGCGGATTTTAAAAATGTTTGTTACTCCATGAAACCGGAAAGAGGAACATATGTTTCTCTTAACCTGGTATAGCCGTTCCTCTTTCCCAGCTTGCCATTTTGAAGGTTATGTATTTATCGACATCGAAAAATCACTAAAAACACACACTACACTACGGCCGCTGTATCTTGACGGGTCTGAACATAGGCTCTGCGAACTTTAGCGCATGTACAACTCGTGAAGAAAACTGTTATTGTATAATTTTTATATACCTATGTACTAATAAAATTTCCCTAATACAGTTGACCAATTAGTACAAATAAAATAAATACGAAAACACTTAGAAACAGCTAATGCGCAACCTTCTGCGCGAAGTTCAGACTCGCCAAGATACATCGGCCGTATTGTACTTACAAACAATACAATACGTAGAAAATAAAGATTAAACGTAATAATTACACTTACCATAGCAATCAACCGCAAAACTGATCTTTTTGATATTTTTAATAACACAAACAAGGAACGCCGCTAGCTCTTGGTTTTTTTAGTTTGACAACTGATTTTTTTTCTCTCTTTTACTCGCTTAGTTGCCGTGTTGTAGCGCCATTTATCCAAGAATATATGAACTACGGCTAATACTATTTTATGGACGTAGTGACCTTAGAGCTCGGCGTTATAGTTTTCTTTTTACTAGTAACAGTTTCTCTTCCCCCCGCGTCCCTCTTACCCCACCTGACCTTATAAGCTTTGAATAGTTATACAGTGTTTTGATCCCGTCACACAAGTGACATGTTTAATTCGATAGAAGGAGACAAAACACTGTATAACTATTCAAAGCTTATACAGCGTGTGTGCGTTACGATTGCTCCGCCAAGTTATCTAAACAGAAAAAAAATTCGCCAAAAAAATTGTCGAAATTTGTCAAAATCGAAGGGAACAAACCAAAAATTTGTCAAAGTAGAAACAAAGAAGTTACAAGGATTTAAAGTTGGCCGCGCGAACGTTACGTGGAGGATTGCGCGGCCATGAAGGTCTCAGGAATCACGCGAGTCAGAGAACTAATTCATTTTGTCATATGAAGACTGAATTTGTCAAAAATTGTCGAAAAACGAATTATAAACTGTAATTCAATATTTTAAGAAATATTTAACTTAGAAGTTATGGCCGCGCAATCCTTCACTTATCAATTTTTAATGTTGATTATTTCTTTATAACTTAAGACTTAGTACAAAAAACTGTTACAGGAAGAAAGGTCTTAATTTGTCGAAACTAGTGAAAGCAATAAATACTACAAAAGCTTAGTTAAACAGACAAATCAGTCCGAAACAAAAAATTCATGGCCGCGCGGTCGAAACGTTACTTTATACGCTGATATCTTATTATCTGTAATTACTAGGATTTCGGTGTGAATACCTATTTATTCGACATATTAACCTGATTAGAATGACATATCGTTTTACCCTCAGAACAGTTTTCAACGCGTCTAATCTCGAAAAATATGTTCTCTCGTACAATGTTCGAGCAGGGTAACCATAATTTTGATTTAATTTGGGAATACCTTTTGCTCTAGGTACTAGACGAAAATGTATATATTTCATCAATAATATCAATTTGGTCACAGACATTTCCTATAGTCGAATTTCGACCATGTAAAATCAAATTTGGTAAGTTATGAGTTAAAAAAAAACATGAACTTAGCGATCGCTATCTTTGTCAAGATTGCAGACCCAGGTTAATGAGCATTGATTTTCGCTAATTATCAAGTGGCCAGTATCGTTAACTGCCATAATTATCTACACTAATATTATAAAGAGGAAAACTTTGTTTGTATGTATGTTTGTTTGTTTGTTTGTTTGTAATGAATAGGCTTAAAAAGTACTGGACCGATTTCAAAAATTCTTTCATCATTCGAAAGCTACATTATCCACGAGTAACATAGGCTAAATTTTATTTTGGAAAAAAATAGGGTTCCGTAAGATATTTGGGTTTTTCGGACACAAGGTGTAAAAAATCAACCAGAACAGTTACTTATTTTGCGTACGCTGCCTAAACTGTAAAAGATAGAACCATATAATGTTCTAATTAATTGTAGATCTTATAAATATCTACAAAAAAGTCCGCGACACACTATACCTATCTATGTCGAGTGAGGCACACCGCACAACAACCATTTTTTTATTTAGAAATCTTGATTTTTTTTTTGGACTACATTTAAACGCGTTTATTTTGCTCATGCTATTAATCCTTATCAAAATAAATTATTTCATCACTAAGTACAGTTTATGTAGATAATATTTGGTCTTTGAATGATTAAAATTGGACGTTTGGTTTTGAAGTTATGGCGAAATTAAAATATTACGATTTCTGCTGCACGGCCCGTTGCGAAGTGGGCGACATTCTGTAGTATCTAATCAGTATTGTACCCGTGCGAAGCCGGGGCGGGTCGCTAGTTATGTAATAAAGACAGGCAGTTCCATATAGTGGTTTGGTGCCTTGTTAACAATTGTTATTTTTTATTGTTTTATTTGTTTTTGCCTTATTGATTTTGGTTTTAATTTTTATCATTTTCATATTAGCACGTTATATTTTTATTTTTAAATATTTTCAAATTTAGAACAGTAATGTCAAATTTTTAAACTTATAATTTTATCTCACATTGAAACACATTCATTTTGTAAATTTTGTGTACCTTATTAATAAACTTTATCAATTTAAAAAATATTATTATTTGAGACCTCCTGGCAGAATATAATACATCAATGCCTCCTGGTAATTAATTAACCCCAAATATGTCTTCCGTCCTGAAGAGCCTTTAATATTTTTAGAAATACTCAACTAGACCAGTGAAGGAGGAAATGTAATAATGACAAGGTATACATTAAATCCCTTACTAATAATTAATAAAAAGAGTTTTTCTGTCAAGCTACTTTTTCTATATATCAGACAAGGACAAAACATTGTATAGCGTACTTATCCATTGTGTAACATGGATATAGTACCTATGGATAGAAGACTCCGAATTTTGTAATTGCTAAAAAGAACTGTATTACCTTAGTAATAGAGTGTATTTCACAATGCACGTATCATAGAGGCAAATCCGAGCCGAGCGAGATAGCCAGGAGAGAGGCTGTGTGTCTCGTTCTTGCATGTTGCCAACCAGAAAAATGTTGGTATTTATAAAAAGTAACTTGAAAAATCTTAGATAAAACGAGTGTACTATATTATTATTTTAACAAATGTTTATAACTATATCATATTCTAATTAAAAAAGTTAGAAATAGTCATATAATACTAAATAAAAATGCAGTTTACATTAAATCCTTTTCCTTCTTTTTTATTAGATGGTATCATTCGCAAGACAATAGATACGCCATTACACATATTTTATGCTGAACACCGGATAATATTAAATTTGAAAATAGTTTTTATTTCTTACTTCATGTATTTCGGAGGGACTCAGGTTTGATTGCATTTATTCATCTTCTGGTGTTGCGGAAGGTCAACACCAGACTTACCTTTTGACATTTCAATCGTTTAATTTGATTAAAACTCTAGTTATTTTAATAACATTTATTCATAGGATAACTGAAATTATCAAAATCCATCTTGCAACATTTAGAATAACTTTTACACTTAAAACACGAAACTCTACTTAACTTTTAAACTTGAACAATAATAATTATAACAAAAGCTACTTAATAACAATTTTAATAAAGAGATGTTGCTTGGACCAACGTCCCCGTAATAATAATCTTCCTGGCGAACACGCAGCAGTCCCCACTTCATAGAAAGGGCGAATGGTGGGGTATCCCCACTTTGCGGATTCATGAGTTGTCAGAGTGGTTCTATGAGTAATATTGCACGTGGGCATGACACACAGCATGTTCAACAACACCTGCGCCGACACGGCCATTCTGCATAGAGGTCGCGCTCGACCTTCCAAAAAAGTTTACATTGCAAAAGTAAGGAGGCCCCTGTCCTCGACCATACAATTGCACAAGTAAGGAGGCCCCTGTCCTCAACTTACATGCAAACACAGTTTTTGCTTACTTTAATAAGTAAGGAGGCCCCTGTCCTCGACTCACATTACAAAAGTAATCTTGTTAGTGGTTAGAAAAGTTTACATTGCAAAAGTATGGGTGGCCCCTGTCCTCGACCATACAATTGCACAAGTAAGGAGGCCCCTGTCCTCAACTTACATGCAAACACAGTTTTTGCTTACTAAAGTAAGTAAGGAGGCCCCTGTCCTCGACTTACGTTACAAAAGTAAGATGTATTTGATGATGATTATTAATGATGTGTCCGCTCATTTTTAATAGAGATCATTGCACGAGAGGCAAAACGATTTCTTTTTTGCATTGAACATTGTGACTGCTGTCTGAATTTGAGACTAATCATTATAGGTACAACTACAACCGTAAGTCTCCCAAATCAATGATTGCGAAAGCGGAGCAACTATACTTAGTTTACGAGAATTTGATAAATTTGAACACACAAGATTGTCTCATTTATAGTATAAGATTTCAGATTTTTAAATATATTTCAGAGACCCAACATTTATTCTCGAAACTTTTATTAAATAAAACAGTCGGTTGCTATCGGCCATCCTTTACTTAAATGGAAACTATTTTAAAGATACAATGTCATTTATCTATGACTAGCTTTAACTCATGACCCCGTCCGCGCGGATCCCCATTGCAACCCCATGAGGTATGTATTTCGAAAAATTCTTCTTCAAGGGACTCGATATAACAACAACAATTCGCGCGCCCAAATTCAACGCCACCCGTTTAGCAGTTAATATTTCATTTCACAAACCTTGGACCCCGCTTCACTCCTTTAGGAGACGTATTTCAAAAACTATAAAACACGTATGCAATACTTTTTATTTATTTGCTCGGATATCGAATTTCATGGAAATTCGTGTAGATTCTAAGAATCTTCCATACAAAATCCCACATTTTATACCAAAACACCGTCCAATTTTTACAATAATATTGTAAAAGAATATTTCAACTTTTTGCGAACTCGAAATGAATATATTATGTAACTACAAAACAACACATAAAATCCAGATGGTAAGCACCTTTGTATTTTGTCTCTGTTTCCACCCTATGGTTGACTGGTAGAAAATGCCCTATGGCATAAAGCCATACATTGTGCAAAAAGTGTAAAATAAATAAATATAATTCTAATTCTTTTTATCTTTAATTTTCACATGTAGATAAATACCCAATTACTATTATAATCTCATAATAACTACTATTGCCCAGGGTGAAGGCTTATTTTTAAGTTAGTCTATAGTCCAAATGTCACATATATACTTATAATGAATTAACATAATCATTTTAACTCATATTATAAAACGACAGTTATAAAGCACGCAATGAAAATAGTGAATTCACCTTTTAAACATGCGTGCGTAAGGCACTTGAGAATTGATTTTTTTTATTGCTAACACAGCTTATCTGACCAAACTTCTTTCAATTTAAATAATTTAAATTTCATTTTAAACTTTGGACTAGAGCTGTTTATAGATATCCATTTATAATTTTAGTGTCATGTTGCTAACCAAAATAGATTCCAAATGAAACAAAAAATTTAAACAAAGTATATAAAATCTATGCCAATGTTATATTATGGAACATAACAACTTTTTCGAGATTCCAAACTTTGTCAGCATTGCTTAGTGATCAATTTATTTAATTACTTACTTTAGTAGAAAGATAATTACATACTTACTTTTTATTTAGAAACAATACCAGCAATATTAAGGCACCTTTGGACACAAATAATCAATCAGAATGTAAATAGAAATATAACATTTTCTATTTTCTTTTCGATAGCAATGTGCCAAAATGAAAGAAGAGTGCTAATATTAAGTCCGTCGTGAATTATAACCGTATGTATTTGATTTTCGTATTCCAAAAGAATTAAGTACTTAAATAAATTTCATTTAAAGCGCCAAACCATGACATGTTTCAAATAATACTTGGCCTATTGATTTTAAATGTTTAAAATAACGTAGGTATAAACTTCCAATATTTAAAATTAAGGATTTTTTTTTCATCCATCCAATCTAAAACTATGATGTAAAGGCAAGAAAATTTATTAAATTGGCACTGCAAATAACCAGCTGTTGCTCGCGGCTCCGCCCGCGTAAATACAATATCCCTCGGGAACATTGTTTTTTTTTTTTTTTTTTTTTTTTTTTCGGGATAAAAAGTAGCCTATGTTGTAATCCAGAGCCTAAACCACTAAGACACCAAAATTCATCAAAATTTGTTCAGTAGTCTTTGCATGAAAGAGTAACAAACATCCATCCATCCATACATCCTCACAAACTTTCACATTTATAACATCAGTAGGATAGTAGCTCCCCACACCGATTACGGTGACGGATGCCGGTTTCATCGAAACTAGGCCAGCCACGCAGGCGTTATTCTATAGTGCACCCAGTGGGACGGATGATCGACACGACTGGCGAGAGATCAGGCGCATGGATCATCTTTCTTGTCAGACAATCAAGCTATCAGCCTGAAACTTGAAAACATTTTTTTTTTTGTTGTTCCAAGGTGGGAATCGCCCCCACAACCTCCGAGTCGAGAGCCAAGCTCTAAACCACTGGACCCCGGAGGCTAAAGTTTATAAAAACTCAGCAAATCTAAAGGATTTTTTGTAATTGTTATTTGCATAATCTACCACTATGTCGTTATAAAATCGAACACATTATTAAACAATATATTAGAACACAACTGAAATCACTAAGCATCGGTAATTATTAGTAGCGAGTGAAATTAGTCAATATTTCAGACGTCACATCGAAACAAACTACCTCCTATTGCTATTTTAATCCTGACATCAAATGTCATTATCAATATTATCCATCAAGCTTTAAACTTAAAAATACACCTAAGTATTGTGATGCGAATAGTATGCGTTTATAATATTATAAATTAATTTTATAATAAACTATAGGTTAAACAAAACACTAATTCTGAACAGTTTTGTAAATATATTTTGTTTGACTTACTAATGGTCAAAGTCTACCTGCGAAGCAGTCCTCTTACCGAGGTCTTTACAAATACATAAAAAAAACTCAACTTATTCCGCATATACAAACTAAAATTTACAAACTTAATATAATTAATAAAACAAAATATTAAAAAGGCATTTTGTCTTTTCTCTTTTTTTTAAATCATTTGGTAATAAAGTAAATAATGTTTTGAGTCACCATTAAACTAATAATTACTAAGAAACACTATCAACGATACCATCAGGTAATCACACAATATTACGAGTACCTAACACAGGGTTTAACAAACGCCATAAAATACCTACATTTTGGCAATTTTAATTAAATTAAAAAGAAACTAAACTGAGTTGACCGGACTGGCTATAGTGGAGTAGAATACTCACTTTAGCAATGCATTAGACCACAAGAAGAAATAGTTTCGATAAAAATGAATTTTCAAATTAACATGTACACGTCATTCGAAACCGTTACGCAATTTCACTTGATCGGATTATTATAAAGCATACATTATCGGTTTGAATATAGTAAATAATATGTCAAGTGACATGAGACTATCCAAATTTCTGATATGTTTGCGATATTGTTGCTAGGTCTTATGGTCTCCGTAATTGAGTATTTGCGATAGTACTAAACGCATATTTTACTCTCTAACCGCAACGGTAGTTATCAAGCTTACTTTTCCCTTTGTAAAATTATTTTTATTTTAGATCAGTACACCTGATAAGTTATATTCACTAAAAAATTTTCAAACAACTTAATGTCGCAAATTACAATGGATAGATTATTTTTTAATAAACTTGAATGTTAATAACAGCTAAAACGAAAAGACTATGACAAAAGTAAATGCGTTCGGGATGAAACGATGATTTTTTAACTACACATTGTCTGAAGTTCTAAACCCTAAAGCTCTAGGGTGACTGCTGGGACTGCAATTTAGTAGGTACAATATCAAAAAGTTCATGCTCGACCAGTTCCTGATCATTTTGCTTTGCACTCATTTTGCACTATTTCGCCTCAAAACAATTAAACACAAAGGAAGTGACTGCAACGATTGTAGATGTGGTTGAACTAAGTATTTACTCATAAAGTTAAGCGATGTTCACCTTATGCCTGGTCGAGCGGCAACTTGTATAATACATACCTTGAGTGGGCTGATGATTATTGAGTGGACCTGTGATCCGTCCCGCTTCTGATTTCGGAGGGACTCAGGTTTGATTGCATTTATTCATCTTCTGGTGTTGCGGAAGGTCAACACCAGACTTACCTTTTGACATTTCAATCGTTTAATTTGATTAAAACTCTAGTTATTTTAATAACATTTATTCATAGGATAACTGAAATTATCAAAATCCATCTTGCAACATTTAGAATAACTTTTACACTTAAAACACGAAACTCTACTTAACTTTTAAACTTGAACAATAATAATTATAACAAAAGCTACTTAATAACAATTTTAATAAAGAGATGTTGCTTGGACCAACGTCCCCGTAATAATAATCTTCCTGGCGAACACGCAGCAGTCCCCACTTCATAGAAAGGGCGAATGGTGGGGTATCCCCACTTTGCGGATTCATGAGTTGTCAGAGTGGTTCTATGAGTAATATTGCACGTGGGCATGACACACAGCATGTTCAACAACACCTGCGCCGACATGTATCTCCGTAACTATGTTTTTATTATTTGTTTGATGATTTAACAGTCAAAATGGTGAAAAAAATGTTGTATATATTCTTGTCGAAGTGAAAGTTCTGCTGGTTGCAATATTTCGTTTATTAGTAACATTAGTAAGTTAATTGTTAATGTTAATCTAGTTATTCTAGTATAAAAGTGTTAACATTATAGCAACTGACGTTATTAAGAGTTATAATTGTACTACGTTTTGTTATAAACTAGTCAGTAGCGATAGCGACTCGCCTAGAATCGTAGTAAGCTGTAAGTACCTAGTTACTGAGAAAAAACGTGTGAAGTCGAGTAATGCCTTTAATGATAATATAATACAGTTTTTATAGATTTTCCAACAATGAAGAAATGCGACAAAAATGGCTCAATCGTGTTTAAGTAAGGCAGAGAATTACATAAAAATCTGTTACATATTAATGCAGCCGTCACTTCAAACCTTCTTGATTTTACACTATTCAATCCAGTCGACTTTTAAAGCCTCAGCTGTATGTCATTCAGTGTTTCACAATTTGTCTCACACAGCTTTGCAGTTTGCCACAGCAGAAAATATTATTGTCACCCTACTAGAAAGGGACACACGGCCTCTCTTCCAACCTCTCGCTCGGCTCGTTTTTTTGCTCACAGTAGTCTGTCCTGTTGTTATACTAGGTCCATTCAGCTCTCACTTATCTTTTATCGTTGCTCAGGCGCTTTATTACAGTAATAAGGGACCACGCTCCACCAGCGAAAAGTTAAAAATCCGATTATTTGTGTCGGCTAATCATTCGTTGGTGTTACCCTGTTCTATTATGTAAACATGAATACAATAGTTACTCTAGGAAATATCCTCAGCCACATCCATATATCTATCGTTGTAAACATAAGTTAGGTACCTACTTTTATTTCATATTTGATTGTATATCACTTTATTAAATGCATATATGTTTTTTTTTTGTTTAATTCGTCCCGAAATGGAACAGGCTAAGGTCTTAGACCATACTGCCTCGTCTGTCGTTTGAGGTATTTCTAATTTCTTTGTCTTATTTCTAAATCGTCAAGTCCAAAGTCTAGTCAAAGTCAAAATAAGTAGTCAGGGTAGTCAATTAGTCAAGTCAGTCGATTCAGTAAAGTGGTACACGCTTTACTAAAACTTCCTAGGGAGTTTTGGCGGGAAACCCAATTTAGCACGCATTTTGTAGAATGTATCACTTTTCCACACTAATGCATCTCAACGAATAATTAATGGTTAATATTCCACCACTATAACACACTAAAAACTGAATTAACACGAATTTAGAAAAATAATACAGAAACACAACATTGCTGATTGACTTTCCCGGCAAAACTCCATGCATATATGAATGAAAAAAAAATTAAACACATAGACAACATTTATGTCAAGTCAGCTAATGTCAAATTACTAACTGTCAAACTCTTTCTCTTGATCCCGGTTCGAATGTGAGTTGGTTTTATTTTTGAGGAAAATAAATCCAATTTAATACAAGTGATTTCAAATATTTTAATTGAATTTATTTACAGAAATAAATCTTTATTCTATAAACTAATTATTTAGTGCCTTATTTTGAGTTTTTGTGAAGTAAGAATAAATCTACAATATTCCAAAGTTTGACGTGCGACAAAGTTTGTGATATTTGTGAACACGGTGTCTTTGTAAAGTCTAGTATTTCAAAAAGAATTCCGAGGAACTTGATAAGTTTCTGTTATTACAGAAACTTATCAAGTTCCTCGGAATTCTTTTTGAAATACTAGACTTTACAAAGAATCAATTTATTCATAGTACCTATTAAATTCCAGATATAACCTACGTTCCATCAGGTGGTATGTTCACTTGTTTTGAGGTTGTAAACGTAATTTTGTTTGTGTAGATGGCTCCACCACAGCCCAAGGCGGCGGCTAAGGCCCCCGCGGCCCCCACTGGCGGAGTCCAGAAGGCGAAGGTTGGCAAACCGAGGAATTATGACTTAGGCAATGGAGTACTTCGTTTCTCCAAAACCAAGATGTTCCACAAGAAGGTAACCTTAAAATATTATCTTTGTTTTTATAATTAATCTTAGAATAGTGCAAATGTAAACAATCTCTTTTATAAATAAAGTAAATGTTAAATTGTCAACATTGTTTTTATTTTGTTTTACAACAATTTTCAGGCCAAGTACAAGTTTGTTGGCAAGAAACACCCCAAGGCACCCAAAGCCAAGAAGCAGACCCACGTTGTGAAGCCAATTGGTGGTGAAAAGAACGGAGGCACCCGCTCAGTGCTCATCCGCCGCAGGAAGTCCTTCTTCCCAACTCAGGACAAGTTAGTAAATTTATTTTATAAATATCTAAACTTTAGTACTAATACTTAGAGAAGTTAAGTTTGTGAGGTTTTTGGGGGATTTTTAATATTCTTTAACTAACAGAAAGCCATATAATTTGTGAGTGTCCTAGGCTATAATAATTAATTTATATAGCTTAAACCCCACTTTACCACAAGTTAATAATATTGTCTCTATGGTGGAATAACCCAAGATTGAGGATTTTTTTCAAATAAAGGTTCTTGTAGTTGCAATGATTATAATATTATTCTGAGGTATACAACATATTTTATGTACAGTGTAAACTCTTTCAGTGTTACTTATATAAAATATCTATCCTTAGGATATTCCATGCTTAAATTAGGAATAGTTATATTCAGTACAAATTAAGAATAACCTTAGATTATTTTTTAACTCATAAACTCGGTATAAGGTTGTCATAACTCTTCCACAGCTATTCCCGATGCACAAGACGGCAACGCCGCAAATCATATGACATATATAGACAATACTATGAAAAAAAAGTAAAAAGTCGGTTTTGTCTATGAATTCTGTGATCTGTCACTTATAAATCAACAGATTTTTGATAATTGCATCCGTTCAAACCAAATTAAAACTAATTGTTGATACGTGCTAGTTTTTGTTCATTATACTAAAATGGCAACAGTTAAAAGAGAACGCAGTACCAACTGGGAAAATTGTCCACTAGGCCCTTGTACTTTAGGTATTCTAATGTGAGTGCAGTCTATAGCACCAATAACAGTTTTGAAACCTGCTAAAGTCTCAAATTCTTGTATGGTTTTTAACTGTTCATTTATGGAGTTTGGCATTTTAATATAATCAAATCTTTTATCTAATATAGCTTTTGCTACTCTTTTGCATATTCTGCTAATGGACTGTTGAGATAAACCATGAATATCTGCAGCATCATCTTGTATCTGAGAAAAAAGTAAAAACACTACAATATTGCTGTATCTACTTATAAATAAGTTTTATACTTTGATATTTAAGTATAGTAGGTACTCAATATCATCTTACTTACTTGGTTACGGCCCCAATATCTGAGAGCTATTAATATCTGAAGCATAGGTGATAAACCACCTCCCCGCTTATCCATTGCTATTGCACTACCAAATAGTCGATTTAAAAAGTTGACACCATGCTTAGAAAAGCGATATTTCAAACAACACTCTTCATCACTATACAAATGAAAAGGATTTTTTCTTGTTAAAACAAGAAAAAATCCTTTTCATTTGAACATTTAAACAACATTTAAAAATGTTCTTCTGTTTCTTAGAGAATGTCGCACATGTTGTATTTGTATGATATTAATAACATTTTCCACTTCTTGTATTGATCTGAAGGGCATATTTAATGCTTACTTTATTATTATTGATACCTATGTATTTTGTTATCTACTCTAAAACTTATTCGGACTACAAATTATAATAAAAGCTTTCATTTAATTTAAGGTTATGTTATGAAATATCACTAGTCAAAATAAGTTACACCAATGTTAAACTAGGGCGGGGGTTGGTATAACGTTGGTATAGAGTTCCTAAGGAGTTTACACCTACTTTATGCTAGGTTTAAGTTATACCGAGTTTATGAGTCGTGATTCTGCTTATTCCAAGTTTAATCTGAGCATAAGTTTTTATACTCGATTTATAAGTAACACTGTTTATGTTGTCGTTCATTACAACGAAAAACTTTCTATAATGTAGAAATTACTTAATTTGGTTGGTTTACCACAAAACCCATACATCAATTCACTCTTTATAACGCAACGCCATTGTCTATTACACCACAAATATTTTCTAATTAGACATGAACAACATCTTTAACTGTGTAATTGTTTTTATAATCAGCTTAGAAAACAAATCTTTTGAGGTGCCAAAATTTCGAAGAAAGATACCTGGGTCACAAATAGCAATTGCAATTTGGTTGTTAATTGCCTTACTTTTTTTTAACATGCGTGCCAATATTCTTAGATTACATTGTCTGTAGAATTTTTTTGTCTCAGTTATAAAACACACCACCCTTTTTTTATCGCGCAGGGCTTTATGCCCTTCCCGGGTTGGGTGACCCGGGGGGATGTGGAACTCCGACCTAAGGGTTACCCACTAAAACCACCTGCGGAATTCCCTCAGCCGCTATGAAGGGGAGTGTCCCTGTCTAACACAGGACACCTCCCACAACCGGCCCGTCTCCCTCTCAAAGAGACTAAACTTCCAACACAATTTGTGCGGAGTGGTCCTCCGGCAAAAAATCAACCTTGTAACATTGTCTGTTGGACCTTGGCCAATGTATCAGTTTGACCATACAGTGAGGCAATGCAGCCAGTTTTTTAGGTATTCTACCTGCAAAATAAATCACTTGAAATAGTTATTTATAAATTGTTGTAACATTAGTTAAAGGTTTATCGTATCTCTTCGCTTCGTATACTGAAAACTCTTACTTAAAAAAAAAAATGGTTGGTCCCTTGAAATTAATTATAAAGAGTTAACACTGTATTTAATATTTATGTATGTCGATAAAGCGAGTTTCTTTGTAAAACAATTTTAACAACATCATATTAACTGTGGGAGAGCCACGCTTCGGCAGGAATGGGCCGGCTCTACTGGATTAATACCACGACCTCACAGAAAACTGGCGTGAAATAACGCTTGCATTGCGTTTCGCCGAGTGAATGAGGTTACCAGAGGCTCAAGGGGGGATTGGGGATTTTAAGAAGCAGGAACGCAAGTCGCTACACCAGAGCAGTTACAAGTACAACTCTTGTGTTGCGAGTGTCCATGAGCGGCGGTAATCACTTACCATCAGGCGATCTATCTGCTCTTTTCCTGGTTCATTTCATTAAAAAAAAAATTATATAGTAAGTGTACTCTTATCATATCATGTTGTGTGATCACAAGATTCATCATTTGCATTCATTCATGCAAAAAAAAATTCAGTCAACAAGCTTATTCCAGGATCAAAACCCGCCCACACCACAAGACGTTCAGCAAGCACGTGAGAAGGACACGGGCTAACCTCACCCCCGGCACGGTGTGCATCCTACTGGCCGGCAGACACGCGGGCAAGCGCGTCATACTGGTCGGAGTGCTGCCCAGCGGACTGTTGCTCGTCACTGGACCTTTCGCTGTGAGTAACCTTATTTTTTCATATCTTACTAGCTGTTGCCTGTGGCTCCGCGCGTGTAAATACAGAATCCCTCGGGAACACTGTATTTTTTCAGGATAAAAAGTAACCTGTTTTAATCCAGAGCCTAAGATACCAAATTTCATCAAAATCCGTTCAGCAGTTTTTGCGTGAAAGAGTAACAAACATCCATCAATCCATACATACATCCTCACAAACTTTCACATTTATAATATTAGTAGGATAAGTAGGATATTACAATTTGGGAATTTTGATCCATCAGCAGGTTTCTTGTGCTCATAATTAAATTATTATAATCGTAATGATATGACATTTAACTGGTGTGTTATTGACAATAGGCAATCGGACATTTTTTTTTTATTGCATAAATGAATAGTACTCTTAAATATGAGTAACTTCTCAGAAGAAACCGTATATCAAAAGTCAATATTTTCAAAGGTACAGCTATTTGTATAAAAAATTTCGCGAGCCTCCTAAAAACGCTCCATACTAAAGTCGACCTACGAATGACGTCACTTGTAGGTTATAGTATATGAAGTAGTATATGAAATATATGGCCGCCGGAATATATTTGTAAATATCTCCCATATTTGTGCGTTTAAGTTCATACTTACCATAATGAATGTTTTTTGTATATGATGTGAGTAAACTAATGATGTAGGTTTTGTTTACCAATTTCGCAAAAAAAATTATAATTTTTTTTGGTACTTTTTAAATGTATTTTATTAGTAAACTACACATAAAATAATATATTTTTTTACATTTACCAAGTAGTAATGCCTCAATATTTCTGAATATATTAATGAAACCAAATATTTCAGGTGTAGTCCGATCCCCTATTGTAGTGAGAATAACACACCACGTACAATGTATACCGTTATTAAATTGTGGACGAATTAGTTGTTGTAATTAGCACTCAGTTCGATCCTCAGTTGTCATATATTTGATAGTGAACTTATTTACCCAGTTATACTAGTTGCAGTATGTATTTTTCTACCTGCTATTGATAAATACATTTTTATTTAAAATGCTTAAAAAATTTAAGTGGTTAATTATTTAATAAAATTGTATTTATATGGTAATACAATTTAAGGGGACTGTTTTTATTTTTTCTTATTGGTAATATAACTTTCTACTAAAGCATTACAAAATACAACATTAATTTTTCAGTTTAACTCCTGCCCCCTCAGACGTATCCCTCAGAGATACGTGATTGGCACCAGCACCAAGCTGGATCTGGGTGACTTCAAGCTGCCCGCGCACTTAGATGACACCTACTTCAAGAAGAACAAGAAGAGCACCAAGCGCAGTGTCAAGCGCAAGGAGGGTGAAGACATCTTTGCCACCAAGAAAGAAGTAAGCCTTCAAACCTACCTAACTCTATGACAATCGCGAAATTTTTTATAATATACCGATTATTGAATTTCATACGCTGTGAACATTTTGTGCCGTTTTTATTTAAGCAAAGCATTTATTTTATTTGCCCATTAGTTAGAGTGGTAAAAGGTCACCTAATAAGGGGTCGTCCATTAATCACGTGTTTCCTAAAGGGGGAGGGGGGGGGGGTCCGAAAAAAAATCACCAAGTATCACAAGGGGAGGAGGGGGTAGACATCACGTGTTAAATTTTCGAATCCAGTCTATGCATACCGAAATTATTATCGGTTGTAGATTCGTAGTGTTGTTTAAATACTTACAAGACAAATGACTCGTATAGTTTTTAATCGAAGCAAATTATTAGATTAAATTTTTTTTAAGTTAGTTTTTCTTCAAACATGACCTGCATATTATGTAAAAAAAATACACGTGATCTTAGATGAGGGGGGGGGGGGGGTAGTATAAAACCTCACCATGTATCACCAGGGGGAGGGGAGGGGTCCTAAAACTTGTTGAAAACATCACGTGATTAATGGACGGCCCCTAATATACTTCAGACTACATTACACTTTAGAATATTTTACCAAGTATTTTATGATAAAACAGAATCAATTGGAATCAATTTTTGTTTCTCTAAATCTAATACTTGTTTTGATCTATCTGAATTTGATTAATTCGTAATTATTACGAATATAGTCAGACATGGTGTTTTTGTTTGTTATTTGTTTATTATAATCGTACGTCACGTAGTTTTTGCTCGATATCTAGATACTAATTTAACTAACTAGATATTAAACATAATAGTAAAAAAAATGTAGTGCTGGTCTCATTACTAATATTTTAAATTTTTGTTTTCCAGAAATATGTTCCATCAGAGCAACGCAAGGCTGACCAGAAATTGGTAGACGATGCCATCATCAAGGCGATCGGCAAGCGCACAGACAAGAAGATCCTGCGGGGATACCTCAAGGCCGCCTTCGGTCTGCGCTCCAGCCAGCACGCTCACAGGCTGCGATTCTAGATAAGCTATAAACACCAATAAAAATCTGACAAAAATTACTTCTTTTATTTAGAAATGCCACAGTTTATTTACATAATAACATAATCTCTATGACAATGTTAAATTAGAATTAAAGACAACACAATTTTGTGCATGAATTTAGAAAATAATGACGATAGTCTTATACTTTATACTAATATAAAGTGGAAAGATGTTTGTTTGTTTGCATAATCCGAAACGACTGGATCGACTTTAATGATTGTTGGCATAGATATACAGTAGACCACCGGGCAGGACATAGGCACTAAATCGCAGGCAACAACTAGTATAATAATTATGTTACATAATTCGTTACACATGCAAAATTGGCCCGGTCATGGTATCTTGAATGCATGATTGGATCTTTATAAAACTGAATGATTCATTATTGTATGTGTTACGAACAATTTGTGTCATGTTGCTACTTGTATTTGAGGAACTGCGGGCGGGCCCGTGCGGACGGCGCCGGTCGCACGCGCGCGCCCACACGCTCGCGCCACTCCGCCTCCAGACGCGCGTACACGCCACCTTGACAGATAATACCTTGTTAGAAACCTTACTATCTTAATTTTTAAATTGAAATATAATTTGAAAATTTGGTTTATGGCATATAATGTCAATCAACTTAGCACTGGAATCTATATGCACCAAATACATACAATAGCTGTTCCGCGGAAAAAGGCGCATGTAAGCGCTTGTAAGTAAAATAGCGATTGCTAAGCGGTAAGCGCTGTCAATGCTAAATGCTATTTTCCTCTAGGACACGTTATGCTCTAAAAACACTACCTACTGATTTCAAAATAAATAAGCAAAATGGCGGATTATGTCAGCGCTACTGAAGTTAGTAAACGTGTCCTGACCGACAGCTGTCATTTTCTAGCGCTAACAAGCGCCATTTTCTGCGGAACACAGCCATTCATTCAAAACGCCATACTTAAGATTGGAGAATATATTTGCGTACTTGTTACATTTTGATAAATACCTTCAAGGTATTTATCAAAATGTAAGCGAAGTCTTGTATCGTATAACTTTGGTGAGTGTACATTTGTGCTTGTGGCTGTAGGACTACGCACGGCAACTTGATAGTACATACATCATAGTCGGCATTAATTTGAGGTCGGCTCCTCGGAAAATAAACTTCAAGATGGCTCATTGGTTCTTGTACGTACCTGGCAGCGCTGTGGGACGAGCGCGCGCGTGTCGGCGTGCGAGCGCGTGGCGCATGCGCGCGGCGGCCCGCTCCTCGTAGCGGCGCTGCGCGTCCTGGTTGCTGCGCGCCGACGCCGCGCCGCCCCACACCCGCGCGCCGCACGCGCCCGCGCCCCCGCCGCGCGCCCGCCCGCGACGACCGCTGGGAACAGAATTATCGAGCTCTTTACTGTACCCACAGCAGTGGCGAAGGCTGGTTCTCCTTTATAGGGAAGCCCTATCTTGTGTAATAGGCAGGGAGTTGGATGAGGGTCTTTGCTGTGACTTCACAAGAGCGATTTAGCGATGATAACTCCCCGTCCCCGAGTAAACAATTCAAAGGGCGTGACCGCGCGCCGCCTCGTCGCCTTTTTTATTTGACAGGAAATGGTGCTGAAGAATGTAATTTTTTACTCCTATTTTACACACAAAGTTACACACGAAGTACATACACTTGCGTGGTCTAGTCAATAGATGTCTGTGAGTGTACTCATTTAAGTTTTAACCAAGGCAAAAAGAGTACCTACAAATCAAAAATTGATACTTTGACATCGAAGTACCGAAAATCATTATCGACTATCGTGAATGACAGCCTTATTTCTCACGAGCAAGACGATTTTTTGTGATACTTTAATTACGGTGCGATTCTGGATATAAGTAGTATTATTTACAAACGTTCCTAATCGAGTATCGTGAATGTTTTGCACAGGGACTTCGCTCGAGTCGGTAGTCTAGACCTGTCTAGATGCCTTATTGACTGTGGAATACAGTCGCGGTACAATATGCAGGAGCCACTTCAACTCACGAGGTCCTCTGGGGGGGAGGCGGCGGGCGCGCGCGCGGCGCGTCCTCCTCGCTGCGCGCGCTGCTGTCCTCGCTCTCCTCGCAGCTGTCGGAGCTGTCGCCGCCCTCCACTACCGCACCTGGCTTCGCATGCGATACTAATGTGAGTATTGTCTCCACTACATTCTATATTAGCTGATCTATCAATACTTATCTAGAGTACTAAGTATATTTTTTTTAAATATGTACCTAACTTACAATATGATAGTTAGTAATTATAAAAGGTTAAGTGGCATGTTAAACTACAGACTCGGAAGTGCAAATATAACTTAGGTATAGTGCGATTCACATGAGAATAGGATCGAGTCGGCGCCATATTGTTTCGAATTTAGACTGTTATGATAGCTAAATTTATGTTTAGATAATTGATTACTATTTTACGTTTTTATTTAAATTCGATGCAAGACTATTAATATTTATATTCACATAAGTTTTTCTGAAAATCGCACTTTTCAAGTGATATTTGACAGAATAAGGTCAATGACGTTCCTATTCTCATTTAAAACGCGTTATATCTAAAACTGTCACTTATTACAGAACACAGCATCAACTTTTACTACGGTCTAAGTCCACCTACTTAACGTCATGATATTGTGAGCTTCTCAGTATTTACTATAAATTATACTACGTTCAAATTTAATTTAACGCAATGAGGATGTTTAATATTTTTCTCCCGCTAGGGGGCAGACCCAACTCACACAAAGCGTCATCTGGTGGCGTAAGTGGTATCAAAAACGGTCATTAAGAGATTTCGATTCTTTTTCCGTCACCAGGCGGCGCTCGGTAGCACGACGTTCTTTTACGTGTCAAAAAGCTGTCAGATGTCACGAATTTAAATTTTTTTTTTTAATAAGATTTAATGGCCTGGTAACAAGACCTTTAAGCCAAGTCTTATATTTTTCACGAATTTAAAAACCATGAAGCATAGATACCAGGAGTCCGAACGGTATAGGCTTTTTAATAATAATTATGTACACAATAA
The DNA here is from genome assembly GCA_905404095.1 of Glaucopsyche alexis. Lineage (NCBI taxonomy): Eukaryota > Metazoa > Arthropoda > Insecta > Lepidoptera > Lycaenidae > Glaucopsyche > Glaucopsyche alexis. Next base: position 28,531,793 of record FR990046.1, read on the forward strand.
TAGGACCAGATCTTAGTTCTCTTTTCTGCCGCTAGGCGTGCGAGACCGACGTGTACCAAGTGTTGCCAATACTATTATACCGAGTGTTGCCAATACTATTATTTATTACAATTATTTTTTAATTACCGTTAGGCAATTACCGTGTTCTACGGTATCTATTTTTCGAGAACAGTTTCTAAGAATTTCCTAAAACTTTTATATAATAAGATTTCAATCTTTCCAGAGCTGTCAATAGCAACTTTAAACTTCCCGCGTAATTTCAAACGAGTGCATGTCGGACCGTCGCGCGCTCTACCGGCAAAAATCTGTCCCCATAATTGAGACCATTATTTTAACATTACGTTCGGACTCCTTGTTATCTATACTTCGTGTTAAAAACCCTCATTGTATTTCTTTATTGCACACTTGTGAGCGACATTGAACTCGATAAGCACTCGCATTATAGTGCAATATTGTGTCCTTGCCTACGTTTGGGTTAAATTGTATCTGAGCGGAGTATATAGGTACCTGGTGACGGCTGGGCGGGCGCACGGGGCGGGGCCGGCGCTCGGGGGAGGGCGGGGCGGGCGGCGCGGGGAGGGAGAGGGCGGAGCGCGCCGCCAGCGCCGGCGAGCCGGGCCGCGCCTCCGCTGTGCGTGCGTGTAGTGGGTACAGTCGTGTTCGTGTACTATTGTAGTGGTTGCTTGTGAATTAAGCTGGGACTACTTATAGTATAAGGTTTGGTAAAATCAATTACGGATATTCTGGGTATATGGTCTACTGCTTATTATAAATATATTTAGGCAAAAAAATATTGTCATATTCAAAGTAAAAAAAATCAACTCGAGGGGTGACTCTCCGCTCAACACAAACTTGCCCATAGAAAGGTGATTTTTTTTCGAGTATGACAATTACTTAATTTTTCTGCCTAAACGTCTCTAAATAAGCAGTAGATCATACACCCAAAATATCCGTAGTTGATTTTACCGGACCTTATATATGGTCCAAATCCGGAAGGCCGTAGAAAATTCTGACCATTGAAAATAGAACTCTGTGATATTACAATAGAGTTGAAAACGAACACATTTGTGTCGAGTCAATTCCAATGTATAAACTTCCATTTTCAACTCTATTGTATTAGCGCACAGTTCTGTACTCAAAGCTCTGAATTTTCCATTCCAGTTCATATAGTCCCAGCGTTAAATGGGCCTTTTTTATGACTTTACTAGTGTTTATTTAGGTACTATCTATCAGTGGCGAAGGGTTCCTATAACTCTATTCCTATCGGCTTCCCTTGTCACTTACCTTAACAAACGTTCATAGAAATTCCTACCTATTATATACAGGCTCCGGCTTCCCTATGAAGAAGAAGCAGCCACTGCTATCTATCAAGAATATTTTTTAGCGTCGAGCTATCGCCACTGGTAGCGCCCAATCTCCGTTTCATTATTTACACTAATTTCGGAATTTTACAATAACTATTGTGTAAATATAAAAAGCCAATTGAAATATATACACATCCAAAATAAATACCTATTAATTAAAAATTTTGATTGAAATTCAAAACCAAAACAAGCAATTTTATCTTTAGGGTTACCAATTTAATTTTTCGTGAGGGTTGCCAATGTGAACAGCGTATTTACAGCAGATCTATTTATGTAGCTAGAACTAGAATTGCTGCGCTACGACAGGATGACTTTGATCACCTACTGTTATTATTATAACAGGTGTCACAGTAATAGGTGTTGGTCCTTATAACGCCATTACTGATCAAATCAATAAAATTACTTATTGCTTACTGTTTTACCTGAAAAGCGTTATCTCACGCTAGTTTTCTACGAGGCCATTATATTATTACCTACTACCGACGGTCGAGCACATCTGTCACGTGGTTCAGCTACGGTTCAATTTGACGTTGAATTAACCCCGAGTCATCCGGAAAAGCGATTGCTGTTATGACGTCATAACGTCACTCACGGTTGAACTTGGTGTTGCTGGTGAACAGGCGGCCCAGCAGACCGAGAGTCTGCCTCGGAGGAGCCAGCTGGATGCCCTCCCACCAGAACACCTCCTTGCAGTGGACGCGGCCACTGGTGTCGTCACCTGAATCTGTAGACATAATATTATAAGTAATATCACTTGGACTAAGCCTGGGACTGTGTGATCCTTAATCCGGGCCGGGGAAAAGTTCCGAGCACTGAAAATAGAACCCTGAGCTAATACAATACAGTTGAAAATCGAAGTGTCGAGCTGTCATATATGACATTGACATTTGACTCGACACTTGTGTGTTCAATTTTCAGCTCTCTTTCTCTGAATTTTATACCAGCGTTCCAGATTCCGGAGCATATAGTTCCAACTTCCAGCCTGCAGGACAAACTTCCTCCGAAGTTTCTGCAAGCACCGACCAATTTACTGCAGTATTAGCGGTGCATTACAATGACCGTATTTACTTCAATTATAATCGTCAAATCTTAATTGACCATGTGTAAACTTACAACCTTAACAAACTTACCTTTCGCTATGATCCTCGTGAGTCTATCCGGCAGCATCAGCTGCGGGGGCCGCATCGCTATGAGGTCCCGGAACCGCGTCGCCAGCGCCAGCACACCGCTCTCCGCGCAGCCGCGCTCGTGGGGCAAGTGCGCGCGGAACTGGCAACCCTGGAAATTGAGGACAGCCTTGAGCATAGACCTTCCTATAACTCCATTCCTATCGGCTTTCCTTACCGCTTACCTTTTGACGACCCTCATCCAAATCCCTAGCTATTAAACAGGCTACGGCTTCCCTATAAAGGAAGCCTTCGCCACTGGACACTAGCATCATGTACTTAGCATGTGTAGTAAAAAGTACCGTGTGATAACCTTCATTAGAGATCGACGTCACTAACTGCCGTTTTGCAGCGGTGTGCGCGTATTCGCGCTTGCCTATATAGCACTTAATTGACAGCCTAGAACAGAGGTTCCCAAACTTATTTCGTCTAACGCCCACTTTGAAAATCCGTTATTTTGTAACCCCCCCCCCCCCTATTTTTTACGTTGAATACCTCCATACCATATTATTCTCGCCTGGAGAGTCTATTCAAACTAATCTTTATCTTTTGTCTATTCAAACCTAACCAATATACAACATTGAGTAATAATAATACTACTCAGATCAGCGCCCCCCAATACTTTCTGGGCCCTTTACCGCCCCCCTCTAGGCCTCCAGCGCCCACAGGGGGCGTTATCGCCCACTTTGGGAAATACTGGCCTAGAACATAGTGACAACCCTGAACAGTGAAGTGCCGAGTGCACTGTATGCAACTGAGTATTGACAGATGCTGAACCTTATGGTGTTAGGTACCGTGTTCCTGGTGATGGTCTCGAAGCGGTACGCCCGCTCGCCGCAGCACGCGTGCCGGCCGGTCGCCAGCGCGCCGCCCTCCGCCGCCGGCTCGTGGTACGAGCACCAGTCCATCTGGTGAGTTAAACATGGGAGCTATCTGCGTTCGTATAAATGAGTTCCTCGTGTGCCAAATGCCACCCCGCATATTACATATCCATTATCCACCAATTTGCAATTTGACAGAACTAGCTGGACTTTGTTTTATACGAGTTACTTAAACAATCAATTCTTGAGCCTTGAACATTCCTCATTCAAGGCAAAACAAGATACTCTGGCTATTAGAAACATACCTGGTACACCGGGAAGTAGCTATCGCACAGCTGGCACTGCAGGAAGTGGCAGTCGGCCCACAGGCGCCAGTAGACGCGTCGCCACGACCGCAGCTCGCCGTACAGCCACGATATGTACTCGTTCAGGCTCCACGACAGATCCCTAGACAAGTGAGTGGGGTATTAACTTATTAAGTCCTAAATCATACAGAGATGAATTGGTAAAATCTTCGTAGATAAAAATTCGCAAAGTAACAAATCAAGATGACTTCTTCCAATATTGTAAAAAAAATATTTGCCTAATTACATTGGTGGAATGTTTTCATACTTTCCATACATGTCCTGATGGCTCTCAGCTCTGTCTGGAGAAAAATGAATATTGATGTTAAGAGACCAGTGGCGAAGGCTGCTTCCTCTTCATAGGGAAGCCGGAGCCTGTATAATAGGTAGGGATTTCTATGAAAGTTTGCAAAAGGTAAGTGACAAGGGAAGCCGATAGGAATGGAGTTATAGGAACCACTCGCCACTGTAAGAGACTCACTTGGCGTGCGTGGAGATGACGTTGCCGCGACGGTCGACCCTCATGTTGGCGGGCTGACACGGCACCTTCTCCGCGATCTGGCGGCCCAGCAGCTTGTTGCATCTGAACAATTATTACTCACTAACATCATCATTGCTGGTGCAACGGTCACCCTGCTAGCATAATACTATAAAGTCTACTAAGTATGGGTTAGCTTCATAATAATACGTAGCTATGTAGTTAGTTGAATCAAGATTAATTAACGTGTTTTATGTAGGTAGTGGACTGGACAGGTTCTATAGATGGTATATTTAAACTAAGGTAATTCGTAAGTGTAAACCGTTGGAATTGATAAATCTTTGTTCCAGAATAAGTACCCATTTAAAAAAGAATTTCGGATGCCGCAGTTGAAGCGATTACGCCACGTATACCCTAATCCCTGCTGCTGTCTTTGTCTATCAAGTGGCTTTTCCAACATAGGTATTAGAAAAAGACAGCAACATGGAGCAACGTCTTTGGTGTAAATATAAAATTATTTAATAAGGAGGTATCAGTAAAGAGTTACTTGCTGCACTTGAAGAGTGTGGCGAGCGTCGCGTAGTGTCCCCTCAGCGTCTCCGGCACGGGTTCTCCCAGGGACATGATCATCTTGCAGTACAGACGCGACTGGATCTTGTCCTTCCTGTCCTTTATCGCTTCTAACTCCGCGTTAGTATACATTGCTGCCAATCTGTAAATGTTGGTACAAAAGAAACCGAACTGTAGTGTTTCTACAGTTTATAGAAGGGATGATATAATAACCAAACCCAACGAGTGCTGTTTGTACACTGATTTATTGAATAATAGAATTGAATAATGTGGAATGTATATGCTGACACAGCATAAGGCGATCGACACGTTTAACCTCATTATATTATACTTTGTACATCCTGGGACTCAAGGAAGAGAATGTTGTCTACATTTAAATAACTAAATCTTAATGTCCATAGAATTAATTAGATAGTACCTACCTAATAATAAAACGACGCATAAAGTAACAGCGGCTCCATCTGACAGTGAAACTCATGAGGCAATACCTGGTGAGCAGCACGTCGTTGAGGCACGCGAGGTTGGTGGAGGTCTTGACGATGTCGTTCATGTGCACGTGGCAGTAGCTTAGGGAGTCGTGCAGCAGCGGTTTCATCTGACATTGAAACTCATGAGGCAATACCTGGTGAGCAGCACGTTGTTGAGGCACGCAAGGTTGGTGGAGGTCTCGACGATGTCGTTCATGTGCGCGTGGCAGTAGCTCAGGCAGTCGTGCAGCAGCGGCTCCATCTGACAGTGAAACTCATGAGGCAATACCTGGTGAGCAGCACATCGTTGAGGCAGGCGAGGTTGGTGGAGGTCTTGACGATGTCGTTCATGTGCGTGTGGCAGTAGCTCAGGCAGTCGTGCAGCAGCGGCTCCATCTGACAGTGAAACAGGAATTATGGTTAGGGATTAACTAGCTCAGCTTGGCAAAAAAGAGTACACGGTGACAGCAGGAACTATAAACATTTTCGACTGTATCATCCCTGTCAACAAGTCATATTGTTTTTTGCCAAGCTGTAGATAGTTACCCACCAATCACCATACGGCGTATTCACATGTTCAAGGCTCGACGTCGTCAATGTAAAACGGTGTGGTGTCGCGACACGGTGCGTTGACATAACGTGCATTCATGTTACGTTTCACGTTACGACGCCGGATCGCCGTGCCATGTAAAATTATGTACATAAAGAATAAATAAATAAAATTCCAATACATTTGGGATGTAGGTACTGGAATTTTATTTATTTATTCACAAAACAAAAGTCATGGGATACTCATCCCAACTAACCTGTCCGGTAGTTGTGGTATACTTAGTATACGGGGATGCGACCCCGGCTTCCCTAGCTATTACTGTCCTATCCCTTGCCCTCCTGGGCGGTAATATCCTACATTTCCTATTTCCCAGTCTAAGTTACCAATCTTCCTTTCCACACCACCTATCCTTCCCTTTTCTTATTCCTAACCTCTCCATCAATCCGTGGGAACGCAATGGATAATCATAAAAGTAATTTCATTATCCAAAATGGCGGCGATGTAGTTCGCCACCCATCACGTCTCGTTTCTCGCGGAGGCGAAAAGCGGACCATGGAGAGCCGTTTCGCTACGTTGAATGTAAGAGGAGGAATGGATGGTAAGAATGAAAGTGAACGAAGCGAAACAAGTATGTAAGGATCGTAGCAAGTGGAAAAAAGTGGTCTCTGCCTACCACTACGGGAAAAAGGCGTGATTATATGTAGGTATGTATGTATGTACATTTGGGAAGTTCTGCGGCGACATCGCAGTCCGTGCCGTGAAAATTTACGTTGACGACGGCGTGATGTGGACATGAGGTCAGATCCTATACTTATTTAGATAAAACATTAAATTATTTACATTTTAATTTTTACACTGGCCCTAATTGTTAGGTACTTATTTAATACTTAATAGGTAATTGTAGGTAGGTACTTTCCTATCTTAAGTTTTACTTAGTGATGAGTTGAGACCTGCAAGAAGGAGGCGGACACCAGGATGGGCACCACATTGTTGGCGTCCAGCAGCGGCCAGTCGGCCACGAGGATGGAGTCTCGTTTCACCCACCGCATCAGCCAGTCGAAGATCTACGAAATATACAAGTTTTCGCTCTTCAAAAGTAAAACATCGAAGTTATTTCAAAGTATTTTAAGTGAGAGTGAGTTGACGTAGTGAGTTGTGAAGCGTTTTTTGGCACGTCAGCACTTACCATGCCAAATTTACAACACATAAAATAACCTAACCAAGAGCATGTCAGGACATGTCTAAGGAGGGTTCCGTAACTATAAACGCGTAATATTCTTTTTTTTTAATTACTCCAAAAGTTACTATCCGATTTGGTTCACAATAGTTTTCCTAAAGAGTTTTTAGCATGATCTATCAGCATGAAAATTTGCAAGTTTCTATCTCCAATAGTTTAAAAATGCTGGGGGGGGACCAACTTACAAACTACGTTGGAGGCCGATTACTCGAAAATGGTCAACTTTATAAAAAAGTAACATATGAAACCTTGCCTTTATTTTAAAAGACCTATTCTACAATACCCTACACGATGGGGTAGAGTGAAAAAATATTTTTCATCCCCACTTCACATGTATGGAGAGTCACCCCTAAAATATAAAATTATTATTTTTTTATGATCTCGAAACCGTGATCTATACACAATCTATAACTGCACCAAATTTCATCAATTTATATTCATAATTACAGGAGCTAGAGGCGCGGACAGACAGACAGACAGACAGACAGACAGACAGACGGACAGAGCGAAACTATAAGGGTTCCTTAAGTATTACGGAACCCTAAAAACGATATCCGAACGAGTCCCGCGAAAGGAAACGCGAAATTCATAGAATAGTATTTGTATTGCTATAATCAGCTAACCACAAGTCTGCAAATTGTTTAAAGCAGAACATTAAAAATACTTACGTACCAGCTAAATGCAATTTGGTTCTTTTGAGGTTATAGTACCTACCTACTCTATAAATATAACTAATATTAAAAAAAAACTACAAAATATAAAAAATAGTATGTACCTATGCGTATCTTAAATACTACTTATTATTGCTACTAACCTGGATATCACAATGTACAGAAATGTCCATGTCTTCCAATCGCTGCCCCGCGGTGACGTCAGCGAAGTATCCCATTTTATTTATCAGCAGCTTTTGAGGGCATCTGAAGTCTTTCTTCAACCCTTTCACTTCGTCACACACGTGGATTTCGACATCGCCACTAAAAATAGAAAAAAAAAAGTTTTTCCGATACCGGGAATCGAACCCGAGCCTCCTGGGTGAGAGCCAGGTATCCTAGCCACTAGACCATATCGGATATAATCGTTGGGTCGAAATATGTAAATAAGAACTAACGTGACTACATTAAAAGTTATTAGTGAAAAAAATTAACTTACTCTTGCTTCTGATTAGCTTTTTCCTGTGCCGCCGCGACGGACGATTTGCGCCTACCCAGACGATCTTTCGATTCCTTTTCATTTACAAATGCTGTTGTTGACAAATTAAACTTTAGAAAATTTCTGATAGGTACGACAATTATAAGAACTTTTTCGACATTTTCCTTACCTCCAAAACTCGCTGGTTTTTTCACTTCAGCCGATGTGCTTGGAGTTTTTTTTATTATCGGAGTATACGCACTAGTCGTTTTTATAGGTTTCTTGTAACCGACTAGGTACGGCAATATTGAGTCCAGAATACCTTCGTTTATGACCTGGGACATATCAACATACAAGTACCTACGTAATACGTATTTTGTATTATTTAAATAGCTACCAACAGCAATAGTTATTCCTTATTTCGAAAACTAACTTACATCATTTAGTTTGCAATTAAGATTGGCTTCTGTCCACACTCCTAGCATCTCAACTTTTACTTCTGGTGGAAACGACTGTCTTCGTCCTAAAACTGAAATTATTTTATCCTATTTAAAACCAAATACCTATGCCTATTTAGATAAGTAGGTAAGTATGTTTCTTTTAAATCTAATAGTATGTACGTATGTCGCCTAGCATATGGCAGCCCGGCGCTCATCTAAACGTCTATGAGCGCGGCGCCCTGTAGTACGATGGCATACAAGAGATCATGCAGTGAATGTTGTCGACTACCTTCAATTTCACTACAGCTCGACCGTTTTCTCGTCCACACTTCATTTTTTTTCTTTTCCAGAACAAGTGTCGTATCGCTTTTACTTGATAAAGCCTTTTGGTCGTTGAAAACCGTTTGGTTCAAAAGTTCGCGTTCTTTCGGTTCTAGCATGTGGTTTATAACGGTTAATTTCGTCAGCTCTTCCCAGTCAATTTTGGTTCCATCTTCGTCGCCTTCCAAGTGTTCGTACACTTGGTAGGCTGTTTTCATAAAATCAAAAAAGTCCTTCACAGTTATCACTTCTGCCAACGAGTTAGCTTTCGAGGAGTGTTGCGGTGATGATTCAGACTGTTTTGTACTTTTTAACATAAACATTGATGATGAATCAGGATCTGGGTTTGAATTTGCCATTTTCAACGTGAATGCATGCGCTTGTTTTAAATTAATTTTTATATCGATCTAATAAACACCTTGGAAACTTCATTGATTTTGGAAACTTGTAAAAGAAATCACAGAGGTCAGATTAGATTTTGTAATTTATTATTTTAGATTCTATTGACATATACAATTTTTGGTAAACAGAATCTAGCAAATTACGATTTTCGCGTCATCAGTGTCAAGGAAGTACGAGTTCTCGTTGTGTCCATTTCCCATAATTCAGGTATCAAGCTAGGTACCAGAAGGTTGTCGCAAATGCAATAAAACCAAGGATATTTAAAAGTACCGGGTAGTGAACGGGTACCTACAGTAAGTTAGTACAAACATTGGTACAAACTACGGCCAAAACGGCTTTTATTTATGTCTACGCTTGCCTACAAAACTTGTGATGAGAAAAAAAACTTGTCAATGCCGTGATGTGTCAAATTGTCAATTGTCAAATCATTGAAATCAACATTCTCGTATTTGTTGTCCTAAAAAGTTATTTAGAATGTATCTAGCTATATTTTATTATGGAAAGTTACCAAGCCGAACATGAAAAGAATATATGGTTCCCTGATACTTTTTGGAGGACTCCACAAAAAGCCGTACCAGGCAGACCTCGTCAGAAGCTCCAACGAAACGAGGTTATGTCGGGGTCATCATATCAACAATTCCAGGCGTCCGTAAACGATGCCTGGGACCTGGGGGACGACGAAATCATTTCCGGAATCGCTGAGACCAGAATATCGAAAGCCATATCGCAAACAGCAGCTTTAAACGTAATAAACTCGCATCGTAATAGCACTAGGAACGTAAACAAAAGTGACGTCAAAGTGGAACGGGAGAACATTAAGCCGAAAGATGAAGTTGTGGCGGTGAAAAAGAATGAAATTCGGAAGTTGGGCGGAGCTCCTGGAGGCAGTGCGGGCCCGCTGCGCCACTACCCGGGGCGCCCGCGGCCCGTCAAGTTATCGGCGCTTACTTCCCGGGAGGAGAGTAGTGAATCTAAGCTGGAGAGGTTCCAGCAAGTTCTAGAAAACTCCGTTTTAGACCTGGACGAGCTAAAACAGCTAAGCTGGTCTGGTATTCCAACTAAGGTATGAATATCATTGTGGAACTTTGACCTACTTTTACCACTGTACTTACTAGTACTTTAAAAGCCTTCTTATTTATATATTTCTAAAAACTATTGTTATCTATTCACCAGCCCTTGCTTCAAAATATAACCGTTCTTTTAAAAATACAATAACAATTAGGTATTAATTATTTATTATAAGTCATAAGAGTATAGTAGGTACATAAACTTCATTTGTAATTGAGAATCAGACAAATTTATCTAGTAGAGTCTGATTTCAATTATGCAAGGGCTTAACCAAAGAAAATTACTAGGTCCCTCCAGCTCAAAAACCCTATAAAATAAATAAATAATATTCATATAGATACCAATAAAACAAAAAGCCCTAATAACTAAAATATAATAAGCTCAGTTTCACCAGACTGTCATGGTGGGGCAGTGATCCTGTTTTCAGTTCTAAACTGCTCTAAAGTAGTACATAGTACTAAATGTATTATAGTACATGGGCGTAGCCAGGGGGGTAGTTTAGGGGGTTCAAACCCCCCCCGAAATGGGCCGGCAGGTATATATAATACAGAGATCTGACCAACAATATACAGAGGCGTATTTAGAAATTTTGCGCCCGAGGCCAATTAACATATTTTGCCGCCCCATTAACCTCTCGGGCGTCGGACTGTTAAAATTTTAAAAGCGGGTGGTGTCAGCGGGTCCGGCGTCCGGCACTGAAGGCGTTCACGCGGTTTCTCCGGTTCCGGTTTTTCAAGATTATATTAATCAATTGATTTTAAAACTATTGCATGTTATATATATTTAGAAAATAGAATAAATTCCTTATATGATGATGTAACTGGAATTTTAAAAAAACTTAACGAATAAATGCAATCATGATGTGAACACAAAAGAATTGTTTTTTTTTTCCCAATTCTTAGTTTTTAAACTCAACAAAAAACATTTTTAATTTGATTTTGCGTTAATTACATTCTGTGGATATATTGTTCATATTATTTAATAACAAAACAGGCCAATGTAAAAAAAAAATCCATGACCCCCCTTGAGCGTTACGCGGTATTATACGCCAGAAGGCACCCGCGCTTGTTTTTTCGATTTTTATTATTGAATTGTTAGTAAAACCTTGGCACATTATACATTTTTAGAAATTAGAAGAATCGTTCTACACAATGAAAAAATAAATTAAAAGAAATATAAACTACATAATGCAAAATATCAAACATGATTTCACTGGAAATGAATTTTTTAATGTTGGTTTTTGAAGCTAAATTATGGCGAAAATTTATATCACACGCATACGAAAGTTTTTATTTAATTAAATAAATACGTGTTCAAATAACGATATATATTAAAAAATTCGTGATTTGTGCACAAAATTAACCAAACATCAATGATTAGTGGAGTGGAGTGAAATTGGTGTCAAATTTCTTTACTCTGAGACAAACAATTATTTATTTTATTATTGAGTACAACAGCAAAGACAAAAAACTATAACAGCTTTGTTTTATCCCTGTACTAAGTAAATAAATTTCAATCACAGATAAAAATCCAGATATTTACAAATGAGAATAAACAGAAAATATAGCAATAAAAATGGGCAAATGTGCCGGCCGACGCCCATCCTGGTGGTTTTTATTTGTATTTATGTGCCGCGCGACGCCCGAGCGGTTAACCCTATCTGAAAGATGATTTTTGAAGTTATTTTAGAAAAATAATCAACAGCCTAAATCAGAACTTTGATTACTACATCCCCCCCCCCGGTAGTCGTTTTATTTTCTTGAACCCACCCCGAAACTAAAACCTGGCTACGCCCGTGTTATAGTAAGTATCTTTTGCTAAGCCCTGAAGGATAATAATATATTATTTACTCTTGCACTGTGATATAGTTGTCCAAAATAGATAATGCAAAATATAAACAAACTAATATAATATTGATCTAAAATCCCAAGGTAAGATTGATAATAATAAGTAATAACCCTAGTTGGGTTTTTTTTACTTTCATTCTTGCTCTGCCATGGCCCAGTAATTTTACACTGCCCCTTCTGACCCACTTTATACTTTTAAACCCAAGCTAACCATTAGGTAAAATAATACACATTTATTATTAGTAAAAATGTTTTATTAATTAGTACTAATACATAATATTTTGGTATCACCTATTTAGTCACTGAAAACTTTGCGATGCATCAATCAAATTAGGCATTGTTTTTAAAACAAGGCTGGACGCCAAACTTTTTTGGGGTTTCTTACAGTAAATATTTTTTATAGGCCAGAGCGGTCACTTGGCGTCTCCTAGCGGGCTACCTTCCTGCCAACTCAGAGCGTCGTGCCGAGACATTGGAGCGGAAACGTGCCGACTACAAACACTTGGTCAGGCAATACTATGATGCCGAGAGAGAGGAGGACACGTACAGACAGATACACATAGACATACCGAGAATGAGTCCGCTCGTTGCTCTGTTCCAACAGATTACTGTTCAGGTAATTATTGTAATTTATAAACTATTATAAATGTAAAAGTTTGTGAGGAAGGATGGATGGATAATGTTACTCTTTCACACAAAAACTACTTTACGGATTTTGATTAAATTTGGTATGGTAGTAGTTTAAGCTCTGGAGAAACATAGGCTACTATTTATTCCGAAATAGTACAGTGTTCCCATGGGATACTTTATTTACGCGGGCATAGACGTGGCTAGTCAATAAGAAACAGGACATTTACAAATTCAATACTTTTATATCAGCGATGAATTTTTTGATAGCTAAAGCGCGTTTATATGACCGCGCTGTGACTGCACGAATGCCAAGCGCCTGTTTTCATTCATAGCAAATTGAGCTTTAACAACTAGGTCACAACATACAGATTTTTAACAATAACCTAACCGTGCCTACCCTAATTAAACCTACTAATAGTTTGTATGTTGTGCCCTAGTCGATAAGGCTCAATTTGATATGAATGAAAACATGTGTTCGTTCGCCTTTCGTTCAGTCGCCAGTCACCGCGCGGCCGCCGCGCGCCTCTTCTACCTTGGCCTTTAGGGTGTCAGAAGCTTATTCACATATTTTGTCTCTGTCGAACGATATAAAATTTACGATTTTTTTATTTTATTTAATGAGCCAGGAAACGAGCAGACGGATCGCCTGATGGTAAGCGATTACCGCCGCCCATGGACACTCGCAACACCAGAGGAGTTACACTTGTAACTCCTCTGGTGTTGCGACTTGCGTTCCTGGTCCTTGAAATCAAAATCAAAAATCAAAATCAAAAAAGTTTTATTTCCATATGGGTTACAAAGTAACGCTTAAAGAATTGTCCCTACTTGATGCCTACCACCGGTTCGGGAACTAACCCGGCGAGAAGAACCGGCGTAAGAAACTCGCACGGGGCCATCTTTTAGCAAAAAGATGGAAAATTGTTCTTTTTAAAAAAAATGAAGTTGTTTACAATGTGAAAACTTAGGTCTATATAATATTGACAAAAGTCAGATACATATTATAGTACATAGAAGTAGCCTTGCAGGTGGTCATCCTATTAACAAAGGTGTGCGGTCGTCAATAAAATCATTGACCTTATAATAGGCTTTTGCACACAAACATTCTTTAACTACTACTGAAATAGTAAATAATACTACTGTACTGAAACTATGTATATAATACTACTGAAAAATAAAACTACTGAAATCCCCAAACCCCCCCATGGGCCACCGGTAACCTACTCACTCAGCGAAACACAACGCAAGCGTTATTTCACGCCGGTTTTCTGTGAGATCGTGGTGTATAAAGTAATCAGAAGCAAAACTTTCGAATAAGCTACCCAACATTTAATTAGAAGATTGTAACAGGCCGCTAAAGATTTAAACTTTATTAAACTAATTAGCATTCTCAAGAATGAGAATAAAGAAGCCCTTAATACGTTTTGGTAGTACAGTCGACTCTCGTTAATTTAAACCTGCATTAATTCTAATCTCTCTGTAACTCAAAGTTATCACAAGTTCCCTAGAGAATCTCTTTTTAATTCGAACTAAATCAATATGTTTTAATGCACTTGGTAATTCAAACGAAAAAAATCATCGTTACATAACGAAACGACGCGTTAATTCGAACTCATCGGCGTCTAATACTCGACAATTCAAAGTTGCAGAGAGAAAGATTACAGAACTTGCAGAAGTACATAAGTACATTTTGAGACATCAGATAAGTCCAAACTCGTATAATCATGCACAAGCCTTTGTTTTTGTAATGATTAGTTTGACACACACTTGCGCACGCGTTTGTTAGTTAAGGTGGTTCGTTTCCTATACAAAAAAACAATGGACATTAATTAGGTAATTTCATACTATTACTACATAAATTTATATGCACATCTATTTATTTTGCAATACAATTGTCGCAAAATACATTTAAAATACTTTATTTCACACAGAAGTCACATTTTTATTGAATTTTCGACAAAAAGTGACATTTGTAACTTATGTCACTTTTTGTCGAAAATTCAATAAAAATGTGACTTCTGTGTGAAATAAAGTATTTTAAATGTATTTTGCGACAATCGTATTGCAAAATAAATAGATGTGCATATAATTTATGTAGTAATAGTATGAAATTACCTAATTAATGTCCATTGTTTTTTTGTATGGGAAACGAACCACCTTAAGTTTCAAACCATTTTTTTCATTTTCGAACCATTTACACACCATGCACACCCACTCACAAACATACACTCATACACTCTCTCACACACACACAACTCTCTAACATAATAATAGGACATCACCAAAAATAACATACCTATGATAACAAATTGTCTGCTCTATTGTAAAAATTAATAGTCATGTTACCTGGGACGGAGGCCTGGTGTCCTGAAATACAGGCTGACGCCTAGTTTAGGCACCAGTCTCCCACAAAATCTGTTCTAAATAGAACTGTACAATCATTGTTGTGATATTGTTCTTGTGGTGAGAAATAAATATTTTAATAATAATAATAATTATTATTTTTTGATTATTTATAAAACTCTATAATTCGTAATATTTTAAGAGTCCCCCGAGTTTCGAATTAACGAGAGTCGACGCTTCAATACAAGGCATAGCTGTAAATACTTGACTTATTTTGACATTTTCAAAGCAGAACAGTGCAGATTGATTGTAAAATTTTCAGGTCATGTTCGAAAGAATCCTCTACATATGGGCCATAAGACATCCAGCGTCAGGCTACGTCCAAGGCATCAACGATCTGGTCACACCGTTCTTCATGGTCTTCCTACAAGAAGCGGCTCCTGGGAAGGAACTGGATAACTTTCCCCTGGACAGCCTGACCCAGGAACAACGAGACATTATAGAGGCTGACTCCTTCTGGTGCTTATCGAAGTTTTTAGATAGTATTCAAGATAATTATATATTTGCACAGCTCGGTATCCAATATAAGGTATGTTTACATTTTTTTCTTTGCTTGTTGTTCTTATACTTGTATTTCTTTTTTTTTCATCTTATTTCGCAGCCTTCTGGTTAAATAAGCCAGCTAAAAGTACTGTAGTCGAGCTAAATGTATGCGTAGTCACTAAATACTGGCATCCAATTGAATGCCACAACTTACACAAATTAAAAACATTGAGACGTTGCTAATTGCTATTGCTAAGACGATTTTTGATTTAGGTATCTGTTTGCGAGATATTCAATTTTAAAGCGCATTATTTATTAAAAAAGAGCGTCCCCACCCCTTTAAAAGCTAAACGACTGGGCGCTGGCTCGAAAAATCTGAAAAAAAAAAAAACATGATGGTAGTCCATGTGATAAAGTTTGAAAGAAAACTACAACGGCTTTTATAACTTTGTTAGTTCTGGAGTTATAGAGTAAAATGCGCCTCCTTGGAAAACTTCGTACAAACAGAACAATATCTTACTACTATTATAAACGTGAAAGTTAGTGAGGATGTATGGATGGATGGATGTTTGTGGCTCTTTCACACAAAAACTACTTAACCGATTTTAATTAAATTTGGTATAATAGTAGTTTAGACCCTGGATTAAAACATAGGCTACATTTTATCCTGAAAAAGTACGGTGTTCCCGTGGGATACTGTATTTACGCGGGCGAAGCCTAAGCCAGTAATATGAAAACATGTAAAATATTGGTATAATGGTACGGAACCCTACGTGCACGAATCCGACTCGCACTTGGCCGGTATTTTATTTTGTAATTGTGAAAATATAGAATTTAATTAGATGACTATTACCTCGCAACCTTCAAGATGTCAACGCTCAATTACCTTATCTCTTATCACTGGTAATTAGAGCATTGTGTAAACCTAACATAAATCAACATTATAAGTATTGGGTATCATTTAAAAGCCTTTTTTAGGGTTCCGTAATACTCAAGGAACATAGTTTCGCTCTGTCCGTCCTTCTGTCTGTCTGTCTGTCCGCAGTCCGCCCTTCTAGCTAAATGGATGAAATTTGGTATAGTTATAGAATGTGTATAGATCTCGGTTTTCTCATCATAAAATAATATTTTATATTTTAGGGCGATATGTGAAGTGGGGATGAAAATTATTTTTTCATTATACACCACCGTGTGTGATGTTGTTGTATATGTTATTGAATAGGTCTTTTAAAATAAAGGCATGGTTTGATACATGTTTTTTTTTTACAAAGTCAACCATTTTTGAGTAACCGGCCTCCAAAGTAGTTTATAAGTTGTTCCCCCGACTGGCATTTCTAAACTATAGGAGATAGAAACTAATGTTTCCATACTGATAGATCATCCTAAAAAATCTTAAGGAAAATTTTGAGTGAAATCTGACAATAATAGTTACGGAACACTCCTTAAACAAGTCCCTGACATGCTCTTGGTTCGCTCATTGTTTCTACCCTCGACAAGTATAAACTTAATTTCAAAATTGACCTTTCCAATTCTAGGTGAACCAGCTAAAAGAACTAATAAGACGTATAGACCTGCCCCTACACGAGCACCTGCAGAACCATGGCGTGGACTATCTCCAGTTCTCGTTCCGCTGGATGAACAACCTGCTCACCCGTGAGATCCCTCTGCCGTGCACCATCAGGTTGTGGGACACGTACCTCGCGGAGTCGGACGGCTTCGCCACCTTCCAGCTGTACGTGTGTGCTGCCTTCCTGCTCCATTGGCGCGAGAGGCTGATGCTCGAGCTGGACTTCCAAGGCCTCATGATTCTACTCCAGAACGTCCCGACTCAGAACTGGACGGACTCCAATATAAGTATGCTCGTAGCTGAGGCGTATAGACTGAAGTTCGCGTTCGCAGACGCTCCGAATCATCTCCACAATGCGGGCAAGTCTGACAGATGACCGGACACCTATACTTTAGGATGACCTGGATTTTGAACTACAGTTTTGAACTAGATAATGAAATATGTAATGATATAAAACTTAAACTGGATTTGTATAAGCAAAGTTTGGGGTATAAATTAGAGATCCATTAAATACTTTTGGATTGAAAATATGAATCAGGGATGTTATGGAAATCCGTAACCGTAACCGAAACTATCGGATATCCGAAATAAATAACTATCCATAAACGTAATCGAATCCGACATACAAGCCGCGGACAATTTCGGATATAGGTGGAGCATAAATAAGACTTACTACTTGTCTTGTTAGGGTGACCTGGATTCTGAAGTCCAATTTTGAACTATATAGGTACTGAAATAATATGAAATTGTTCAAATAAAACTTGAACTGAATTTGTATTAGCCAGGGTTCGAGGATATATATCAAAGGACTTTTTATGATATATATCAATACAAAATTGGTTTTTAAAATTTTATACTATTAAGTAATTTTTGGCATTTGTTACTGTATTTCTACTTCCTAAATGTACCTAGGTATATGGCGTTGGAGTAGAGTTAAAACATATTCCCTACTAATAAGTTCTAATCCATAAATAGCAATAGCAACACTTCTGCCGGCATTAATGATGTCAGTCATGTCAGAAAAAATTAAGTTTCTTTTTGTGTTTACTCTATTATTTTTTACAAAGAAAGTAATTGACAAAGTACAGAAACGATTTTACTTCATTACTGAGTATATAAGAAGCATTACATAACTTTCGTATTTATAGAATACTAGCTTTTGCGCGCGGCTCCGCCCGCGTAAATACTAAATACATTATCCCGCAAGAACACTACTTTTTCGGGATAAAAAATATCCTATGTCTTTTCCCGGGACCCAAAGTACGTGTGTCGTAAGTGTCTATACCAAATTTCATAAAAATCGGTTCAGCGGTTAAAGCGTGAAGAGGTAACAGACAGACAGACCGACACACCTTCGCATTTATAATATTAGTATAAAGTATAAATACCTGTTTATTAAATCATGAATTTTAGGCTATGTCTTTATTTTAAACAGAAGCGTTATCAGAGCCAAGCTTTGATGTGTTAAAAAAGCCGGCCCTTTTATATGTTGATTAGATATGAGCGCCGCGCCGGCGCGCCGCCGCCGCCGCCGATTTTGCCACGCCGCCGCCGCCGATAAAATACATCGGCGCGCCGAGTGAGCGAGAGGGATAGTCATAATATGTTATTTCAGTCAGTGACCATGAGTATTATACATATTACCCAAGTCATATATACCCATATAAGCCTTACTTCATTCATGCTTTAAACGAGGAGACGAACGAGGACATCCACATAAGTGACACCTATCTCATCAAATAGTTCTGCATAAAGACAACGTGCTTACTAGAAAAGCAGATCTACTAATTGATCGAGTAGATCGCATTGATAAAGGCATTGAAGAACAAGAAGTTTGCGCTATGCACCTTCCTCGGTATTGAAGGCGCGTTCGGAAAAAACTCCACCCTGATCTATTACCCTGATAGCCTGGCTAGTGGTTGATCTATTACGCCAAACAGCAGAGTAGGCAGATTAGCATCATCAACTATCATGGGCTTGACGCTCATAGGAGCAGGTTGACCCAAGGATGCCCACAGGGAGGGGTTGGGTACTGTCGCCGCTAGAGCGGTCCCTGGTAGTGATCGGGCTGCTAAAAGAACTGAACAATAGAAGGTTCTATGCTTAAGGATACGCTGATGACCTAATAATAATCAAAAAATCAAATCCAAAATTCTTTCTTTTCTTTACAATATATAATACGATGTTGGTGGCTGGTTTTATTGAAACCGGGCCAGCCGTTATTCTAATAGTACCTTAGTACGTGCTCAGTACACATGAGCACACAAGAACTCTCTCTTCCTTTACTCTAATAATTCAGTGGGACGGATAACTAGCACGACTGGCGAGAGTTCAGGCGCTGGTCCGACTTTTTACTTGCACATCCGATGCATGGATCCCCTTACTGTCAGACAATCAGGTGATCAGCGTAACCATAATGCAATGTCCTAACCAAACTTGAAAACAACTTTTTTTGTTGTTCCAATGCGGGATTCAAACCGAGTCGAGAGCCAAGCTCTAATCCGACCTAGCGATACTAGTGGTGGGCAAATGCGCATCAATTGTCGCTGGGCTAATGCAATCAGGTGCAAAATTGGTGCAAAAGGGTCAAGCTAACCGTCAACGCTAATAAGACAGTCTTGATACCTAACACCAATAAGAGGAAGTTGAAGGGACTAAAACCCCCAACACTCTTCGGTAAAACAAGTGAAGTCGAATATCTTGGAGTGATCCCAGATAATAAGGGATATACTTGGAAAAAGTACATCAAGGACATTATGAAAAAGGCTAGATGTGCTCTGTGATCCTTGTCAGCTCTAAATGAGACCTTCGATCGAAGGCAATGCTATGCTTGGTTATACACAGCTAAAGTGAGGCAATTGTCACACATATAGAAAAAAAGGTGTACAGGTCAACTGCATCAAAACATTTAATAGTTTACAGAGGCTAGCCTGTCTGATAATCATGGGTGCGTTCTCATAGGCACCCACCGCTTCACTTGAAAGTTGAAACCCTGATTCACCTGACTCCAATTCCTCTGTTCCTTGTTCATATTATGGAGGCTAAGACGGTTGTTCTCAGGGCCATGACGGCAGGTAGGATAAAAAGGGCCTCCGCCCTACTTGGACAACTGCAACAGTCTCTTGTTGAGAGACCTGTCATGGCCATGTCATTGGACGACATGATCAAGGTGCATAGCTCCTACTTCCTAGAAGCTATACCCAGTTTTCATAACTTCTAGGGAGGACTGGCTTCCAATTAATGTTCAACTTAAGGAAATAATTTGGTTTACGGACAGATCTAGGAAATACTACCGGGATGGCGCTGGACTACGGGGGCATGCCACCTACAAATATGCTTGTTTGGGAGATTTTGCACCGTGTTTCAGGATGAGATCTCCGCTATTATTGGTTGATCACTAAAGCCATTTATATAATTTACTGATATAAATGGCTTCGACGTCAGTTCTTGAAAATGTGGACGTTTATAAAACGAAAATAGAAAAAGACTACAGTGATTACGCTCTTTGGAATCAAAGCACTGTTAACTGCCAATTCCAAAGTAGTCCCTACTTTAAAATTGTATTATTACGTTGCCTTTTTCATCACTACAAAAAGTTCCATAAATTGTATTGCATTGTAATTGTATGTTACCCAATAAACAAAGTAAACTACATTTTTTTTACTACCAAGTAGAAACTTCAACCCCTTCAAGGTCACGCCGCCGACGCCGCCGCCGCCGACCCAAAATAGTCGGCGCGCCGCCGCCGACCTATCACCCATCGGCGCTCATATCTAATGTTGATTCGAGACTGATAGATTTTATGTAAAATTTTCGGATTTTTTTCGGATGATTTTAAGTAGGTACCTAAATAAATAAAACATTAAAAACATTTTCAACAAACATTTTTGAAGTAAATACTTCTTTAGCGGCGCTGTGCGCTTTTCTTGGGATGGGTTATAACTGTTAAGGGGCTGTCCATTAATCACGTGATGTTTTTAACAACTTTTTAGACCCCTCCCCTCCCCCTGGTGATACGTGGTGAGGTTTTATACTACACCCTCCTCCCCCCACCTAAGATCACGTGTATTTTTTTGTACATAGTAAGCAGGTAATGTTTGAAGTAAAACTTTTAACTTAAAAAACAATTTAGTCCAATAATTTAAGCAGTTAAAAACTATACGAGTAATTTGTCTTGTAAGTATTTAAACAACATTACGAATCTACAACCGATAAGAATTTCGGTATGTATAGACTAGATTCGAAAATTAATACACGTGATGTCTCCTTACACCCCCTCCTCCCCTTGTGATACTTGGTGAATTTCTTTTGGACTCCCCCTCTAGGCATCACGTGATAAATGGACGACACGCGCGACAGACAGACAATAACTCGCGCGACAGGTCCCGTGTCTGGATCCAAAATGCGTAAGATTCAACTTGTTTGCTGTCTTAGTTTACGCGAGCATGAAACTATTTTAGTTCGTATTGACTTTGACCCCAACCTTCCCAAGACATTGACCTTTGACCTTAACATTTGACCTTGGTATTTGACCCAACCATCCCTATCCACATTGACCCCTTTACAATGACATTGACCCCCCCCCCCCCCCAAACCTCCCTCCCCCGCCCCTGCCCTCCAAGCAAAAATCTCCTCGAGCCATAACTATGCCTTCCTAACCCCCAGACCAGACATTGAGGTATCATTAGAATCGGGAAAACGACAAAAAACAGATTCCAAATTCATGATATACTCCAAAAATCTGAAGTGTTCAATTTTTAATGTAATATAAATATTAAATTGTCATGTTGTTTGTGTAGGATAGCGCAATAAATGAATTTTGTATTTTACCAAATAAATGATAAGTATTTTATACTGATAATTAATTTAAGCAATTCGTGCAAAATTATTCCCTAACCATTCCAAAATATCAAAAATGCACAACGTTAATATTCAAGTTTTTACTTCTAACAGCACTCCCGGAGTGCAACCCGTAATTTTTTTTAATAATTAATTATGTTTATAATGTAACACATATTAAGCAATTAGTATAAATAAATAATACAATAAAATAATAATATGGCTTTCATATAAAATGGATATATATCAACATTTTGGATATATATCGGATATATATCAAAAATATCCGATATTTTGATATTTATAATAAATATCGGATATTTTCGAACCCTGGTATTAGCAAAGTTTGGGATATAAATTCGAAAGCCATTAAAATAGTTTTAGATTAAAAATATGAATCAGAGATGTTATGGAGCTCTATAACCGTAAAACAAATTATCGGATATCCGAAATAAATAACTACCCGTAACCGTAACCGAATCCGATATTAAAATTTTGGATATTTTCGGATATAGGCATAGCATAAACAAGACTTATTATGACATGTTTATTTAATTTGCCGGCCAAGCCGACTCACCAGCTTTTTAGGCTTAATGATTATCTAAACTTGTAAAAATATGTATTTGCGTTTCTCTTACATTCGTCATAAACCATACCATACTACGATCCGTAACCGAAATTATCCGAAACTAACGGATAATCCGAAATAATTTAATACCCGTGACTGAAACTGATCATATCTGAAATGTCAAACTCAAACTCAAAATTTTTATTTCCATGTAGGTTATAATATAACGCTTATAGAATTGTCCTACATGATGCCTACCACCGGTTCGGAAACTAGCCCGGCGAGAAGAACCGGCGTAAGAAACTCGCACGGGGCCACCTTTTAGCAAAAAGATGGGAAAATTGTTCTTTTCAAAAAATATTTTACTATCCTTAACATCTCTGCTAAAATATTTTCATATCCTTAACATCTCTGCTAAGAATATCCTTTCTATGTTGGAAACACAGATTTTTGACTTGTGCACGTTATATTGTGGCGATTTGTACAAGCGTGAAGTAATATTTTAATCCGCATACTAATAAAAATATATGTAGTAGCATACAATGTTTTGTCCTTGTCTGATAGGCCGTAAAATTAGCTTTACAGGCAGGACAAAACATTGTATAGCTTATACACTATATAAATATTTTTATTAGTAATGGTAATAATATATTATATTGATAGCTTTTTTAAATTTTCTATTATGTGTCTTCAAACAGCTAAAAGGCTTTTGCTGTGCTCCATTTTAACTATGCCTATTTTATATATTTCAATTCCAATAAGAAAAAAATAAACAATTTTTCTTCCGTTAAAAGTTAAGTATAACTTATATGAAGGGTACAGGAAAAGAAAGGGCTAATTGACATTTATGTTATTTCAAGTAAAAGCTATTTAAAAGTTTCAGACTATATTTTCCTGAGTTTCATAGATGATTTTGCTATGCTCATATAACAAGAAACCAACCCCTTTTAGTTTGTTTTGAACACGGCATACTAAAGGCCCGTTCAAAATCTATCAACTGCCATTGTTGGTTTGATTTGGACAAATATGTCTATGAGCCCCTTTTTCTCTGTACCTTTGATGTAATAACATCGTAATACAAAAATGGAACAAGTTTTTGTCTATGTCAATTAGGCCCTCTTGCGTAGAAAATACCATGCCTTCTCTTTCATAAATACGAGGAACGGAGAGATAACATGATATTTAACCCCGGGTTAACTTTAACCAGGATCTGCGCAAGAGGGCCTAATAGTTTAAAAGATCATATAAAACAATTGTATGATTCGAAGTAAATATTTTGTATGTAATTTAAATGTATTATCTCTCAGTATACATTGGTAGGTAGTTGGAGTTATCTGTGTGGTCTGTTGAGGAAAATTAATTATTTCTTTGTTTTCCTGATACCCTTACCACAAGTTTAAGCTAGCACGGGATTAGATTGACGTAATTAATATATTATAATTATGTACCTACTGAAACTGTTTTGTATATATGTCACCGTAAAATTGTAAAGACCGTTAGATTGTAATATAACTAGTGAAATTGTTAAATGTTTATAGACTTCCGGCACGAATATTCTGCCTATAATTAAACACATTATTTTTCGTTAGATTATAAATATTATATTGTTTAGGATCTTTCGATATATTTTTACAATCTAACGGTTTTTACAGTTTTACGGTGACATAATAAATAAGGTTCGGTAAAATGAATTACGGATATTTTGGGCTTTTGTAAAGACGTTTAAGCAGAAAAATAACTGTCATACTTACTAGAAAAAAAAAATGCGTTTTGCGGAGAGTCACCCATACATGAGATGATTTTTTTTACTTTGAGTATGACAATTATTTTTTTGCCTAAACGTCTTTACATAAGCAGTGGATCATGTACCCGAAGACCATGTGCCCAAAGTATCCGTAATTGATTTTCGGAGACATTATATTTTTGTGTGTGTGTCTGAATAAAAGAATTCCATTTGAATTCATGAACAGACTGCATCAGTCACACCTTGATGCGACGCGATGTAACGCTGCGCGCACTTTCTTATCTATATCTATACTAATAATACAGAGGAAAAGTTTGTTTGTTTGTTTGTGTGCATTGAAACTACTGGTCTGAAACTACTGGTCCGATTTTTATGAAATTTGGCACAGATATAGAATAAAGCACGGGGAAGGACATAGGCTACTTTTTATTGCGGCAAAATGTACAGTTCCCTTGAGATTTCCTTTTGCACGCACGAAGTCGCGGGCAACATCTAGTATCGATATAGAATCGAAGTATCTCGGTGTGATCTGACCCTAATAATTTGTATTGTACAATGAATGTGAATTCACGTTTATAAACTTTATGGTGTAGGTATTTTTGGCCAAAGGCTGAGACCAGTTCACAAAAATTAAAAAATATATATAAAAGTAAAGTTGAAGTTGATAACAGCACAGAAAATGCCTGTAGCCAAATTAGAAAATTAATTTTGCCGAGGCTGATGTCTCACAGCAATGAGAAAGAGAAAAAATATTAAAAAGAAAAATATATCGACTGAGTTGTTTGTCGAGGGGATTGTGAAAGAATTTTATCGAGTCTACATAGCAAATTGAGATTAAAAGGGACATATTTTCCATCCATTCGCGTTAAAAAAATAGAAATGAGTTGTTGCTGTCAATCGGCATGATTTGGAAAAAAAATGCGTTGTAATACTGTCAATCGGCCTGGTTCGGAAAAAATAAATGCGATGCAATATTGTCAGTGGCATGGTCCAGGAAAAAGAAAAGAGATGTTCTAGAAATGTATGAGGCGTGGGTCAGCCCTACGTACACTATAATATGTAAATATAGTTACATAATATAGTAACTGTTTCCTATTCTTTATTTTATTTAATTTCACTTCGTTTCGATATACATTTAAAATATATTCGTCAAGGAGAGCAAAACATCTCTTTTGTTTCTGTCAATCGGCTTTGTCCGGAAAAAAGTAGTAAACGCTCCTAAGCTGCTGACGCTGCTGCTAAGCTGACGACGTAAGATCGTGCCTGTCACATTATCATGCGCGATAAGCGATATCGATTGGTTTTTTGATTGAATTGATTGGTTGATTGATTGAATTAACATACCATTTTCTTAACGCGAATTTGACTATAATACCGATAAGTTACCTACTCGTAAACATAATTTTGTTCAAGCACAATATATTATTTATGTATGATTTTTGGCGGCTTGTTTTTGTGAAAAACGATCTCACGATTCAAATGGTATATCAAATTTTATTATATGTACAGTGTAAACAGTTATTTATAGGTTTATATACTTAGCAATAAATTTATTTAATTTATTTCTTAAAATTATCAAGGCTATATTTTAATTCTAAACCTATATTAATTCTAAACATGGTTGTGTAATTAAAAAAAAATGTCATTGTATACTGGTTGATGAGGTAAAGATTTAAAAAGATGTAATTTAAATAACATTGGGAACTTTAGTATGGAAAAATGCCCCACGGCGGACAAAGAAGAAACATACTTTATTTCAAAGCTTTAGATCAGTAGGTATATTCACGTAAAGCGCTATATTGTGACATATGGGAATTCTGAGATATGATGAGACTAAGTTGAAAATATTTTTTTCTAAAATGATTAGTTTTTTACATTGACAATTTCGGGATACATTTTTATACTAAATAATTAATAGTCATCATCATCATCATCACCAATTGTTTATTTATTGTATAGTTATATGGTTGTTTACTGAATATTTGTACATTTTTATATGTAGTTTAAGTCTAAAACAACCATATCGAACAAAGGCTAAATAAAAGTAGGTAAGTTTTATAATATCATGCTTTTGTTATTCATCATAATCTATTATAATAATATCGTCCAAAAAAGCTGCTGGTGCTAGATTGACATCTTCATGTCTGGCCCATGAAAGATAGTATATCATACTCGCAATATGTGCACAACACCCCACGGTGCGACGGCCATGGATACATGAACAATAATAGCCATGTATTCCTTCTCGTCCACAGCGCTTATATCATAGACATTTGGCGTATTTTTGTGATCATATTATTAAAATGTAGGTGTAATGTAAAGTGCAAATAGTGAAATTACATCAATAATAAAACCTTATTATCTCAATATTCCCATATGTTACAGAAAAAAAAAATGCATGGTAATAAAGTGGAAAATAGTATCTATCATCAGTGATAAGTTTCGTTTGTGTCCGCTACTTTTCGAAAAGCGGGGCAAAAAGTTCCC
This sequence comes from Glaucopsyche alexis, assembly GCA_905404095.1. Classification (NCBI taxonomy): domain Eukaryota; kingdom Metazoa; phylum Arthropoda; class Insecta; order Lepidoptera; family Lycaenidae; genus Glaucopsyche; species Glaucopsyche alexis. Next base: position 28,558,714 of record FR990046.1, read on the forward strand.
AATGTCTTTTGGAATATTATGGACGCGTTTGCAAAATGTGCTGTTTGACAGAGGCAGAGTACGAACTTCTGTACGAACTGGCATGATATGTTTTGTGTAATAAACCCAGACAGTGACCAAATACAATAAACCTTATTGCTATGCATTATATGTATGGAAAGTTGTTGACTTTTCGAAAATAGCTTTTTAAGTTTTATTTGGAAATAAAAATTTTCATTTTCTTTTTATGCAAAACACGTGAAAATTTGAGAGTAAGCATTTTCCAAATCATTTTTTAATATTGTTGAATTATTTTTAAAGCCAATTTTAAGATGATTATATCCTTATATCCTTAAAGATAGATCTTTGGGTACTTTTAAACAAACAAAATAATCTACATTAGAACATAAACACTTCTTTTTGTAAATTTTGGGTGAAGAGGTTCTGGAATCTGGAAAATTGTTTTTGTATATTAAAAATCATAATTTTTATAATGTTTTTAACTATTTTACAGATAAAGACTCTACTCTGACAACAATAATAATTGTCACACTCTTTGTAACAATAATTGCTAGTTTTGGTCTCATTTCACATTTGGTCGAAAAACAACCAATTCATGTCAAATTTGTAAACGCGTCCTCTAATGTGAGCTTGAAAAGATGGAAACCACTGAAATTGGACCTGGGTCTCTAGTCAAGATGCATTCGGTAAATTCGACGGCGAACTTCGCTAAGTGACATGTCGCTTGCGAGGCCTTATGTCAAATCCAATACATTTTTGTTTTCGAACTTCGCCGTCTAAAATATAGAATGCATCTTGACTAGAGGTCCTGATTCACATTCTACCGATGATGTACCGGAGTAGTTTTGTCTAAACATGCACGCGTCATTTCGGGTTAAAGCGTGGAATGTTCCAGTTGGAAGACGCTTATTATAAATATGTAAGATTCCTGAGGACTAAAGAGTTATGCGACTTTTTTATGTAAAGTGAAGTATAGGCCTAAATATAAGGTTCAAAGTCGTCAAGCAAGACGCGCACGTGTAAATTTACCTTGATATACAATAAAAACAAGATTTACACGTTTGATATGAAATTTATATTTTTTTCTTTTGTCACAGAATTACGTTAAAATGTTTTTATTGTATGTTGAAGCTCCTGTTTTGGTTTATATATATTTTATTATTATGTAACAATAAATTAGTTTAAATTGTAATCGCACTTAATTTTACGCGTATATTCGCCTTAAATAAATATATTATAAAGTGGGTGTCTACTTTTTATTTAATATTTATTCTCTTTTTAATTTATTATATCTATGTTTATCTTATTTGAATGCAGCCTTCAAGTTCTAGAGGCAGACTTTTGTTTTAGTGCCCCATGACTCAAGAGTCAACCAAGTGGTTGGGCCGACTTTTTTCTTCCTCCTGATTGGATTGATTAGCTACGCCGTTTAGTCAAGATACATTCGATAATTTCGAGGGCGAAGTTCGAAATCAAAAATGTATGGGATTTCACTTACGTCATCGCTAAGCGACATGTCGCTTGCGATTCTATATGTCAAACCCATACATTTTGTTATCGAACTTCGCCTTCGATATTATCGAATACATCTTGACTAAATCGTCATGTTAGGGACCGTCCATTAATCACGTGATGTTTTTAACAACTTTTTAGACCCCTCCCTCCCCCCTGGTGATACGTGGTGAGGTTTTATACTACCCCCCCCCCCCTCCCCCACCTAAGATCACGTGTATTTTTTTACATAGTAAGCAGGTCATGTTGAAAAACTTGAACGTAAAAACAATTTAATCGAATAATTTAAGCAATTAAAAACTATACGAGTCATTTGTCTTGTAAGTATTTAAACAACACTACGAATCTACAACCGATAATAATTTCGGTATGCATAGACTAGATTCGAAAATTAATACATGTGATGTCTCCTTATACCCCCTCCTCCCCTTGGTGATACATGGTGATATTTTTTCGGACCCCCCCTCCCCTTTTAGGCATCACGTGATTAATGGACGATCCCTTACGTGAATGGCTTAATTTAATTGGTTATTATATTTTTTAATTGGCTTTATTGGTTGCCCATTGGTCAATTTCAACATAATAATATTATGTACTAATAGTAGTGTCTTATTAACGCGAATAGTTAAGGTGAATTAGTCTGAAGTGCTTTTAGTACAATATTATTTCGAACATCGATGGTACCTAATGTATATATTTGACACCAGTAATCAGTATCTATCAGTCAAAGTATTTTTATAGAGGCCAGCTCTGGGTGACCCAGACTGGGTCTATCCTTAGCATTTAGGTATTAAATCTATACATCTATATACATAAACATTGGCGTAGCTAGGGATTTTGTCTAGGGGGGGCAGCCATCCGTGGAGGGGGGGGGGGAATTATTTAAAAGTATATTAGATAACCAGGGCCATTTTTAACCTATTTTTATAGCTTTTTTACTTGTTTAAGCTGAAATACTGTATAATTCGGAAAAATACAAATATGTATAGCCTAAAACTAAACGTCGGTACTAAATTTTATAATAATATGTTCTTTTTACCCTTTTACAGGTTAAAATTTGTTTAATCGTAATACTAAAACACTGAATAACGATGAACTTCGGGAAAATATCATAAAATCAACCGTCTAAAACAGAACATCGGTACTAACTACTATACCTAATATTAATTATGTGCGAGCGAAGCAAGCGAGCAAAAAACTTTTCTTATTTATTACGTTAAATCTATTCATACTTTAAACCCTAAAAGACTGTGAAAATAGGATTTTGTAATTTAAATTAAAGTACTTAATACCTATTAGTGTAATTTCTGATGTCGCAAAATGACAAATAACTTATTATGTTAGGTTTGTCATATAATACCTACCTATTTCACACTTTTTTCGTAGTACATAATTACAAAATTTTGTGATCAGTGACGTGCCCAAAATATTGTGTCGCATGCTATAGGTTCGAAGATTCGATAGGCACGTGAGCCATAGGTTCGCGATCCCTGTTTTAGACTATTGATTTTATTGTTTTTTTTTCTAAAGTAGGTACAACAGTCTTTCAGGGTTTAAAGTTTAAAAATATTTTAACAACCAATTCAGATGGGGTTTGAAGTAGGTATAATTACTTAGATGTTAACCTGTAAAAAAAGATAGTAAAAGTCCGCCACTACTCCATGGGGCGGCAAAATATGTTAATTGGCCTGGGGCACAAAATTTCTAAGAACGCCTCTGTAGGTATATCGTCATCCACATGGACCAGCCGGTTTATCCAGCACTTTTTTTATAAATTAGTAGACTAAAATGATTGTCACTATTGCCAGTTGACACAAATGACGGCCATATTTTGTATTGAACCCCCAAAACCGGGGGGCTCAGGCTACGCCAGTGATTGGAGCAACCACGAAGTATCTATACTTCGTAGGACAAACCCTGAAATCACGAAACAAAAAAACAGTTGTAGTGCCAGCACATACGTACTTATTTCTGCGCTGGCACTACAACTGTTTTTCGACACATGATTTTTACTAATTTTATTGCAATGACAGAAAATCTAATTGAATTGAATTAAATAGTGCATTGGGAACCATATGATACCATATATTGATATGATACAAATCATTCAGACTATTAAAAAAACTAGTTCAGTCCTTCTTTTCGCGGTTAAACAGTTAGTAATTTATCAATACTGTCTAGGGTCTAGGGTGGGCAAAGAGGTTTCTAGGGTGAGCGTTGCTCACCCTTGCCCCCCCTAGCTACGCCTATGCATATAAATAAAATTGAAGTGTCTGTGTAGTACATACTTACAGTAAAAATTAAATTTTCAAAAATTTTGTCCGTTCGTCTATCTGTTTGTTCTCGCTAATCTCTGGATCGATTTTGCTCAGGACTTTTACTGGCAGATAGCTGATATTATAAGGTCTAACATAGGCTATTTTATCTAATAGGGTTCTGTTTCCGTTAGTTCTATGCAAACGAAGTTGCGGGCACCAGCTAGTAGATTATTATCTACGAGATGTTTCCCGCGACTTCGTGCACGCAAAAGGGAATATCGCGGGAACCGTACATTTTCCGCGATAAAAAGTAGCTAGGTATGTACTTCCCCGTGGTCTACCTCTGTGCCAAATTTCATCAAAATCGGTCCAGTAGTTTCGGAGCCTATTATATAACTTTTCCTCTTTATTATATTAGTATATATATGAAACAAACTTCAGCAGAAATATATTTATGTTTTGTTTCTATGCAGATACTAGGTTTTCAATGACAACGTTTTCGACATTAGTACTCTCTATATTATTTTTGGCATGTATTTAAACTTGCGACAAAACAATTAAATTTTGGATGTGAAAATACCCAATATTGAATACTAAATTACTAAGTTGGCGAAAGAATGTAAGGAACAAAAAAATTACAAATCTGGTGACTAAATAATACCATTGAATTTTCCAAACTGGCAGACAGATTATATTTTAGCGAACAAATAACCATCTTGGCGACAATTTGTGAGTACACATTTAATTTAAGAATAGGCACATATATTTTCCCTGATGTAGGTAAGTCAAAAACCATACAAGCAGCAAAACGAGAGCACACAAAAAAAAACATAAAGGAGCTTACAAAATTTCCAATTTTTAATTTTTCTCGGTTTTAGGGGGGTGTAGATTATTGTGTAGATTAATTTTGAAATTTAAAAATGGCGGATATTTATTTTTCGTAAAATTGATATGGGTGTCGTTTACCAGGTTTTTGGGAGTGCTGGATACGAAAATGATATTCGTTTTGAAATTCCAATATGGCGGACATACTTAATTTTATAAAAATAAAATGGGTGTCCTTTTATTCGTTTCTGGGGTTGATTGAATGAAATTGGAAGACAATTTTATAACCAGAACCCCCAGAAACCTGGAAAAGGACAACTTTATTCATATTAATGACAAAAATTTACGCCATTGTGGAATTTCAAAACAGATTTTATTTTCATACTAGCTAATGCCCGCAACTTCGTTTGCGCAGAACTAACGAAAGCAGAACCCTATTTTTTTAAACGGAACCCTAAAATAAAAGTAGCCTATGTTAGACCTTATAACATAAGCTATCTGCTAGTGAAAGTCCCGTGAAAATCGTTCCCTCCGTTTCATAGATTAGGCGGAACAAACAGACAGACAGACCGACAGACAGACAGACAGACAGACGGACAGACAAAAATTAAAAAAAAATGGTATTTTATTATAAGTACCGAATATACTTTCAGATTCATTTTGTGAAAAGCTGTTAATTTGAAGTTACAAACAGACACTTCAATTTTATTTATCTGTTTAGAATTTAGATGTATATATATAGATGTATATATCTGTATAGAGTATATAGATGTATAGATTATTCTGCACCCCCAGAAACCTAGAAAATGACACCCATGCCAAAGAAAAACTTACTCCAACAGTATCCAAAAATAGGATTTTCCGTAGTCAGCAAATTGACTTTTTAGCAGCCATTAATTTATCAACCAAATCTGGTTTTATAGCTGCTTATATGGTATAATGGTCACCAACTCGGAAATTAAGTCACCAACTTACAATTGTCGGTGCTAATTTGGATTAAATTTCGCCTCTTTTTATCTGCCGACTTTTGAATTTTTTGTCACCCGAGTGTTTTCGCCAGTTTAGTAATTTAGTCGCCAACATATTAATTCGCTGCCAAATTCAGTAATACAGTATGCTCACATGCAGCCGCCAACTTATTTTTTGTTCGCTCGATTAATTATATCCCATTATTTTTTCGGTTTAATAGACAAACTATCGGGATACTTGTATAAAATACTAGATGCCACGACTTCGTGCGCGCAAAAGGGAATATCGTGGGAACCGTAAATTTTGTTGCAGTAAAAAGTAGCCTATGACCTTCCCCGTGGTCTACTCTATATCTGTGCCAAATTTCAACAAAACGGGTCCAGTAGTTTCGGAGCCTATTCGATGCAAACAAACATACAAACAAACAAACCTTTCCTCCTTATAATATTGCTTATAACTTAGTATAGATAATTATTGCTTTGACCTAGAACAAAGCTTTGTCTACGTATCTAGACTAAGCATTGACCCTACAGCCGGCAGCCCACTGCACCTGCGCGGCTCCTGACCTTGGCCGAGACACTGACAGAACGGAGTAAACAAACCCAGATCCACTATTGAACTACAGATAAATATTCGTTCTGTTAAAAGAATTCAAAGTGAAAACAAAACCATAGCGCAAAGCATTGATTTGTCTAGAAATATTACATCTATGTAAATAAAGTGCAGCGTATGTGTGAAACAGAAGAAATGGTAGTTTTTAAAGGTAAGTATTTATGTAATTAATAGATTTTACACTTTACAGTGCTTACTGTTTAGCGAAATGAAAAAGTAATTACTTAAGTAATTAAGTTTGCTTGCATGGAATGCAATGAAAATTGCAAACTGTGTTTTTTTGCTGAAACTGCGGATTTGTTTTTTTAACCCTTATTTCCTGTATCATACATACTTATACGTCCTTGTACCATTATTTTACCAACAGAATATCAGTAAAAAATTAAACCACTTCCAAAGTAAAAATAGTAATTTGTACGTGGTAGAGCCATGCTTCGGCACGAATGGGCCGGCTCGACCGGAGAAATACCACGGGCTCACAGAAAACCGGCGTGAAACAGCGTTTGCGCTGTGTTTCGCCGAGTGAGTGAGTTTACCGGAGGCCCAATCCCCTACCCTATTCCCTACCCTCCCCTATTACCCTGTTCCCTCTTAAAAGGCCGGCAACGCACTTGCAGCTCTTCTGATGCTGCGAGTGTCCATGGGCGACGGAAGTTGCTTTCCATCAGGTGACCCGTTTGCTCGTTTGCCCCCATATTACATAAAAAAAAAAAAAAAAAAAAAAAAAAAAAAACACAAAAAAGTATGAAATAAAACTTATTTTCTAAATAATTCCTCTTTTAAATTTGGCTAAAATTTTAACTATTTCTCTACATCTTAATAAGTTTGAAGCAGCTATTCTAGCTGACTTTTAAATTTGCTGTCAGGCTAGGTCAGGGATGGCGAACCTTTAAGTACTAACGTGCCATTTTTGTAACAAAATGTTTAATGAGGTGCCATCAAATTTTTCATTTCATTTTTCTTTGTGATTTAGAAGCGTATGTAAAAATTTGGCACCCCGGGCCAATTAAATATTTTACCGCCCATTAAGTCAAAGATTACTAACTATCAAAAAAATTGTTTATTTTACGGGTTAAATCTCATTACTCTTCAAATCCTATCTGAAAGACTGTATACTTCAGGAATCAATAGGCCAAAACCGAACGTTGATAATAATTTATTCAATATGTTAGCGGGAGCGAGCGGAGCGAGCGAGCAAAATTTTTTCTGTTTTTTCCGTCTAAACTTTAGACACTAAAAGAGTGTACTTCAATAAAATACATAAAAATCATTGGGCTAAAACTGAACGTCGATATTTATTAATTTAATATGTTAACGCAAGCGAGCAAAAAAAAATAATACAATGAGATGCTTATATTAAACGCGAGCGCGCGAAGCGAACGAGCAAACTTTTTTTCTTTTCTTCCTATTTAACAAGCTAAAAACCTAGAGATCAATTTGTAATTTTAATTAAAGCAAAATTAGTGTAATTTCTGATGTTGCAAAATTGATGACAAATAACATAATATTATGTTAGGTTTGCCATATATTACCTATACTTTACAATTTTTTCGCAGTACGTAATAATTACAAAATTATGTGATCAGTTTCAGTCAGCCCAAAATATTGTGTCGCGTGCCACTGGTGGCACGCGTGCCATTGGTGCGCCATCACTGGGCTAGGTTATTAGGTACTACATAGTACATAATATAAATAAAAGGGAAAATATAGAAAAAGTTATATTTAAAAAAAAATATGATTGAATTTAGATTTCTTAATTTAATTAATTAATAGGAACAATATGTATGAATACAATTAGTTCATTTATAACTTTGTAATCGTTATTTATTAAATCTTATAAATTGAGAAGTGGTAGATTATTTTGGGCCTATAATTATCATAATACCTAGAATTACTCTCTTTAGCAAAACAGGTTTAGGGTTTGAACCGGATACGGAACCCTACGTACGAGTCGCGCACGTAGGGTTCCGTATCACTATAAGCGTTTTACGATTGCATAATATTTCGCTATTTAGGCATATATGACTCCTAAACTAACAAAGTTATATAATCCGTTATATTTTTCCTTTAAAATTCATCATTAGACAGTAGGTACTATCATGATTTTTTTCAGATTTTTTGACCCAGCAGGCTTAGCATGGCGATCCATAGAAATACATTTAAAGTAGAAATATTCTATCCAAAACAGTTCATTGCATTAAAAACCCCCGACACAAAAAATAAACTCTAAAAAATAAAAAATAATATTTTAAACCAATTATAATTATATTATCACATATAATGTTATGCAAGCGGAAATATTTTTATTTTCCAATCGTCGCCTCGTCGGGGGACCGCTAAAGTTTATAAAGTATTTTTACAACAACAGCTAATTAAATATTATTACGAATTACATTTAGGTATGAGCGAATTTTTTTCGGAGTAAATTATTTTGTTCATTCTGCGACTACACCAGTTTTTCTCACATAGCGGTCCCCCGACGAGACGACGATTGGAAAATAAAAATATTTCAACTTACATAATATTATATGTGATAATATAATTATAATAGGTTTAAAATATTATTTTTTATTTTTTAGAGTTTATTTTTTGTGTCGGGGGTTTTTAAAATTTTTAATTTTACTTTTATTTTATCCTTTTTAAAGTAGGTGTAAATAATGGTTACCTTGCCATATACATACTTTCAACATCATTGAAGTACCTAACATGGTTCCAAATTTCGAATCGATAGGACATGTGGACGATAGTCAGATCACCTCATCAACTAATAAAGAAAAGATGATCTCAAACGGCTAATCAGGTAATGGTTACCTTATCATGTTCTTTAAATATCGTTGAGGTAACACGGTACCAAATTTCGAATCGATCAGACATAAGAAAGTTAGTCAGATCCCCTTATCAACTAGAAAAGAGCTGATCATCTTCAAATGGCTGATCAGGTCATGGTTACCTTACCATGTTCTTTGAATATCGTTGAAGTATAACGGTACCAAATTTCGAATCGATCGGACATTGGAAAGTTAGTCAGATACCCTCATCAACTAGAAAAGAGCTGATCATCTTCAAACGGCTGATCTTCCCACCACCAATTTTCTCATCAAACGAAGCTACAAACACTCTCGATTAAGTCATCAATATTCTCTTTCAGTGCGCTTTCTTTTTGAGACCCCACTCGAGTATATGCGCACATTCGGTTATTCTTCCCCGCTTTCACCCCCCACAACTTTTAAACGGCTCAACCGATTTTCATCAAACATGTCTAAGAACACTCGCATGTAAGTCACCTTTAATACAAAAGAAACTAAATTGAAATCGCTTCATCCGTTCGGGAGCTATGATGCCACAGACAGACAGACAGACACACACACAGACAGACACCCCTCGTTTTGCGTCGGGGGTTAAAAATAGTTCTTAATCCATGATAACAAGGTCGTCAATAGAAGTCAACATTTCTAAACAGCCATATTTTTAAAATGGTTGCCGGGAAATCTTCTGTCAGAAACGAACAAAAATTCAAGTATATGACTCAATGTAAAGAAACTTTTTGTCTTGGTCTGCCATGATGTGGAGTGTTTGACATTACTGTGGGACTTTTTGACATTAAATTAAGACAATGTTTCTACTTTAGTTGTCAAAACAGGCCATTTTGTGCGCTCATGCTCGGGAAGAAAAGAAATGTTATTTCTCATAACGATGATACATCGACCTTGCTACCTTATAATAAGACCTATTTTGCTCCGAATGGTATTAATGTTTCTTCAATCTGTCATATTTTCTATTCTTCGTTGTTTCTTCTATGCGCATGCTAAGCCTGCTGCTGTTTAGCTTTTAGAGAAAGGGGGAACGCCCTATTTTAACAAAAAAATGCGCTTTAAAGTTGAATAACTCGCAAACAAATACCTAAAAAAATCGTCTTAACAACCTCGTGATGTTTTTAAAATACCTATCTAATAATACCCCACACTATAGGGTAGACGCGAGAAAAATAACAACGGGTTGCACAGTGCACTCCGGAGTGCCGGCAGAAGTGAAAACTTGAACATTAACGTTATTATTTTGGAACGGTTAGGAAATAATTTCGCACGAATTGCTTTATTTATCAGTATAAAAGTATGTACTATCACTTATGTGATTAAATACAATATTCAGTTATTGCGTTACCGTACACAAACATGACAATTTGTATAGGGGTCGTCCATTAATAACGTGATGCCTAAAGGGGGAGGGCCCGAAAAAAATCACCAAGTATCACCAAGGGGAGGAGGGGGTATAAGAAGACATCACGTGTATTAATTTTCGAATCTAGTCTATGCATACCAAAATTCTTATCGATTGTAGAATGTAGATTCGTAGTGTTGTTTAAATACTTACAAGACAATTGCTTAAATTATTCGATTAAATTGTTTTTTAAGTTAAAGTTTTTCTTCAAACATGACCTGCTTACTATGTAAAAAAAAATACACGTGATCTTAGGTGGGGGAGGGGGTTAGTATAAAACCTCACCACGCATCACCAGGGGGGGGAGGGGTCTAAAAAGTTGTTAAAAAACATCACGTGACTAATGGACGGTCCCATAACATAAAAAATTTTACACTTTAGAACGAAATTACTGTTAATCAAAACAGCAGGAGCAGACATACGTTTTCGCCGCGCGGTAGACAGATCCCGGGATATTACTTCCTCTCATACGGCCTACACCGCGCCGGCGGTCTACTTACGAATTTTCGATCAGGTCACGTGTCCTGGCGCAAGTTTAACATTTTTTACCCATCCCAAAAAAAGTGCACAACGCCGCCAAAGCAGTTTCCACTTCAAAAATCATCCCCACTTTACGTGTACGGGTGGTACCTAAAAAATATTTTTCGTGATTTTATTTTAGCACTTTGTCGACGTGGTAATTACACATACGGCATACCTAATCCATGCAAAGTTTCACCTTACTTTTTCTAGTACTAACCGTTTGGACCACCGACCAAACAGGTTTGGACGGAGGAGTAAGGAGCTAGTTTCCGGTCCTTAAAATCTTCAACCCCCATGCAAATTATCCTGCCGAGCCGACTCATTCGTGCCGAAGCTCTCATATTTTATTAGATGACTGATGATAATGATGACGTGGTTTTTAAATTTGAACGTTAGCAGTTACTATCTGTGGTGTAGCGCGGACTTTCCGGAACCGTGTCCTGTGGCGATAATAACATTTTGAACCTAGGGAGGGGACATTAGGTATTGTGATTTATTTATTTGATTTATGATTTATTACCAGTGTTCGGGCTCTGGTCGAAATTCACTTTTTAGTTAATTACATCTTATATAGAAAAATTATGTCATGGGATACTCATCCCAACTTACCTGTCCGGTAGTTGAGGTATTATAGTACACGGGTATGCGACCCCGGCTTCCCTAGCTATTGCTGTCCTATCCTTTGTCCTCCTGGGCGGTAATATCCTACATTCCTATTTCCCACTCTAACTTACCAATCTTCCTTTCCACACCACCTATCCTTCCCTTTCCCTATTCCTACCCTCTCCGCCAATCCGTGGGAACGAAATGGATAATCATAAAAATAATCATTCAAAATAGCGGCGATGTGGTTCGCCATCCATCACGTCTCGTTCTCGCGGAGGTGAAAAGTGGCCCATGGAGAGCCGCTGCGCTAAGTTGAATGTAAGAGGAGGAATGGAAAGAGGTGTGATTATATTATGTATGTACTCGTATGTTATTTAGCCTCATAATCTGAGGTAGTTGCTGTTGTTCCTTTTTTCAGACGAGTAATTTTCTTTACGTTGCCTTCACCGCACGCTCAAACGTCTTCTCGAGTCCTCAAGCGTTCTTCTACGGCTGGTCGTTTTAAGGGTTTCGTAATACCTACCTACTCAAGGGCTCTTACACGAAAATAGTTGACTTTCTAAAAAAGTCAACTATTTTCATGTATTCGCCCTCAAAAGTGTTTTATAAGTGGTCCTTTGGCATTTCTAAAATATAATACTTGCAAGTTTCCATGTTTATAGGTGACGTTTACCGTGACCGTGACGTTACTCTTAAGGAAGTTTTTTAAGCGAAATCGGATTTTAAGCGAAAACTTTAAAACGAATTTAAAATAAACCTATTGCGCGTTGTTAGCTATAGAACCCTCTTTCCACATGCCCTAGGTTAGGTTATTTTTAGTTAATTTAACAGAACTGTGGGCACATCACTAGCCAGTCTCGTAATCGCTCCCGTTTTCCCTCCACACGCAGCCATACCCGTCTAATTAGCAGCTGCGCTCGCGGCTTTCCTTGTAGATAACACCGATTTAAATACATACTCCCGTGCCACTGGACGCGCTGTGTGCCGCTGAAACTGTGAGTGATGGTGCTCGTGGTGAGTTTCTGCCTCATGTACGTGGCAGTCGAGCAGATGACGTGGCAAGTTGGCAACTGAGAAGTCGGAAGGATGGTAAGTCCTCACCCATAGACTTTAGAATTGGTTGACTATTCAAACCGGGATTCAATTCCATATCGCTTGACTGTTATCTAATCGTTTTCTGTATAAAAGTTTCACTATCACTAAACTCAATTAAAAGCTACAAATGTTTTTGTTGTAATTAATCTATGAGTTTATTTAAGGACAATTAGTAAGCTGGTTTGTGAAGTTTTCTCGTTCTCCTATTCTTCAGGTTGTAGGTAGGTATTAAAATGTGACTCAGCAATAAATCATCCACAGTCTCCACAGATTTATGTATATTGTCCAACTGCTGTTAATTATTAGGTATTGTAGCAATATATTTAATTTATAATGCTCAACACCTACAAAAGTGAAAATTGACGCCATTTTAATATTCAAGATGGCGCGGACGCAGCGATCTCTAGTTAAATACAATAATTATTGTATTGCAAGCATAGTTGAAGTTTAAAGTGGTAAAGGATATTAAAAAAATATACCTTAAAATTTTAGCTAACATAATAAACGAGCTTCTGTAATTACTTATGTTTATTACAATACGGCCGATGTATATTGGCGAGTCGGAACTTCGCGCAGAAGGTTGCGCAATAACTGTTTTAAGTGTTTTCGTATTTATTTTATTTGTACTAATTGGTCAACTGTATTAGGGAAATTTAAATAGTACATAGGTATATAAAAAATACAATAACACTTTTCTTCACGAGTTGCACATGCGCTAAAGTTCGCAGAGCCTATGTTCAGACTTCAAAGGACGGAACTTCAGACCCGTCAAGATACAGCGGCCGTAGTGTACAAAGTTTGAAATTTAGCTTTTTATATGATATGGATAGAGCAGTAGTCAGTAAAGTCAGAACGGATAAACGTAAATTTAGGTTCAGCAAATTGCTATTCAAACAAGCACGAAGAGGCAAGAGAATTCAAGAGAACAGAAGAAAGAGAGAAAAGAATAGAAGAGAAGTAACTTATGCCGGCTGCGGCTCATCGCGAGGCAGTTTGCTTGACACGATGCCAGCTGCCTAGCGAAGGGCAACACTCGGTAGGGTTTTCGACTAGCTGCTAGAACGTTCTAGAATTAATTAATGGTGGTTTTAGAATTAATTTAAGAAGTCCCTCAAGAAGACACATCATTTGTTTAAGTTATTAAATTATATTATAACTTAAGATTTGTTAGTAAGTTTAGTAGACGTTAATCATTGTTAATTTTTCATTTTAAATTCTTAGACACTCAAATTTTGTAGATTCAGCGTGTGTGACACTAAGTGTCCTATTTACCCGACTGCGCGACGCAAAGGAGTGGTAATGTGTTTATCAGCCTATGTATGTATGTATGTATGTTCCTTTGAAGCACTATACAGACCAAACGCCTGGGCCGATTTTTATGAACAGTCGGGATCCAGTATTCGACAGCCAATCAAATTTTTCAATGGATCCTGACTATTTAGTTGTTATGTTCCATTATTAGATTATATTTTATTTTCTTTGATAGTATTCATTTAATTATATATTATAGAATTCTAGACCACCGGACATCTAAGTGCTTGTTTTTTTATTTTCAGTTTTTCATTATGTACTTAGTTTGGTTCACTTTTTACGCAGTCGGGTTTTTTTTTTTAATTTACGCAGTCATTTTGAAAACGAATGTTAGATTAATACATGGGGACCTAGCATGAACTTTAGACAGCGGCGTAAACGTTAAACGCAACATTATCGAATGAAATTTGTATGGGAGCTGTCACGATTTTGACAGGTTTTCATACGTTACATTTACGCCATTGTCAAATGTTCCTGCTAGGCCCACTGTTGTGGCAAACATTCAAGAACATATCCAACGCGCCTAACATAAGTGCTTCATGTCTACTATATAAGAAGCTGTTTCGTTGTAACTTCTGCATTATATTCTTTGCTAGTGCAAATAATATGCACATAGTGCACATAATAAAAAAAGTAAATTATAGAAAATTTGCGCATTTAAAGACATTTAGACAGATTTTTTTTATCGAAATAAAAATCTAGAAATGAACCAAATCTCTGAGGCTCTCTGAAGCCTCTGAGGCTATTGACCTCAAACTATTAGCTAGTTGACCCCACAGCTGATACAACAACTTTATACAGTTTAGTAAAAAAGAGGTTTCAAATCAACTGTGAGGTGAATCAGCTGATAGTGTACGGTCAATGGACCCAGCGGCGAAGATTCGTTTCCTTACTAAACACACCGGCATATTTAGCGGAACAGAAAAAAAGGTCCATAATTAAAAAAATATGGTTTTATTTTAAATTCTACACTTCTTTTGTTATTTAAAATTTCATTTGTTTTACTTAAAATGAGATCACATTAAGAACAGATTTTGCGAGTAAAGGCTATTTGTGAAAAATGGTACATTTTTGAACTTTTCATGTAACCGGGAAAAGTGAAAATTAATATTAAAATAACAATTAATTAAATTAGAAAAATGGTGATTAATATCACGTATTTCCTCCACGTGCTCTTATTAAAGTTTCTACCCGTCTAGGCATACTGAGAATGATGTTATCGATGGTCTCCTGGGATAGTCTCCGCCATTCCTCAACTACGGCGATTCGCAGTTCACCCACGTTAGCAGGAGCTGGAATTCTGGACTTAACTTTTCTTTTCAGAAAGTACCAAACGTGCTCTATTGGGTTCACATCTCCGGTGATCTCGCCGGCCACTCCATAACAGTGATATTCATATCATTAAGATAAGCTTGAGTTATCCGAGCGGTATGAGGCCGAGCATTATCCTGCATAAAAACAAAATCGTCACCGATATATGGGGCAAACGGTACGACATTTTCTTCTAAAACTTCTCTGATATAGCGGTCTGCAGTCAGACTCCCTCTGTCAATCACTACCAAGTCTGTGCGAGCTCCCGCCCGCCCAAACCATTATTGATCCACCACCGTATGCAACTGTAGTTTCAAAATTTGTCTGAATGTATCGTTCTCCTTTGCGTCTATATATTCTTTGCCTGCCGTCAATTTGATTTAAGAGAATTCTGCACTTATCACTAAACAATACCTTACTCCATTGGTCCGCGTTCCATAGTCGATGTTCCTGAGCAAAAGTTAACCTGTTTCTACGATGATTTACCTCGAGCCTTGGAGCCTTGGTGGGCACAAATGAACCCAAATCAGCTTCTTCGAACCTTCTTCGTACCGTACGCTCACTTACGGTTACACCCCGCACTGCTTCTAACTCATGTCATTGAGATTGCTACGTCCACGCTTAAACTCGTTAAACCAATTGTAAATAGTGGCACGAGATGGGGCTTCATTAAGAAATGCTAATCGCAGCCTATCATAACTTTGTTGTTGAGTAAGCCCACAACGAAAGTCATGATAAATCATTGACCGAAAATTTTATCGCGTTAGGTTCATTTTCACGTGTAACAAGAGTTTTAGATTTGCCGCCAATTCACAAAAACAAATGACAAATGAATGCAATATATGATACAGGTCGCGCAACGGTTTATGAGCGCTCAGTGAAAGTGGAGGGGATCGTTCGCGCATGTGACCAATAGCAAAGCATATATATTACTAACGTACCAATAGCGTGTCGGCAGCTACGTTCGGCATGCGTTCGGCGCATCCACACCTCCCCGCCCGAGCCCGCTACCGCCAAACACACCCAAAAACTGACTTCTGCGCATACCCCCTCTACTTTTGTCGAAAGATCTTAATTCGTTGCGCGACCTATACCTACTACATTAGGATAACAAAGAGTTCTAAAATTGAAATTCAAAAAAAGTTTTCATTAGCAATGTTTCTAACATTTTCAGTGTTACCAACGTAAGAATCTATGTGTCCTTTTTAAGGGTTCATTACCCAAAGGGTAAAAAAGGGACCCGTCTGTCTGGGACTTATGAACCGTGATAGTTAGACAGTTTTCATTTTTACAGATGATGTATTTCTGTTATATCAATAAATACTATAAACCAGAATAAAATATCTAAGTATATAACGTTCGGAATCAATTACGGATATTTTGGGCACATGATCTGCTGTTTATGTATAGACGTTTAGGTAGAAAAATAATTGTTATATTCGAAAAAAAAAAAAAAAAAAAAAAACCTTCCTTTGTACTTTCTACCGGATTTTGCGTTGAGCGGAGATTCACCCATTATGAGATGATTTTTTTACTTTGAGTATGACAATTTTTTTTTTTGCCTAAACGTCTTTATACGAGGGCGGCACTGAAAATTTCGGGAATCAAGGAAGTGACACAACATTACTATTTAAAAATGTATTTATTGCTTTTCGAAGTATTCTCCGCGAAATTTGACACATTTTTCCATACGATGGAACCAATCATTGAAGCAACCATTCCATTCGGAAGTTGGGGTCTCCAAAATGGCCGTTTCGTAGGCGTCCACAGCTTCTTCAGGTGATGAAAATCTCTGACCACGCAATTTATTCTTTATTTTAGGGAAAGTATAGAAATCATTAGGGCTTAGGTCGGGGCTTACGGCGGATGGTCTAATAATTCTATGATTTCTTGCTCTAAAAACTCTTTTGTTCTGTGCGCGGTGTGAGAACTCGCATTGTCGTGATGGAGGATGATGCGGCGGTTGTAGTTCTCTTTACGGAGTTCAGAAACGACCTGTGGCAAACAAATGTTAGCATACCATTCTGCATTAACCGTTCTTTGTCCCTCAAGAGGAACAGTCGCAACATGGCCGGTTTTGGAGACAAACGTGGCCACCATTTTTTTTGAAACACTCCGTGAATGAACAATTTTTGTTGGCTTTAACTCATTTTCGAACACCCAAACTCGTGACTGGTTTTTTGTTTCGGGTTCGTACGCGTATATCCAGGATTCGTCACCTGATACGATGTTGTATACAGCATTTGAAGATCCTGCGTGGAATCTTTCGAGAGTTCTGACGCACCAAGTAACGCGAGCCGCTTTTTGCTCTTCACAGAGCAAATGCGGTATCCATCGGGAAAACAGCTTTTTTACACCTAATTGTTCATGCAAGATTATTTGTATTTGACTCATGCCAATGTCTAAAGTTGCCTGAATTTCGCGGTAGGTATGTCACATGTCGATCTTCCTCAATCAGCTTACGCACAGCATCAACGTTTTTTTGGGTGACTGCAGTTTTTGGACGACCTCGACGGGGATCATCACTGAGCTTGACACGTCCACGTTGAAATTCAGCAAACCAGCGATAAATTGTGGTTTTGAATGGGGCTTCATCACCAAATGCAGAAATCATCCGGTCAACACACTGTTTTTGTGTTAAACCACTTCGAAAGACATAATAAATCATCGCTCTAGAACTTTCTCGAGTCAATTTCATTTTCTCAACGACTAAACAAGTTTGACAAGACCTTGTGACAAGACCGAGAATCTTTTTTTAAATAAATAAACGGTATTCGATTTTTAAAACCAAGGAGTTTTAAATTAAAAAGATTTCAATATGACAGGAACAGTGGAAATATTCCATTCCCGATACTTTTAGTGCAGCCTATGTATGAGCAGTACCTACATCATATACCCAAAATATCCGTAATTGATTTTACCAAACTTTATATTATGTATAAGAGAGCTCCCAAGTCCCATTTTTTTCTTTTGGTAAGGGACCCTCCGTGCGCGACTCGAGCCCGACTCGCACTTGGCCGTTTTTCCGCCTAAATGTCTTTACTGCAGTCAATCATGTGTCCAAATTTTTTGTAATCGATTTTACATAAATCTTAGTTTCTAAATAATTCCCCTTTTAGATTCGGCTAATTATATGTAATATAATAATAAAATAATTATATTTCTCTACTCAATCTTCTTAATTTTGAAGTGGTACCAGCCCAAACGATATCCTACAATATTTTATAGAACTCACGATAAAATTTACTGGTCCGACTGCAAAATTAAGAAGATTGAATACAGAAATAGTTAAAATTTTAGCCGAATTTAAAAGTTGAAAAACTTTATATTGATCTGATATTGATGGACTGTGGATAGAATAGTCTCTACAGTAAAATTGTTTTACTTGTGTGTTTAAATTATGTAATAGGTGCTTCTAACCTTGCGTTTCTTTGCTCTGCTACGGCACATAGAGATTATTTATGGCCTTTTAAGGGACTTAGGCTGGGACTTTATGATCCGGAATCCGGGAATGTTCAGAGCACTGAAAATAGAACTCTGATCTAATACAATAGAGTTGAAAATTGTAGTGTCGAGTGTCGAGCTGTCATATAATATGACATTGATATTTGAATCGACACTCGTGTGTTCTATTTTCAATACTCAGAATTTTCCCCGGACAGATTCCGGACAATATAGTCCCCTATTAGGTCAGGGCAGAGTGGGGCAGATCTGTGGGGTGTGGCTCATCACGAGGCAGTTGGCTGGTGCCCGCTAGCTGCCTTGTGAAGTGCAGCACTCGACAGTGAACGACAGCGATGGGGGACAACATTCATTTATGTTTTTGTGTTTATGTTGCATTTTTAGTATTTTATTTTCAATTATTTTTATGTTGTATTTTTGTTTTTGTTAATTATTTTTATTTGTAGGTATTTTATGAATTGTTGTGTAATTTGTTGATGGTTATTTTATGTAATAGCAGCAAGTTTTATCCTTTTATAGCAGGTAGACTGTTCTCGTAATTTGTTCGTAATTTCCTATTTATTTCAAATTTTTAACGTTGTCATAATATTATGTACTTAATTGACAAAATAAATATACGCATTTAATATAATGACTTTTCTAAAAAGTAGATACTAAGCCAGGAAAATATTGTCCTGTAAGTAAGCAATGGCATATCTACTACGATCAGCCGTTGACATAGATTGGCGAAATACAGTCATCACGAAAGTGAGATCGTTGGAGAGCACTCTATAAAATGACTTCCAAAGCATATATTCCACAGAATTACAGAGTAATTCTGTGATATATTCTTAAAAATCACTAAAAGGTATGAAATAATTCCTATTGTCGAAAGAGTTCGCCTTTGAAATTCTACTACAATTTAAGTTTTAACTATTTCTCTACTTAATCATACAGTACATCGGTACAGTTTTTAACCGACTTCCAAAAAAAGGAGGCGGTTATACGTTCGGCTGTATATATTTTTATTTTTTTTTGTATGTTAGACCACAATTCCGCCGTCTGTAGACCGATTTTCAAAAAATTTTTTTTTGATGTAAAAAGTATAATCACAAGTTGGTCCCGTTTTGAAAAAAGTGGTGACCTGGGGCCTTACTCCCGAAACTGATACGATTTCGATTTACGAGTCTGATCCGATTTCGATTTTGATCTAGATTCGATCCTGATGCGTACTCCCGAACAAAATCGTATCGAAATCAAGATCGCGTTGAGATCGTGTCTTAAGGCGAAAATATACGTAGATGACGTCACAGATTCGGGCGTGGCCTAACACTTCCCGCCGCGCCACCCGCATACACCCCGCTGCGCTCGCGATCTCCGCGCGCGGCCGCGCCGCGACTCAAATTATAAACTGAGGAACGGCCCTTTTATACGACTTTAGGATTGATTTAAATGCAACTTGAAAATATTAATTTATTTCTGGTCTATGAGCAAAGAAAAAACGTAGAATGTATAAGCCGCTTCTCCTTCTTCTGTAGAAGCCGGTCGAGGTTATTCCCGAAATCTAGAAATTATTTGGTAGGCAATGCGGCTTCCAACCCATCACTTTTGATTTCATTTTCCACCTCTACGCCCACCAAAATGCAATACTTAGTGCTATTGACAGAATCACTAAAATATCCACTAGGTGTTTTTTCGCTTTCCTAAGCGACAAAAATACCGAAAATGAGTTATATCAATGAGTTTGTATTTTTTTTTCTGCGTCGATTGGTCTAATCGTCGTCTTCCTACGACGATTTTTTTGTCGCTTAGATATAGTGAAATTTATACAAAATCATGAATGTTATGTTCACTAAGCGACAACAAAAAGCTATTTATAAAAAAATTCATTTGGATATTTTGAAGAATTTTAAAAATCTACTTAGTCTATTTTTCATGTTTTTACTTTTCTTTTGTTTGAACAAAAATATTTTTACTTGTTTAAAAAATACTTTTCGTGAACACTTTGTACATTTTCTCCATACAAATTATTTGTGAATTGTCCTTACAGTGCATTTAATTTGATACCATTATTTTACGAAAGTGCAACTTGTAGAATTTTACCCATAGTGAAATAAAACAACATTGGCGTAAAGATAGTTTTACATATTTGACACAATAACTATTCGTGCTATGTAGATATTTTTACTTGAAAACTTTTGTTTTTAAGTATGTCGGTTAGATTTTTTTTTTGTCGTCGGTTAGATAAAATGTAACTAAAAGTATTAAATTTACAGTGTGTGGGAACCTTAATGAACGCAAACATTGCTAAATATATTTCTATATTTATGCGCCTAATGTTTCGCTAGTTAGTCCTGTCGGTAGTAGAAAATATCAATATACTAGGTTATGGGAGTAAACTTTGCGCACATACTTGGACATAATAAAATAGCTCCTATAGCTGGTCTATTTTCAATTAAATTGGCAACAGTCACTGAAATCGGTGTGGTTTCATTATTATTCCTTTTTTAAGGTTCCGTAGTTCATGTCTCGGAATCCTGATAGTTTCGTCATGTCCTTCCGTTCGACCGACCGTCCGCCCGTCCGTCTGTCCATCCAAACTTTGAATGGATAAGTTTATTTATCACGTCGACATAGTGCTAAAATAAATGAAGATAATTTTTGGTTACACCTACACGAAAAGGGGAGATATAATTAGGTACATAGACATTATAAGAACATTGAGAGGTTTCTGAGATTATATTTTGATATACGTACGTATCCGTTTGCGCGATATTCCACTTTTAAGCGCATTTCTTGTTAAAATACGGCGTCCCCCCCTCTAAAAGCAAAACGGCTGGCTCTAAAAATGTGAAAAATTCATGATGGTAGTCCATGTAATAAACTTTGAACGAAAACTATAACGGTCCAAAAAACTTCATAAATTCAGGAGTTATAGAGACTTAAATTGAATCAGTTTAGATGAAGATATCTGTGGCTCAGTGGTTAGCGCTTTAGTGCTCAAGCCAGAGGGCGTGGGTTCGAATCCATAAGAGAATAAAAAGTTTTCCGTGGATTCCTTGGAAAAATTATGTTAACTGGGGTTAAGAATTAACTTCAACGATTAACGAATTAACGCTGCCGACAAAATATGTTACTATGATAAAATTTTAAAGCGATTTTGCCAAGTTGATGTTCATAAAAAAATTATCAGAATATAACAAATATTGTTCATCTCTTTTGTTACATCAAAAGCTGCTATCACCGTACATTTTTAATGACAAATGTATGGCGGTAGTAGCGTTTTTCAAGGCCAGGAAGCCAAATGGACTTCCACCCTTCATGGACAGATGCAATAGTCTCTTCTTAAGACACCTATGCCATGCCATCAGACGATATGATCAAGGTGCATAGCTTCTCAAAGCAACACCAGGTTTTCCTATCATCTAGGGAGAGTAGAGGATAGGAATCAATGTTCACTCCAATGACATAGTCTGGTACACGGACGGACCCAGGAAAGACAACCGGGTGGACGGACCTTCTACGGGGGCATGCCACCTACAGGCTTGCCTATATACTTGCTTAGGACAATTTACAACCATGTTTGAGGCTGTGATGAGTTGTTCACTACAGAGCCTACAGATTGTCCTTGTCCATAAAACATCCTAATCTTATAGAGAAGATTAGGATAATTTAGATGATATTTCTGCTACTGTCAATGCTTTCAGCGCAGTCTGTCAGAAAAATCACACTGCGCTGAAGGCACTGACAGCAGCAGAAAGAAGAAGGGGCATTTTTGTATGGATCCTGTCCCCACTACTGTAGCACTACAAGACATATATCAAAGGACTTAAAAAGCGTGTAATTTTTTTGTATGACGAAAAATCTCTAAACCATGGGAGAAAAAAGTTAATGAGAGTTATAAGTGAAAAAAAGTTTAAAAATCATCCTGTATTATTGCACCATTTCATAGTGTTGCTAATAAGGAACAATTTTCGGGAAGTAATGGTATACAGCAAGCTTCAGAAAAGTGTTATATTTTGATAAATTGTCCCATATTTTGAAGATATGTATGGAATGATAATAAAATGCTAAAATAAGCTCTTTCCTCAGTTTTGTCACATACTTACATTATGGAAATTGTTTCTTACTTGCGATACTATTTAAAGGTGCAGTACACAGGATGTATCTTTTTTCCATAATTTATGGGTTCGAATCCTGTCTAGGAAAAATGAGTTATCAAAAATGATGCAGTTTAAGTTTTCATCAAGTCGGCCTCGATATTCCGTAGGGCTAAATTGCTATTGCTAATTTTTTTACTTCTCTTACAACGCCCAGAAGAATAATTCACCATGTACAATATCTTTTTTACTTTTTTTCTGTACCTATTATTTTTACTATTTAATTATATGTATTTTAATGTAATTGTTTTATCTGAATTATTTGATTTTACATAAACCACTTTTCCAGGCCAGGATTCGAATCCGCAAATTAGGAAAAAAATACATTTTGTATTATTGCACCATTCGATAGCGTTGCAAGTAAGAAACAATTTCCAGAAAGTAATTAGGTATGTGCGAAAAAATTAGGAAAGAGCTTATTTTTAGTATTTTATTATCATTCCATACATTTCATCAAAATATGAGGCAGTTTATCAAAATATAACACTTTTCTAAAGTTGAGTGTATACCATTACTTTCCAAAAATTTTTCCATAGTAGCAACACTATGAAACGGTGCAATAATATAGAATGATTTTTTTAAACTTTTTTAACCCTCATTTACTTTTTTCTCCCATGGTTTAGAGGATTTTTGTCATACAAAACAATGACACTTTTTTTAAGCCCTTTCATTTGATATATGTCTTATAGTGGTACAAGGATGGGGACTTTTTGCCCCTTCTTCTTTCATCTAAATTAGTTATGGCTTGTGTTCAAACGCTAAACATGCTAGGACGAGATAACAGCATCAGTCTGGTATGGGTTCTAGGCAACGGCAATATCTCCGGCAACAAAACCGCGGATGAGCTGGGTAGGCTTTGGGCCAATTGTGTCACGGTGTCATGCCCAGAATCGGTATGTGGAATATCTCCCAGCACTACCAAGAGAGAACTCAAGGAATGGGGCCGCAGCTTAAGTATAAAGCAATGGGCTGAAATCCTAGGCCTTGAGTTTTTACTTCTATATTTTTTATTATTTCAAGATCAAAATTAGCTAACGTTTTAGCTCGTTTTAGTCAGATAAGGGAACTGCAATTAATTTTTATAAACAAGAAGAAGGAGAATATTGTCAGTTAGGAGCAAAAATTTACAATGTCATTGAATAATAAATTTACTAAGATAACTTTAGCCGTAGAAAATTCTTAATGTAAGCAACATTTATGTAACTTATCTTGTTTTATTTTATAAACTCTTAGGCCATTTAGATAAATACTCCTATAATTTTTTTAAAGTGTTTGGAATTAGTTATTTTTACCTGTTATTACAGAAAATGTATCTATAGCTTATCTATTTTTACATGTTGCTGAAAACCTTTAAAATAAAAGGTAGGCAATTTTACTTGATATTACACAACTTTCGTTGATAGCTTAGATAATTTTACCTATTTTTCGAATTAGGACTTTTTTACCTAAGCGACATAAACTGCCTGTAATTCGAAAGCTATATGACTCGTTTTAATATCAAAAATTGCTATAAAAATAAGATACACGTTGTATCTTATTGATATATAGATATTTAGATGTATGTTAAAACCATCTAAATCCGACTATTTTGTGATTTTTAATGATTTTTTTTTAAATTTTAACGTTAAATCACACTTCTATAAAGTTTACTAAATTTATGCGTCATATGTGTCTTTCTTTAATTATTATTTCTTATCAATTATTATTATTTAAACTGGAAATATCATAATTTAATATGTATTATATAAAATATAAATTTGCTCTCCTACGCTATCGAATTGGATTTTGTCTGTAATGGTAGTTGTATGTGTGTTAAATAAATAAATAAATGTCGCTTAGGCATTTTTACCTCATATATTATATACCTCAAAACGTTGATATACTAAATAGACAATTAAAACAGAAATAATATAATATATCTATGGACGCTTCACACCACGTCAATCTGATCCCGTGGTAAGTTCTCGAAGAACTTGTGTTACGGGTACCAGATAACGGAAGTATATTTAATACTTTTATACTATACACATAATTAAGATTTTTATTATATTATACACATATTTAATACACATCCATGACCCAGGAACACAGAAAACTTTTTGTTCCGTCGGCGGGATTTGAACCCGCGACCCCCGGCTTGAGCAACGACACGCTCAACCAACTGAGCCACAGAGGTCGTCATAGAAATAGAACTATACTCTTTCTGTGAAATTTACAAGTACATATTATATAATAAAATACTATACTATAATATATACTATATAATATTATATTAATATATTATTATTATTTCAAGTAAGAAGTTGAAGGAACAAAAAAGTACATTCAACGATCGAACATTTTCATTCTATCGCAGGCAGAGTGCTCGCTAAGGTTTTCATAATTTATTTTTTACGGCATGTTGTTTCCTATTATTTCAAGAGTAAAATAAACGATTGCGAAATAGCGGCACCGCGGAGAGTGACACAACCTCCTCGTACGAAAGTCAGCGGCTCACTGTCCCGCGCGCCCGCGCATGCACCGCTTACAAATATTTTCACAAAATAATAGTTATTTACGTATATTTTGAAAACAAAACGGTATTTCGAAAAACCCAACGATGAAATGTTAGATAAATATATTCTTCACATTTTCGTAAAAGAACCATCTTTATAGCCGTAGTAGGTAGTAAGTAGATAGAAAAAGAAATCTGAAAACAGGGCTTTTTGATTTTAATTTATTTAATATTAATCTTCGTCTAATTAAAAAAATTAACGATGATATTAAAGATGAAGGATTGAAGTGTGAAATGTATATTTTTTTGAATTTTTTTATTCCCATTTTTCGGAGTAGTTCCGACTCAAACTGAGCGATTTTTAAGCTTTAGGGGCTATTTGCCCCTTAACAGCGTCGTTAGCTGTATCCGGTTGCTGACATCACGTCCACAAAGTAAACAAGTAACAGCTGAGTGCCGTAGTCTATGGTGAAGATAATTAAAATTATGTAATAATTATATATTTTTCACAATAAATATCATTTTATATTTGTTTATTCAAATGGATCAGCCTCAATCTCATGCAATGGTAGGTTTATAAAGGTTATTTTTCTAAGAAAAACTGTGACCATAAACAATAGTTTTGATAATCCTGATTTTTATTAATTGACGTTCTGTCAAATGTCAAAGTCAAATCTATACTAATATTATAAAGCTGAAGAGTTTGTTTGTTTGTTTGTTTGTTTGAACGCGCTAATCTCAGGAACTACTGGTTCGAATTGAAAAATTCTTTTTGTGTTGGATAGTCCATTTATCGAGGAAGGCTTTAGGCTATATAGCATCATGCTAAGCTCAATACGAGCGGAGCACCAATCAAGAATGTTTCAAAATCGGGGGATTTTTTTTCCTTTTGAGAGCTTTCGCTGCGTACGCTGCGAAAACGGTTGAAGTTTCGCTAAAATTATGTATGACACAATTGTTACCCTTTAAAAGTTCTAAAAAAAAGTCCGCGACTGTATATGTCTATCTTTTAAGGTTGGCTCACAATAACCTTTTTATGCTAACCAAATTTGTTCTAAAGTTAAGCATTATTTGTGAGGGCGTTTTCATAAAGATGATATTAATCATTATCCAAATAAATACGTTATTCATTACAAGCATTTAATTTAGAAGAAATTTGCCTTTACATCATTTGATTTCAATGAGTATTTTAGAAGATATCGCAGTAATAAAATAATCAGCGCGCAATAATGATGTGGGGCGCGCAGCGGACAGTCGTGAGGGGGAAGCGCTCCTCCTTCTACGTAAATGAAGTTGGGGGTAAATTTTAGCGATATCCCAAAGTAATTGTTCCACGCGGACGAAGTCGCGGGCAAAAGCTAGTGTTGATATAATTTGTCAGAAAGTCAAGTGTTGTGACGTCAATAGTACTTTGCTAAAGACGGATTGAGACAAATGAAGTGTTCATATTATTATGATACGTTATTATAGATCATAATATTATGTAGATTTCGTTTGTCTCAGTCCCTGTCTTAAGTGAAAATATATTGTAAAACATGATTGTGTAAACGAATGCGTAAAGGTTTTAAGTAACTTTACATAATATTAAAACGGTGAGTTGGTTTCTTCATAAGAGGAGTTAAATCTGCGACTAAGTAATAAAACGAATAAAATAATTTTTAAGGCGATAATTTCATCGAAATTCCTTACAATCCATGTCCATTGCTAATGTGTTGAAGCGGGTAATTATTCGTAAGTTTTACATTTCCTATTCATTAGGTCCTTTAATAACATTAAATAATGCATAAAGACGACCCATATTGTAATAAAAATCTCATAATTTAATTGAAATACATTGAAACAAGCAAACTCGATACTATAATGAGACCTCTTTAGCTATCGTGTAATTTGACGTTTGTAAACGATACAGCTATTCGATTATCAGTCGATTGATTTGGTCGGGAGTACCAACAATTACGATCTAACGAATTTCTCGATCCTGGTTAGTTACAATTTGAGCCACCGCACGATTGTGCGCTAGTGTAGGTGTCGGGAGTAGCAAAAGCTATTGAGATCGAGCTGATACGATTCTCGATTGTGTCGGGAGTAAGGGGGCTGATGATGGGATCCATGAGGAATCGAGGGAACTCCTCGAAATTTATATTGATACATATGATGATTTCAACTTTTTCTGAAGTAAGTAGTCTAAGCATACCTATGCTACCAAAAAGTAAGATTTTGCTCCAAGGTATACCCTGAATCCAAAAGTACAGAACAGAACTGACGCCTTATAGATACATGTTTGGGGATTTCGGCGTTGTTTAAAGAACTGCAAGCATATGCCACCATGTCAATTAGAGTTATCATCATCATTACTTACCACCACCATCACACCATACACCATCACATATAAAAGATACTTATAGTATTTTACACCAACACGGATATCTTTGAACATTACTTTGCCGTTTATGGACCTATTTGCAAAATTCTTTTGTTGTTGTAAAGGGTTTCATTCGAAATTGGTCCTTTAGTTACTAAAGTGGAAACCTGATGATGTGATCCATGAGAAATCGAGGGAACTCCTCGAAATTTATATCGACACGTATAGTGATTTTGACTTTTACTGAAGTAACACAAGCATATAGGTATATGCTACCAAAAATGTTGTAACAAGGTATACCCTGGAATCTGGATCCAAAAACACTGAACAGAACTCCTCAGTCTAATTAAAGATATGCGTTTGGAAATGCATTTGTATGGGACTGTATTTTTCCACTAGGTTTTCACCGCCGGCTCTGATCAGACTCGAAGATAGCAAGGTTACACCGATTCGGGCAGAGCTGGGGCGTATAAAAAATAACACTGATTTGAGGAGAACATTTAGCACGATAAGCCGTTAGCTTACCTGGCTCAGGGCAATGCCGTATAGGGAGCACAAATGTACTCTTCTAATTTTCATATAAGCTATCTCTCTCTTATTTCTCTATACGGCTATTTTTCCATAATTTTCCCTAATTTCCCTTTATTTCCCCTGAGCCAGGATAAGTGAAACGCTTAACGTGAAATTCTTTATTTACCATAAAACAATACATAATCACACAGTTTACATAGATACTTAGTAACACATAAGCAAAATTACAAGTATAAGAAAAACCATATATTTTTCACCATTATAATCTAATTTTCTCGAAAACCATTTACATTTCTATTTACCTAAACGTTATTTACTTTAGCCACTAATTTTCCCTATGTACAACACTAATTTTCCAAATGAAATAAGCTACGGTTAAGAAATTATAAAGAAAATAAACTCGTGACTTTAAAACAATTATTTACCACTATTTTAATGAATTTAACACTTATGTACAACACTTATATTCACTATTTTCACTCTTAAGAGTTTATATGTACTATTTACTTACAGTTTTTAGAAACGTTTTAAAGCACTGATAAGCGTTCATTGTCTTTAAATTCACTTTAAAACACAGGCGAGGCCGCTGTCCTTAACAGCATTGTTTAAAGAACTGCAAGCATATGCCACTTTGCCACTTACAGTAATCATCATCATCATCTTAATAACAATACCTAATGGAAGTTTGGCGCGTATTCAATTATACATATATTCGATCGATTATTTTAGACGTTCTTAAGACGTATTAATAATAACTTAACAAAATATATCACTAAAAAGGGTGAAATTATTATTTTTAAACAAAAATTAACCGCCTTCCAAAGTGAAAATACACAAAAAAGTATGAAATAAAACTTATTTTCTAAATAATTTCCCTTTTAAATTTGGCTATTTCTCTACTCAATTTTGAAGTCGGTACCAGCAAATATGAACGTGAGTTCTATAAAATATTGTAGGATATCGTTTGGGCTGGTAGCGACTTCAAAATTAAGAAGATTGGGTAGAGAAATAGCCTTTAAAAGGGGAATTATTTAGAAAATAAGTTTTATTTCATACTTTATTGTGTATTTTCACTATGGAAGGTGGTTTAATTTTTTGTTTTAAAATAATAATTG
Organism: Glaucopsyche alexis; assembly: GCA_905404095.1. Classification (NCBI taxonomy): domain Eukaryota; kingdom Metazoa; phylum Arthropoda; class Insecta; order Lepidoptera; family Lycaenidae; genus Glaucopsyche; species Glaucopsyche alexis. Next base: position 28,588,056 of record FR990046.1, read on the forward strand.
ATGCTCGAGTTACTTTAAAAAAGTCAAATATGCATCCCTATACATTTTGAGGATTTCTCTCGATTCCTCATGGAACCCATCACCAGGTCTACCATTTGGTGACAGTGGAACCAACTTGGGAGTCAACTCTTTAACATACAATAAGAATTTCGAAAATTGGTCTACCAATTGCGGAGTAATCGCGTAATATATACATACAAAAAAAAAAAAACATACACACGAAATGATAACCTCCTACTGTGTTTTGAAAGTCGGTTAAAAATGAAAAGCAAGCAAGCAAGTTCAGTAATTGAGACTTGTTATCGAATATTATTGAATAACTATACCTATCATTGAAATAGTTTCGGGATCGATAGATGCAAAACGAAAACATTATATTAATGAACATAACGATTTCAACAATCGGGACCCATTATAAGGAAGCCGGAATTTTTATGTGTCCCGAACTGCCGACTCCCGAGTGTTAAAATCATAATGTTCCCTCGTAGAATGTAATTATATGGCCATTAAATGGCTAATTAGCAAAAAAAAAAAACGCTCAAGTAGGTAGTTACTAGATAATTAATTCCTTCCCGCTTAGGTTTCGCTACGTAATGGTGCTAAACGACTCTACCGTGCGTTTACCTAAATCAATAAGGTATGAATAATTATTCATTATACAATAACGAACAAAATTTTTAGTAACCCCCGAATTGTCAAGCAGTTAAACACCACGATCACGTCAGCTTTGAAACAAAAAAAAAAAAAAACGCATCTAAATAGAACCTTTCCTTTAGGAGCTACGATGCCACGGACATAGACAGAGACGTCAAACTTAAAACATCCCTCTTTTTCTCTACGATTTGTGCAAATACTTAGGCTTTCAAACTTCAACGACCTTTCTTGCGCTAAAGCGCGTATTACCTCACTAATTTCAGACGTCCTAATTAGGATCAGAAGACAAACTTATCCCGATTTTGGATGCTAATTAGCATTATTACTTTCTAAATTGAAATAGTTCAATTGGCTGAATTTAGTTACTGAATCATTAGGGACTTCTGAATTCAGTGAGTTGGAAATTGGGATAGTAAATACGCGTTTTAAGCAGACAGATCTTCTGAACTCTGATGGTAGTTGGAGCACATAGTAGAAAATCCATACTAATATTATAAATAGGAAAGTATGTGTGTCAGTCTGTGTGTTTGTCCGTCTTTCACGCCAAAACTACTGAACCGATTTAAATGAAATGTGGTACACAGATAGTCTAGACTCCTAGAGCCTGAGAAAGGACATAGGCAAATTTTTATCGCGGGGAAATGTATGGTTCCCGTGGGAAACTTTATTTACAGTTTCACGCAAAAACTAAAAACTACTAACCGATTATCATGAAATTTGGCGCAGATATAAAGTAGACCAGGAACTAGGCTACTTTATATCGCGGGACATATACGGTTCCCGTGGGTTATTGTACTTACGTGGGCGAAGCCGCGGGCATCAGCTAGTATATTATATACAGAGAAACAGCTTTCATGGAACGATCCACATTTGAAAATTGTAACATCCTCTTATTTTTTTACACGCACGTGGACACGCCGTACGCTTGTAATAGTGTAATCAAATTGAAAGCTAACTATGTAGCTGTTTATCTTGTATATTTATTATTATATACTAGCTTTTGCCCGCGACTTCGTCCGCGTGGAACAATTACTTTGGGATATCGCTAAAATTTACCCCCGACTTCATTTACGTAGGAGGAGCGCTTCCCCCTCACGACTGGCCGCAGCGCGCCGCACATCATTATT